>OX155972.1:8885475-9173381 GCA_944548615.1 Micropterix aruncella | reverse complement strand
TATATATATATATATATATATATATATATATATATATATATATATATATATATATATATATATATATATATATATATATATATATATATATATATATATATATATATATATATATATATATATATATATATATATATATATATATATATATATATATATATATATATATATATATATATATATATATATATATATATATATATATATATGTATATGTATATGTATATGTATATGTATATGTATATGTATATGTATATATATATATATATATATATATATATATATATATATATATATATATATATATATATATATATATATATATATATATATATATATATATATATATATATATATATATATATATATATATATGTATATGTATATGTATATGTATAAATATATATATATATATATATATATATATATATATATATATATATATATATATATATATATATATATATATATATGCAATCATGTTTTCTATTCCGTTTAATATATTTACTTGTATCTATAGGTAATAATGAGTATTTTCTGTGTAAATTAAGTTTTTAGTAAAAATGGCAGAAACTCCATCGGACCCCAGAAATTGATTTTTGTAGACTGTGGACTCCGCTGCCGTTTTTCACAGAGTCAAAAAACGAGAATCCCGGTTTTCAGCCGGCATCCCGCGTCTTAGCTGGGGATTTAGTGCAACAGTTTGTATGGGAACCCTGCATTTTGTGATTAAAGGCTCATACTTGGAACAAGTGTTCCTTAGGTGGTCCTGAGTGGATTTAGATCGGGAGCCATTAGGGGCCACCCTGCGGGTGGCGGGGGGAGGGGGTGGAAGTTTGATTCCGCCGCGCGTCACTTTGAGCCCTATATCTCTCGGACTATAGGTACTAGGGCAAGTGGGATATCATTTCTGGGTAACTCAATGATAAGGAATTCATTTCTAGAAGAAAAAAAATACCGGTCCATAGAAAAAATATGAAATAATTGGTAACATCCAAAAATCATTCACATATTTTTTTTACATATTCAAAGTTTATTTTTTAACCATAAGAGGTATCGGGTTTCAAAAAATATATTCCGAAAGTCACACTTATCTTAATTACACCAATATATATTTTATTGGACTGCCATGGTAAAAAGTGAGTGAAAAAAATATAATTCATCGCACGGCAGACCGGTGTATTACGCCTGCTAAGTTACGGGCATCGAGCGAAGTTAGATAAGTACTTATAGGATTATTTAGTTACTGCGATAGGTTAGTGAGTTGAAAATAACAAGTACAATGGTAATTATTAGTATGATAATTATATTATTATTGTTTTTTCTATTTAATAAAAATAATTAATCATTCACACACCGTACCTAATTACTTGTGCTTAACATACCTTAAATACTTACGTAAGTATTATTTTTTTCTGTAATCCCTACTATTTCGTCGAAGAAATAATAGCAAGTAGTATATACAAGTACATACCTACCCATACCTACTTAATTACATAAGGGAGGGCATTTTACCATACGTTAATGCGTTGATAAGTTCGTCAAGCTGCAGAGCGGCGCGGGCACTACTCGCTCTTTTGAGCAAACAGTGCCCGCTTCTTTGGTGACGTTTTGGTCCATCCACTCAGTTCAGTAGTAAACAGTGAAAGAATTTGTCTGCCGCACGGAGAATTATTAAAGCACTTTGAAAATGTGTAATAGTTGGGTCGAAAAAGCGATCGCAAGTTTACGGGGATGGCTTTGGACCAAGCACATGAGCAAATGAGTGCCACATTAATTTTAAAAGGAGATGTACATAGTTAGGACCTATTTTTACACTCACATTCATCTTTACGCTAAATAGTTTGTGATTACTTCTTCATTATGCAACATAATATTATTTTACACGTCACAGAATTGATTGGTTTGACTGAAAACCCTGACTAAGTGGCTTCTCGCTGGACCTGAATTGGTAGATACCGTTTACAGTTTTGAGCCGGATGTTTTGTTACGGAGAACAGCGCAACAGATGAACACGGCAGCCATCTTTCTGACACTGCCGCAAATAAGAAGAACTTTATTCTAGACCTGCAATCACCGATAGTTACAATAAATACTCCAGGAAATCCTTTTGTCGAACAGTCTCCAGACTTCTATGTATTGAAGTTGTAAATGCAGTATTCAATATAGAAAAAAGCGGCAAAGAGTTTTTGATCTTGTAAAGCTATTGCTCCTAAATACATAACATTTGTAAAGGAAGATTACACATAAACTATAAAAAAAGTTTACTGGATCCAACCAAACTTAATGATGTCTCATTATACAATAAGTATATACACAATATAATTATACAAGTTATTAAAATACATAAAAAAAGAGTGAGAGCAAAACGAAAGTAAAAATAAGAGGCTTTTAGAATGACTGCAGTCTATTCAGCAAACTTTATATTGCAACCTGTGAGCACAGAGTAGAAGATCTCGATTCATTCTTGGCGCAAGAAAACCAAGCCAGTCCTCCAGCACTTTCTTCAATGGGTAAATTGCGATCTAGAACAAGGTCAGACCTACTAAAATCGATTACTAGTATTTTTGGCACTGCAACCGTTCCAAACGCCCCCCACGAGCGAAAATTCTACATGGATCTGCATTAGTCCACATGCTGAGTTCAGGAAATAGGAAGACTTTGGAGAATTTTTACACCAGTATGTATACCATTTCTCTGCAAAGAACTTACAGGGTTTCAAAAGTAGATATGGTTTGGGACGTATAACAACGAAAGCATAAAAAAATATTAACAGAGGAAACATTCAAAGAACCGGGTCACTGCTACGACGAAACTACCTAAAGGTTAGGCCAATTTGATGATGAACAATTCCTTAGGGAAGGATTGTTTGCTCTGACAACGGCAAAGAAGTTTGCAACATGGGTGGACCAAATATTTTAACCAATATCACAAGTGATACAAAGCGTACGCTTCTTCGTGGTTACGTGATACGTAACCACGAAGATGTGGACACTCTCATGATGGTGCATGATGGACACTCTCATGATGGATACTGTCACTCATGGCTTGACAAAAATTATGCTATTGACTATGGATACTGGCTTCGCAGACCAGCAGCAGCAGAAAGGCAAATTACCACAATTACCCAGCTTGAGGAGTTGTGGGTGCACAAAGGTACTGGAAAACACAAAGGTACTGGAAAGTACTTCTGCTGTCATGATATTGCGAATGCCTTAGGTAAAAATTATAATGTTTGTTTAGATAGGATATATTAAGTATATAACATACATAATATTTACGTCGTGTCCAATTGGTGGCTAAAAACCGCTCTTGGACGTGGCAAAATATTTGTATTAGGTAGTAAATCTAATTACTACTCTAATCTTTACTTAACATACATAGGTTGTTAATAATTAAGCTATTAGATTGGAAAAATAGTATCTTAGAAACATTGGAACCTACTAAAAGTTATTTATTGTAAAATCTTATTACAACACAAAATAAAGGCTTATTAATTAAACGAGTCAATAATTTTAATGGGTACCTACTAAGAGTCAATCATCATACTAACTAAAATAGTCAGTAAAAAATTAAATAATCCAAATAGAAGCCTAATAATTGAAATAGTCAATAATTCGAGTAGGTTCGAAAACGTACTAAAAGTTGTTGAAAGTACCCTAGGGGTAATATGCAAAATAGTCAGTAAAGTGTTAAATAATAAGATTAAAGTTAATCATACATTTAAAAACTAAAAAAGTACAAATTCATCATCTAAATTGGTATAAAATTTGTAAAGTCATAGCCCATACATTTTTCACTTATAGGGCCACAAAAAGCGAGGTTGTTGCTCCTGTTTCACCTGAAATGAAATGAAAAATTTGAAAATAGGCATTCAAAAAAATAGCCAATTTTCAGTGTTTTAATAGTTTCTCCTAGCAATTAAGTAAGTATGGGTAGGTATGTGCTTATATCATATGTATATAATACTTACTATTATTTTTTCAACGAAGTGGTAGGGATTGCAGACAAATTAATACTTAGGTATTTAAGGTACGTGCACAAATATCAGTTAGTACCTACGGTGTGTGAATGATGAATTATTTTTATTAAATAGTAAAAACAATAATAATATAGTTATCATAATAATAATAACGATTGTACTTCTTGTTTTTAACTCACTGGCCAATCGCAGAAACTAAATAATCCGATAAGTAATTATCTAACGATGGCCGTCTATACGTAACGGACGTAAGACGCCGGTCTGCCGTGCGATGAATTATATTTTTTTCACTCACATTTTACAATATCAGTCGAATAAAAAATATATGTCTGTAATTCAAGTTAGTGTGGCTATCAGAATATATTTTTTGCATACCGATAACTCTTATGGTTAAAAAGTAAACTTCGTATAAGTAAAAAAAAGATGTAAACGATTTTTGGATTTTACCAATTATTTCATATATTTTCTATGGATAGGTATTTTTTTTCTTCCAGAAATGAATTTGTTATCATTAAGTTACCCGAAAATGATATCTAACTTGCCCAAGTACTTATAGTCCGAAAGATAAAACGCTCAAAGTGACGCGCGGCGGAATCAAACTTCCACCCCCTCCCCCCGCCACCCGCGGGGTGGCCGCCGATGGCTCCCGGTCTAAATCCACTCAGGACCACCTAAGGAACAATTGTGCCAAGTATGAGCCTTAATCACAAAATGCAGGGTACATCGCACTAAATCCCCAGCTATCTAGCCGGTATTGAAATACCAGCTGTCACTTCCCAAGATAATTTCTTACTATAGTACTAAATAGCTAGACCGTACTTCTCTGCCCTATCTATAATAGTCTATTTTTATTTCTAGTTACAATTAATAAACTCTATTCAATTCATGTATAAAGAAAAGTACGCTTACCGTTAACTAATGTAGGTTAACCGAGCGCGAGTAACTGTTTTTGCCTGCGAGACGCCACAGCACAGCACATCCGTCTACTCGACCGTGAGCGCAGATTAATACTGACTAGCACTGATCATATCTGACTAGTAGAAAATGGAATTACAATTATTAGAAACGAACAATAAGGTATCCATTTTTTATTAGAACGATGTGTACTGTGTGTGTACGTGTTGTTCGTTGGTTTATGATTCATTACCCAAAACCTCAGTCAAAGCGGAGGGGCTTTTTTAAACTATCTTTGAAAATCCGCCAATGTCAAATCAAAAATATGAGAACAAGTCGAAAAAAGTTTTCCCATACCGGGAATCGAACCCGAGCCTCCTGGGTGAAAGCCAGGTATCCTAGCCACTAGACCATATGGGATTGTAGCTTACAGCGCTCTAATCGGCTATGTAAATTTAATTCGACATTGACGGCAGCGCCATCTACACATCGTCTACTGAACAATCTTAAATGAAACTAAGCTAGTACGCGACTCCACCGATAGGATAGCCTTATGATCATTTATAATTTATTTGTTGCTGGACGCAAAAAACACGTCAAATTTATTCTCCGCTCGAGTATTTATTTATCTTTATTTTTTCGCACAAATACTAACGCGCTAGAGATGGGCGAAGCGCATACTCGAGAATACTTTTTACTAATACTCTCATACTTACCGGAACGTAGCAACTTCCAACAAGCGAATACTTACGAAAATACTTTTTCTCATCGTCCAAAAATATTCATCAACATCGGTATTACGACGCACGACATAAATGCTTTCCGGAATGGAAATAAGAACAAAATAAATGTGATTCGATTTATATTGTTAATTTTCTACATATTTTAATTTGTATCACACTTCCTAGTAAGTTCCATATTCACTAGTGGTCTTTTCCAAGTCCACCACTGACCTAGTAGTGAAGAAAGGCAATATGTTCGGCTCTAGCCGATCTCTTCATTCGATCGAAATTTAACGTACACTGAGAATTGAACAATTCTGAACATTTTTTACTAAAAATGTAACAAGACTTTTAGACACAAATAACAACTACTATCGATCGTGAAGTATCTTCATGATTACTTTTTTAAAAAAGACTTTTATTTCTTTAAAACTAGAACTGTGTGTGCAGCAGAATCATCTGTGTGAACGAATTTAGTAAGAATCGCAGAAATTCTAACAGGCCCTAGAAATTTCCACTTAAAAGAATAAAACCTTAGATTGTGAAGAAATAAATGGTCATCAATCTATGAATCATCTGCAGACATCATCTCAATTCTAGAAGACCGGTTTCCCAAAGAGTGATAGAATGAGACAGACCACTGGCTGATGACATCAGAGCAACAGCAGGAATAAACTGGAAAAAATAGCTGAAAAGAGATCAAAATGGAATATTACTGAAGAGGCTTACACAACTTTTTAGCACTGTTTGTTTTACTTAAAAATCATTAAAATAATCACAAAAGCAAAATATACAGCCAATAAAGGTACAGCCGATAAAGGTATAGCCAATAAAGGTACAACCAATAAAGGTACATCAAATAAAGGTACAGATAAAAACCCAATTCATGGCAATAAGGATTTTGACAATATTGAATTTTCTCAGTTCCTTGATTTCTTGACCACCTTTGTTTCCATTTTTTTGTTCTATTGTTGACTATTACATCATTGTGAAGTTTTATTCTGACTATTGAAGATTGACTATTATTATTATTAATTTGTTAACCCCTAGAGCCCCAATTGCCCCCCCCCCCCAATTGACTCAAAAAAGTTGCTCATTGCCTTGGACATTTAAGGCTTTAACCCCTAGAGCAACAAATGGCCGATATCAGCCACAACACAATTCAGCATGACGGCCCCGTTTTAATTTTATTTTAATTTGTTTTATTTTACTATGTTTGATTATGTTAATATATTTTATTTTAAATATGGGTACAGTGGTTTGGCAGTAATTAATGTTTTGGTGAGACAGTGTCATAATTCATTTTTTTTAGTAGTTTTTACAAAAATTTTTTGGGATATCAACTTGTTAATCGGCCGAGGGGCCGAGGCCTGAAGGGTTAACATGTCTTTACCATTTGGTCAGACTATTATTTTCGCATAAAAAGCGACATTACGCTATGTTGCATAATCACATTATTTTTGGGAAAAAAAAATGAAAAATACCTGCGATAAAGTTTACTTGCAGCATGAAGTTTAAGTTACAAAATAACTGTATTTGACCCTCCCATAAAATTTATGAAATGACAGTTATCAGTCTGACAAAATGGTACAGATTTGTATTTCTTTTATTAGGACCTAGAATTGAAAACTTCGATTTCCAAAGAAATACCGTAACTTATATTTCTAGTCATTTACCGCCGTACTTCCCAGATATTGCAGCGTCCGACTACTATTTGTTCCGGTCACTGACCCATGACCTTTCCGAGCAGCGCTTCCAGTCTTTCGAGGATATTGAAAAATGGCTGGATTCCAAGATAGCCTCCAAGGACGAAGACTTCTACCGCCGGGGAATCTCTCTCTTGCCAGAATAATACTATTTCGGTAAAGGAAACAAATACTTTTCCAATAAAATAACCGTATTCGTAATCGCATTTAAATAAACATACTTATTTTAAAGAGAAGAATAAATATTGCAAAAATATGGTTTATTCAAACATGCAAAATCCGTGTAACGCAATCTTTAGAACAATGCCTGACAATATTTTTAACAAGATTTATTGTATAGTTGTGTTTTGTCAGTTGGTAAAGTGGACAATTTCATGTTTGCTTACAGTCATGGAAAAGGAGTAATATCGGTCAGTGATTCGATTCCTGTTATTGGATGGGAAGACGTATGAATAAATTAATAGTTTAAAAAAAAACACTAAAAACACGCTCTTATAAGAACACGTAAAAACCACATCATCAGACCTTGAAACCTAATCGTGGTCAAAGTTCATTCCAAGACCTTTCTAACAAGTCCAAACACAGCTATGATACGATGTTCCATAATGAAGTTCCAGTTCATATCTTCCGACTCCATCATCAGATCAGTTCGACAGTACCATATTATTTAATTGTCATCAGAACTACATACAGCTGCCAATTTTCATGACGCTACGATCCTTGGAAGATGGTTAAATTAGTTACCTTAGATTCCATTACATAGTTACATACAGGTCGACCTAATAAAAGCGTGTTAAAAATGGGAGAACATCATAGCTAGCGATGGACTATAATAAACTGAATGAAATGCACTTTTCAATTTACTTCGAAATAAATGTTCAATATCACAAAATAAACGAAGTTTTCAATTTAAAGACCTAATATATATTTATTTTTTACTGTCCATATGATGTGTGAAATTATTGAAGAATTTTGATTGAAAATATGAGAAAATTTTGTTTATTATATAGAAGATGAGTTTTAATTAACCCTTGGAGTAAATGGGTATTTTCATGGATGCATCTGTCTCTTTTGCAGGATTTTCGGCGACATCGACTTAAAGTACTATAACTACGAAACTACTAAGTACACCAATCATAAAAAGAACAACTGCAAAGTGATTGCATTGAAATTTCGAATATAGAATATTGAAATATCATTTTGTAAAACAATTAGATAATTATGAATAAATATGAGAACGTCAAAGAAGTGAAAAAAACGCGCGACCAGATTTGGTCGACTCGTACTCAACGGATAATTGTTTCGCGACCAGATTTGGTTGACTCATACTCAACGGGTTAACCAACATATTTTAACGGGATGAATCATATATGCGCAAATAAGCAACTTTTGATAAAGAATTGAAAGAAAATCAAAAATAAACTTTTTTTTATTTTTATTTTTTTAATTTGAAAACCTATTTTTTTTTAAATAATAGTATAAAAAGCTAATCTCTAATATTGTTTATTAGTGATATTTTACCTACCGAAAGATGGCACAGCGCGCTCAGACGCTTGTCAAACTTTTATTTGTCTTGAAATTTTTTAATTAAAAAAAAAACAAAAATAGATTTTTTAAAATACACTATTTTGGAAAACAGCAAAATGAAGAAAGAAGAAAGATCTCTTCTGAAATAAATGGCCTGGTACCCAAACCCACAACCATAGAAAAGGGGACTGATTTTCTGCAGAAATAGCAGAGGGGAAGATGTGACTGCTCTATTTATTCTAATCTTTATTGTAATATTTGACAAAGAGCGGGCTATTATCATATGACAATCTCTTACAACCAACCACTATGAAGTGTTTCCATTATGTGCTTAAGTGTGCGTCTTGTAATTGCATTCGATCGACAGAATTGAAATGCAATTCTGTTAATTTTATCCCATTGTGATCCAGCCATGAATCAAACCCGGAACCATACAGTATAAGATCAGGCAACCTAAGGGGCCGTCTGGGCATCTGCCTCATCGTGGAAGAGTCTTCAAACAAACTACAAAGGCTGCGTTCACGATTCTTCACATTTTCTGCAAATTCGGTTGATTACGTAATCTTGGGGGGAGGGGGAGGGGGGTCAGGCCTCTGATTACGTCTGTTGACACGGTGAGGGAGGGGGCGGGGGGGGGTGCAAAAAGCCCAAAAAAGGGATTACGTAACATGTGGACGGCCCTAACCACTATGCCATTTGGCGGCAGTATCGCTATTTAGCTTATCCGAGAACACGGAAAGCTTCCTATTCGTTTCCTACAGTGAAAGAATGCCTGAAAAATAAAAAAAAATAACATCAAATATCTATTAAGCAGTATGTTTTAATGCAAACTTATCAACTAAATAGCAAAACACAAAATAAAAATTACTCTTTTCTCGATATCGCTTCTTAAAACACGGTGGAAAAGTCGGATTGAAATTATTGCAGGAGTTATGTTCTGGCGTTGAGCAGAATACTCAGACAAGTAGCAACAGCTATGTCTATTTACAAGACTTTATTTTGAATTAGATCGATATGTATACATTATGTAAAGTCCCTGGTCATATATTATTAGACCAGTGATTCCTGAAGTGTTCCAGGTGGTCCCCCTGGGGTCTACGGGAGACGGGGGCACAGTATACCAACCAGTAGCTTTACTCTCGAGCTACAGGGCATTGCGATAAGAGGGTGCGAGGAATGTGGGCAGAGGGGTAAGTCCGAATGAACGCGAACGGTTAACATTCTTCTTCTCCGTTGTTCCCTCATTATTGAGGATCGTGGCCACTAGACAACAGTTTGCCTACGAGGCTCCTCCACTTTGACCTGTCTTCTGCATGGCGGGTCGCAGATTGTATTGACCCTTTTGTAACTTCTTTGATGAGGCCGTTCGATCTGGCCGGTGATCTGCCTCTGCTTCTTCTTCCCTCCACTTGACCCCTGAAAAACATTTTCTCCAGATTCTCTGGGTTTCTCCTGGCGACATGACCGAAGAACTGCAGGACCCTTCTCATGCATACGGTGGAGAGCCTCACTTGGATGCCGAGTTCTTCCAGGAGAGATTTGTTTGTGCGGCGTGCTGTCCATGGGATTCCTAGCATTTTACGCCAACACTACATCTCCAGTGCATCGATTTTGGTGCATATCCGAGCCTCCAGGGTCCACGTCTCCGATGCATAGAGAAAGATCGAGAAAACCAGAGCTCGAACCAGCCTGACCTTAGTCCGCTTACTTATACCCCGATTCTTCCACAGCCTTTCTAGCTTGCTCATGGCCGATCTTGCCATCTGGCTTCTGTGTGAGACCTCCTTTTTGCAGTTTTCGTCGTTGCATATCATGGAGCCCAGATAGACAAAGTCTTTCACAGCTTGAAGGTCACTCAGCTCGTTGGTGCGTTGCACGGTTCCAGCCCGGTCCACAAACATGAGTTTGGTCTTGCTGCGGTTCATGTGCAGTCCATACTCCTTGCTTTCCTTCTCCACCCCGCGTAATAGGGTCGCCAACTCATTTTCATCGGCACCTATGATGGTCGTGTCGTCGGCGAATCTTAGGTTATTGAGAATGCGAATTTCACCCTCCCATTCGTCTAGGACTTTTCTCATTATATGTTCGCCGATCAAATCGAAGAGGTTTGGAGATAAGATGCACCCTTGTCTGACGCCTCTCTCTGTTTTGGTTAACATTACGAGCAGGTAAAGGCTGGCGACGTTTTCGAGCGTTCGGATATCTGCGTAGGCCGAGTAGCGGAACATCACCATATTCGAGCCATTACGACTCGTGACGTATTCGCTTTGATTTCAATTTAGTTCTAAGAGAAGCTACTGTCTGGGATACTGTGATGGGGGTCTACGTTGGCGTGAAAAAAAAAGGTGGTTCACAAGTTGTAAGCGGGGATCTACGAAAATTTATCTAGTTTCGACAGTAAAAAACAAAAATGGTGGCATGGCTTTCCCTATCAATGTTTATTTAGCATTAATTTCCCTTTTTTTTTAAACCCCCCTTTAGTTTTTGAGTAGTATATTTTAAGAAGGTCAGCGACTGTCACTTGTAAAAGCTTCCATATTCGATATTCAGTACAACGCGTGTCGAGACTTGTAAAGCGCCGCCCGCGCACCCGTAACGCTTGTTCAGACGTGCAAAGGGATGAAATGCGACTTGTGCTGTACTTGCAATAATTTGGGAATATGGTAGAAATATAACAGCAGGGGGTCCACCGAAACCAGTAAAATTTTGAAAGTTGTCTATGAGAAAAAAGCGGGAACCTCTGTATTAGAGCACCGTGCATTTTCTGTACTATGTACCGTGGCCAGATTTGACAGGCGGATGTGCCTGTCGTTAAACCAACTTTAGGAAATTAAAAAAAACTCATGACAACTCATGTTCACAATAAAATAGTAATATTTTTGTAATATTTATTACATTTATTAAAATGTTCTTTCGAACTTGATTTTTTATTCAATCTCTTGTTTTTATTGTCACGGCAAGGACACCAGGAGGGTCATTTTTTATTGGGCCGTGCAATACGGCTATTTCTAATTTGCCCTCAAATGTCATAGCTTTTATGTGATTATTTTGGAGAGATGCTCGTAGACCTGGAACAAGGATTATGAAACAACTCAAAACCTGAGTAATACCCATATAAAACACAAGAAATGCACACGAAGCATGTTGCAATGCGTGCAACATGTTTCTGAAACATAACAGGCCATGCAAATTTGGATTTTTGTTACAATATGCAGTTTTCTATATTGTCAAACTTTATTACACTGCTTACTTCTCGTGTTTATTATAATAAATTAAAATATATTTTAGTTTACTCAGCCGCTGGAAGTAGAATTACATAATTGAATGAATAAGAAGATCGGCTGCCCGCAAGTCACAGCGGAAAAACCACCGATCGGTGGTATTAGCATTCCAGCAGTTGAAGTAGTAGTATCAGTAGTAGTAAACGGAGTGGAGGCTTGTTTTCAGCCCTTGATGTCACCTGGATCTATAAGATCATTTGTAACTACCCACTTTGTGGTTGGGACAGTGGTAAGCTAGTAGTCCAGTACTGCTTACCAGTCCAAGCAGATCACTGACCCTCAAGTTGGGCAGATCCCTGGGTTTGAGAAAAGCTCGTCCCAGTAAACTGTGACTTTTTGCAGCGAGGCCTGGGCAGTGACCAACAATGTGTATGCTGTCGTCAGGTTCTTCGCCACACATTCGGCAGTCCTTGCTCTCGGTCAAGCCAAGGTTGAATAGATGTTATCTAAGGGTCGTGTGTACGGTGAGGAGACCGATAGTAGTTCTAAGGTTCATCTTGCTCATGTCAAGTAGGGCCTTGGTTTTCTTTTGTAGTGGTTGCTCCATCATGGCTTTTTTCTGGCGACATCCCTGGCTCTGTTTCCAGGATGCCCGATGTTCCTGCTCCAAGCAGTCCCTGATGATCTTCTTACCTGTAGCGAAAGGGACCCCAACAACTGGCTCCACCGGGCATTCCAGTGTGCCCAGTTTGCCAGTCTGTCGGCCTCTTCATTGCCGGGTATGCCTTGATGGCCCAGTATCCATATTAAGGTGATTTTGTTAACTTTTCCCAATTTGTTGAGCTCTTGCATGCAGTCCCAGACCACAGAAAATTCTGTGGTGGCTTTAGCCAGAGCGTCCAATGCTGCTCTGCTGTCAGAGCAGATGACGATTTTTCTATTTTTTTACTCAAGTCGACTTTAAAGTTTATGCATTTCAATATGACAAAAACTTCGGCTTGGAAAACCGTGGCATATTGTCCAAGGGAGATGCTGATTCTGTGATTGGTTTTGGGCCCGTACACGCCTGCCCCAAAACGTCCATTTGGTCCTGATCCGTTGGTGAACCAGGCATCCGCAATGTGGCCTTGGAGCCACTGCGGAGGAGGTTTAGCTAAGGATGATTGTGCCTTCCATGGTTCCACTCGCCCAAACACTTCAGTCTGTATGCTGTAAGTCTGGCGGAGTGAATTATGTTTATGAAATATACCTTACAGTATAATTTTTTGATTAACCAGCAGGTGTCAGTTGCGAAACTTCTAGAGCAGAACGTTTAAATATCAAAAATATTTTATGGAATACATTTATAACCTCTAGGTTCTTATCCAGTATATAGAATTCAGGTTTTATTAAAAAGTTAGTACCTCCAGAAAAACTTTAGATATTTCATTATTCCATGCGGTAAGGTCCTTTTCTAATAATGACAGTGATTGAAATATGTTGAAATATATTTATAATATGAGTAAACAACAATATATTTTAAGGGCCCCGCAGACAGACGCGGTCTGCGGTGGCGGGCGCGGTGGCGGTCCAGGTCGCGGTCACTCGGATCACACACTGACGCGGGCGCGGTCGCGGCCTACTGCGGCTTCTAGATAGATCAGTGTTCGTTTAACCTCCGTCCGACATGAGCAACGTCCGGCAACGTCAGCGAGATGAGGATGCGTTGCTTCTTCTTGCACTATGTGCGGACAACGACAAAAGGTAAACGACAAACTACCAATAACTATTGATTAAGTAATTGCAACGATATATTTAATAATATTAATATATTTTTTATAATAATATTTTATTAACCCCTTGAGTATGATACGACCAAATCTGGTTCTGAAACAATTATCCGTTGAGTATGATACGACCAGATCTGGTTCCGCGTTTTTTTCACTTCTTTGACGTTCTCATATTTATTCATAATTATCTAATTGTTTTACAAAATGATATTTCAATATTCTATATTCGAAATTTCAATGCAATCATTGTGCAGTTGTTCTTTTTATGATTGGTGTAGTAGTTTCGTAGTTATAGTACTTTAAGGTCGATGTCGCCGAAAATCCTGCAAAAGAGACAGATGCATCCATGAAAATACCCATTTACTCCAAGGGTTAACTACTTGCAGAAAAAAAAGAAAGCTATGGTGTCACAAAATCAATAAAAAACGAGCAACGTGTGGAGAATTCGCAACCTTGTATCCACAACTGCGATTAGATGAAGCGAGATTTTTTATATACTTTAGAATGTCGTTTGAATGTTTCGACTTCATTTTGGATAAAATAAAAAATGACATTAAAAAACAACATACCAACTGGAGGAGGTCTATAGAACCAGTGGAGCGATTAGCATGTTACAATACAGTGTCCAAATAAAACAGGCTCAACTTATTTTTCGTACTTAAAAAAATTTTCTTTTGTCTTGCTCGCAATTGTAGGACCAGACTATAAATTTATTAGCATTGACGTTGGAGGCTATGGGAAAAATAGCGACAAAGGAATTTTTGTTGTTTTTATATTCTTCGTTGTTTTTATATTCTTCATGACTTACATCGTACAATATAGGCCACTTTCGTACATTTTCAATTAAAATTCAATTAAAACTTCCGTCGTTAGAGAATCCTCTGCACTCGCCATAGCTGCGCACGTGAGCAAACACAATGAAAATACGACGCGGTCTGCGGTCAGTTGCGAAAAATCACAACTGACCGCGCCAGTGTGGCGCAAGACCGCGCCCGCGCCCGCGTCAGTGTGCGTGCCCCGGCGGGCGCGGTCGCGGTGGCGGTCGAACGCGAACAGACCGCAGATGTGCCCGCACGTGTATGCGCTTCTTGATACATTCAGATAATATGCAACAGACCGCCACCGCGCCCGCCACCGCAGACCGCGTCTGTCTGCGGGGCCCTTTAATTAGTAACTATAAACACTGTAAGTAAGCGATGTATGAAAGTTTGACAATATTTGAAAACTGCATGGTAAAGAAAAGGCATGGTGCGTCTAATATGGCCAGGAACTGTGTACACTTACAGGACCATCAGAAAAAGCTCTTCTCATTGAACTGTAAATGACTGGATTCAACGAACTGTAATGACTGGATTCAACGAACAGTAAATGACTGGATTCAATAAACTGTGAATGACTGGATTCAAGGAAGTGTAAATGACTGGATTCAAGGAAGTGTAAATGACTGGATCCAACATACTGTAAATGACTGGATTCAACAAACTGTAAATGACTGGATTCAATAAACTGTAAATGACTGGATTCAACTCATAACATAACACCTGCAATAAACGAAATTAAATACTCATAGATATTTCATGCCATTTTTTTTGTATATTGGGAGAAAACACACAACTACAAAAAATCAAAATACATGTAACATTTCAAACATGATTTACAATAAAATCTTACAATATAGACTATGTAATTTTACATATTATTATTTTCTTTTTATCTTCAAGAATAAGATTCGTTTTTTGCATTGTTTTCTTACGGGAAACAGTTTTTATTTTTGATTTATAGCTGTTCACGCAAAATACATTCGGGTGTGCTTATTTACAAATAATCCGAATCGAAATTCTGCTATTTTAATTCAAATGCGAACTTTGAAATGGTCAATAACTCAAAGTATGAATCCAATTCTGCGGTGTTTGTGCTCATACTGTTCTGGTGGAAACTGACATATACTCGGAAGTAATGAATCCGGGTTACCAACTTAAACATGAATATCTCGGAAACTAAGAATGCTAGCTGATTGGAATAAAAAGTATTTAATAAAATATTTAATAATACTCAAATAAACTTCATAAAACTTTTCAGTGCTGTTAAGTAATGCCACCAAAGAGGCTAAAACAGAAAATGAAAAATCAAATTTTTATTTCATTGCATTTGTTTTTGTTCTGTTTAAAAAAAATATATAAGATGCGATCCTGGTATTTATTTATTATTAATATGGTAAATATGCGAATAAATAATATACAAATGGAGCTTCCATGGAATTCACTATTATTATTATTATTATACTTCTGGGGGTGAGCGGTAAATTCTGGACTAACGACCGGTAGTGGTGGGTTTAGGACAGCTGTCTCGCGATATGTGAGTGTACATTTTACCGCACATTCGCTCCCCCTTCGAAGTCATAGAATTTGATGTGTGGAAATTGCAGTTTTAGATACATTTTCTAGGAAGGATTTAATTATTTTCCTGGAGACCGAGATCTTTAATGATGCGAAATGGAGATTCGGCCGACGGGGAATGAGCGTCGACTTCCGCCGCGCGAAGGGGAACAGTAAAGTCGTTCCCGGCGACGGCACACTGCGAGAATGTGGTATTTTTTCAGTTCGCGTTTGTGGCGTTAGGGAATGTTCGATTTCTGCGAAACAAATATTTCTAGAATTCTATCGTCCGAGACGGGGAGTAAATAGTTATATCCGGAGGTAGGGTCGCACATCCGAGACCTTCGTGGAAGCTATACCGTTCGAGTCCATTCTTAGTTTTCGAGATATTAAGGGTTACGTAGGTTATAAGTCGCGGATTCATCGTTCCCGAGCGTATAGCCGAGCGAATTGCGCGTACTAATTCGGTTTTCGTTTTGTTGTCGAAATTCGAAAAGATAATTGGGTTTACCGAACGAGGGCAGTTAAGCTAGAGATCACCAGAAGCCGCGCTGGGGCCGCATGGGCCTGCGCTGTCCGCGGGCTCCCCGCGGCGGCGGGTAGCGGAAGGGCGCGAAGCCGAAGGGGCGGGGAGCTCGCTGGCGCGGCCCGTCGAAGCGGTCGCCGGGGGGCGGCGGGCCGGCGGGCCGCACGGGCCGCCAGCCGGGGCCGCGGGCCGAGTAGGGCGGCCGCGGCCCGCGCTCGGCCGGGGACGGCTCCCCGGGACGGTCGGGGCCCACCCGGCCGGGCCCCGGTGGCCCTCGGGCCCGCGCGGGCGCCTCGGCCCCTCCCGGGGCGCCGGGCCGGGCCAGCTGCTGGAAGTCGAAGGGCGCATCGAGGGCCGGCAGCAGCGGCTCGTGTTTCTCGGGGGCCGGGGAGCGCCGGGGCTCCCTCTCCGGGGCGCAGCTCTCGCGATACGCATCGGCGGCCGGATGCGGAGTCTCCGAGTGCACAGACGCATCCGTTAATACCTGCCAAACGCGATAACGAACCCTTCAAATCGATACGATGGCAGGTAAGCTAGTGCGTATAATTCGGCGGGCGGAGTCGCATTAGGACCCCCCTAAGTTTCACTACTAATTGGTATTTTTAAATAGTACTAATTGGTAACTTATAATATATTCATAACTGATTCGATAATAACCCACATAATTACTCGGCGGCAGTGTAACATCGTTGTAGTTATGGTTACAAATAAAACTGAGAATAATTTATAAAATTTACTAAAAGATATTGCACCTAGTGCATTCGTAAGTTCTGTCACGCGGTTTTTTCGTGATAAAATGAAAACATTTATTGTGATTATCTATGAATACTTGTAACAAAAACCGCTTTTTTTGTTGTTTTGTTTTCGCACCTGAGTGCCAATATACTCGCCGAACCTGTTTTTCATGGTTTTCCGGTGTTTTTTATGTTTTCTGGTGGTTTTTCACTGTTTTCGTGCATTTTTCCCATATTTTGACAATTAAATAAAAATGTTCGTGAACTATCGTAAATGTCGGGTTTGACAGATAGAGATGCGCCGAGCTCTCACGAGATCGGTCAAGACCGCGGTTTTGTATTTATTAAAGAGCGATACTGGCCGCACTGAACGCCGCTATGTTCGACCATACGTCAAAATCCGGCCGGTTGGAGCGAAATGGTGGACGAGTGAGCTGTCAAAATTTTACGCTTGGAAGGGTTTGTAAAATGCCGGTTTGATGATGTGAGAAAGTTCGCAGAACTCTGGTAAGCAATATACTTTCATTTGGGGATATTTTCCGACGCGGACTGGTATGATTTTAACTAATGTTTTTCCTTGCACACAGCCTGGGGCATGTTTGGACTATTTAATTGCTGCTGAGGTGACGTGTATTGTCACGTAATGTGAGGGTTTATCTTACAAGACGTATTCCCTCGGGATTTTTTTCATGTGACAGAAACAACTGTAATTTTTGACGGGAGCAGGTTTTTTGTGATCGCGCACGTGACACGCCGAGAAAACGGCATCTTTAACCCGCTGAGCACGTAACATCCATTTGGGGACATGTATGGCGGCCGCCTACAATCCGTAACATCCGATTTTGGATATCGCGCTCGCCGCTGCGAAAAATGCAATTTACGATTCGAAACGTCGTACTTTATGCTTTCTGACGGCTGAAATACATGGCCGAATAATCTTTAATCCGGCGGCCAGCGGCGATAATATCGATCGGCGAATTAAAAAGTCAGCATAAACGTCAGACGGCAGTCTTGATCGGCCAGCGCGCGGCGGCCGCGTAGTTCCGCGAAATGTTTGTTTTGTGAAGTGTTTTGTGGATATAAGTGCAGTGTATACCGGATAAAAGTGAGTAATTTCCATTTTTAAGTAGTTTAGGCATTAGGATTAGTCAATTTAGACAGTCCATTTGCTGTTTTTCACGAATTTTCGAAGAAAACACTTTGGCAACAACAAACGGCTCGCGAAAAAATGGCCGTTTTTATTTTGTAATGTTTGTGAAATATCCCGATATATCGCGAAACATGACGTAATGTCGCTTTAATTTACTAATAAAATAGGTATTGCTTCATTTACATCCTAAGTTATCACATAATTAGGCGTATTTTGAACATTATATGTTGTTTTCTAATATGGCTCGCGAAAATGAAACTTGTTTTGATAATTACTATGAGAGAAAAAAGTGCGATTTTCCATAGTTTTTCGATGAAATGTGACTCTTTGGAGTATAGTAATTAGTTATTAGACATATAATAAGTCTATGATAAGACAATATAATTGAAAAAATCTAACGAATTTTATATTATGGGCATTCAAAGTTTATTATTAGGTTCGGACGCGGAAACTCTCAAAACTTTAGATTTTTCTATAATATCAGACAAAGCTCAAAGTTCTGGTGTGATTTCTAAGAAGAAGTGATGTAGTAATAAAGTTATTTTGAAAGAATTTCATATAAAAAAATACCATAAGTAGTCACAAATTAAAAATTTAAAAAATTTTTTTTTACGAGAATACATACAATTTTTCTTGGCTGAATAAATAAATATTTTTTCCGTATTTTTGTATGCAAATAAGTAAAAAAAAAATATCGTTTTGGTAAAGCATTTAATAAAGAACATAACTGTATTTACAATTTTTGATATTTACAAAAACTGTATTTACAAAAAAATCGAAATGATTTTATAGGCGAGTTTTTTCAGTTTGCCAATTTTGTAATATTTATTCATTATTATCTTAATTGTTTTACGAGATAAGGTTATAATGTTTTATATGTCAAATTTCAATGCGATCATTTTTCTCTTTATCTTTTTTTAATCCGTTTAGTGGTTTATAAGTTATGATCGTTTTTCTCAAGGCCGTTGACTCGCGTCGATTTTTTGCGCGAATATGTCGCGCGCAAAAGTGATAGGTGAGTTTTTACCTCGCAACGTGAGGGGTTAAGGAGTGTTGCCTTTGGGGCGTATTAAACGCGAACTTTTTACATATATGCGTGTTTCCTTTTGGGTGTTCTGAGGGAAAAAGCATTTTCTGTGGGCCAAATCCAATGATAACAAACTTAGCCCACACTTTCAATATTTTTTTTTTGTATTATATATATTTTTTTAATTAGTTTCCGTCTTTGCGATTAAAGAGGCGGTGGTGTTCATAACATAAATTATTTTTTTTGGTTTTGGTGATTCTTGCCATGTGTCATTATACACGGTTGGTTTATAAATTAGGTTATACACTTCAGCAATATAATATTCGAAATTGCCACTATTTTCTTTCCAGCACGACCGAAGTTTGTCTGGCCATTTATCTCAGTACGCACCTCATACATTGGGAAATTTGGCACTGCTCAGACAAGAGCGCGCTTTAGACTTAATATTTGGGAGTAGAGTAAAGCAAGCCATAGCCTCTAAAACTGACCAGAACTTGTAGTCCAAAGTATTCAGGTCTGGGGAACCAGCTGTCCAATCATCCGTGGAAATGAAGTTCGGTATAGTTTTTTAAACCACTCTTGAGTCGTTTTTGCCTTGTGGGCTGGAGCGCAGTCTTGTTGAAAAGTCCACGACCTGTTTTCCAAAATGTCAGTTTGATACACTTTTGCCGAAATGTAGACCCCTTTTTTTCACAAAAGTGGTGCTCGTTGATGCCATCATAGACAACACACCAAAATACCATCACAGAAGTCGGATGGTGACCTCGCTGAACATTCGGAGTAAGTTCCGACGGATATCATCATGACGAAGCATATACTCTATCTTTTTGATTAGCGAACAATTCGTCTACGGTGAATATTTTGTGGTCAGTATACAAAATTCGTCTGTGAGCGTTCTTTGCATACTGGCGACACATTGCGTTCGATTCCGTTTAGCTTCAACGCTTCCGAGGGTAAGTGCCTGGTGTGTCGTTTGTATGCTTGGAGTCCCAAGTCATCTTTTATAATGCACTTTATGGATACTAACGAGATGTTCCTCTCCCGAGCAAAAGTTTTCTGCTTCCGGAGCGCTTTAACGGCTATGAGAGCCCTCACATCGTGCGGACGGCCAGATCTTGGATGGTGGATTACTTTAACAGTATCCTCGAACAACTTTAGAGCATGATACACAAACCTACAATTAACTCAGAGGCGCTGCACATTCTGAAAGATATCGCCCAGTTCCAAGCCACACTTTTGTTAAAACACGATTTTTGATATTGCCCCATTCCATGATTGTTGATAACTGATACCGGAAACATTTTACGCGCAAATGTAGCGTAAATGTAACATCATTTATCAGTCAACATGAAGTGGATGCTTTCAATGGTTCTCTTACAGTGGTTGCGCTCAGTGGTGTGACAGAACTTATGAATGTACTAGGTATAAAAGTTAAGGCCATCTACTGGCCTAAATGTATAGCAGACCAAAAAAGTATCAAATAGATCCTATAGAGATCCCTTTTCATCAATACAAGGCATTACCTTATTGTTGCTCATGAATTGTCTGTTTGGGGGCCTCACGGGTTCTTCCTCAGCCAAATTGGGCATATTCCTATGCTGGCCGTACTGCTCGAAAGGCGGTGGCGGCGGCAGCGAGAAGTTTGGACCATGCTGCATACCAAAATGCATATCTGAAAACAAAATACATGAAATGAAATCGAAGACTATCGCAGTTGTTTGATATTATAAATATGATGAAACGAATTTACCGCGTGAAATTTGTATCACTTAACGCCTCGGCGACGTTGCAGCCGCCATTGTCCAGGGTAGTCATATCACTTCTAGAGGACACATGAACTATTCTCTGAATAGCTCCAGAGAGCGAGGCTACTGGTTGGGGGCACACGTCTGCAGTTATACAGACTTAATGAAGATGGTGCTGGTTGTGACAACTTGGGTTGTCGACTACAGCGGGCGAGCCCGTCACCTCAGGAAGTTTTAACGATTAGTCGTTCTATCACCCTGGAGTGAGCGTAGAAGACTTGAGGACGAAACAGTCCACCGTCTAGCTACGCCACAAGCCCGTAAGAGGCCAACGCCTTAACCGCGAGATAGCCAGGAATGTTACCCGGCGGGCCGACACTCACGCCCTTACTTCCAATTGTGACCAGATTACTCCGGTCTCTCGATTGGTTACGAGTTCGAGGTCGCTTGCGCGGTCCTCTCCCTTACGAAGCGGTGAAACGGTGTTTACCGAATCTATCGCGGACCACGGCGTCCTTTGCCCTGCTGTTCACCCAGGATCGGATGGCCGATGGTCATTTCAAGAGCAGTCGCCGTAAGGTCCGCAACCACCCCCGCTCTATAGGAAACAGTACTGCTTCCAGACTCCCCCGACTGTTAGTCAGAGTGCACAGTCGATTGGCTTACGCCGCACGGTGCGCAGACCGTCCAGGAGCGCCAGAAGGTTGATTCCTAGGGGAAACTGACCATAAGGCCAGAGTCCTACCCAGGCTCACACTTCATGTGTGGAGGCCGTCGGATAGGTGTTGACCCGTGAGTGTGACCAGCCCTGAACAGAATAAGTCTTCGTGGCCAACTCAGCAAGGGCCCATTAATTCCCTGCTGGTTGTGACAGTTAATGCCAGACCATCTACCACCGAGCATCAACGGTTGAAACGGATTTCAAAGGAGGGTGGAAGAGTATTCTACTATTCTCAAACCTGATCTCATATCCTCATCCTCGGATAAGTCCATGTCCACGCTTTCCATGATGTCCGTAGGGTTGTTTCCCAGTGGCATTTGATGGACCATCGGCGTTGATGACATTAAAGGAGGCATAGGTGGAGGTGGAATTCGATAGTCCTATAAACAAACAAAATTATTACAGCACAATGAAACCTCTATCGTTTTCAAAAAGACTGATGGGACAATAAATGCAGGATTTCATTTTTTTATAAAAATAAGCCGGTTGGTATGAATACTTGAATTGATATTACATGATTTACCTTAACCCTTGGAGTAAATGGGTATTTTCATGGATGCATCTGTCTCTTTTGCAGGATTTTCGGCGACATCGACTTAAAGTACTATAACTACGAAACTACTACACCAATCATAAAAAGAACAACTGCACAATGATTGCATTGAAATTTCGAATATAGAATATTGAAATATCATTTTGTAAAACAATTAGATAATTATGAATAAATATGAGAACGTCAAAGAAGTGAAAAAAACGCGCGACCAGATTTGGTCGACTCGTACTCAACGGATAATTGTTTCGCGACCAGATTTGGTTGACTCATACTCAACGGGTTAACCTCTAAGGCAAATAACATTTTACTACAAAACCTTTCTCAATAATCGAGAAAGCTTCAGATTGGATTCTGGAGGTCGATTCTGTCTCTAAGCAGTATAAATTCCCTGAAAGTCTCGGATGCACAGCCCTGCGTCCAGATATAACTCTTTACTCTCTATCTCGGAAGATGGCCCTTATCGTAGAATTAACTGTTCCATGAGAATCAAATATCCCAAAAGACCATGAGTACAAATTAAATAAATACCATGATCTCGCAAATGCCGTCACCCGGAACGGCTTCACTGTTCACCTTCATGCGGTGGAAGTTGGCGCTTGTGGCCTGCCAGCCAAATCTCTGTTTCACCTCTTTAAAGGTCTTAGTCTCTCTAGAAAAATAATTAACTCCTTCTTAGAAAAAATATCTCAAACCGTGATTTCCACATCTGAAATTCTATGGCTTCGAACGGGGAGTGAATATGTGGTAAGGCCAACGTTAACATGTAGCAAGACAGCAGTCATAAGATGACTCATGTTGTAAAGTAAAAAAAAATAGGGGGGCGCTGAAAAATAATTGATTTTCAAAGTGGGCGGTAGATCAAATAAGTTTGAGAACCACTGTCCTAGAGCAATGACTTGCAAAAGAGACCTCATATGCTGTCGTCTATCCTAACCTCACTTCTGACGATTGTAGGACTGTCAAATCGGTTCCACAATCACAAATATCGTCGAGTGACGACAATCGTGTATCGTATCGTCGCTTCAGAATCCGGGTGCTGGCCTGGACACGTCAACAAACGACCAAACGAATGAACATCTTATATAAGTTGTAGCAACGATAAAATAGGCGGAGACAAAATTAAGGTCTAAAATAGTTGCCCAGAGAACTTTTCTAGAACAAACATTAGAAAAAGCACATATACTTTTTTGCCATTGCCAAACAGGGTACCAAACACAAAATTTCAAATGGTACTCACCCGCACAAGCCAGTGAGCGATGCACAAGCAATTAAATCATTAAAAAAAATGCTCCATACAGCTTTAAACTATCTTCTTTACATTTCGGCCTTCTCACTCGCTATAAAATCAATCGTCCTGTCTGTCATTTTTTTGGCAACCTATTATCGCCATAGCATCCGATGATATCACAGCAATCAGCCGGCCGAATTTATGATCAAAAATATAGTTTTATTGTTTTGGTAATTAACTCCCTAGAAAATCGTAGAAATTATTTAGACTAAGATTATAACAATTGTGAATTTTTATTTGATATTTTTCTTGCAACCCTAATAAAAATGTCAGCTGTCAAAAACGCTGTATAGGACAAAACAAAAAATAGAAGTTTTTGTAAAATATGGAGGAATATATGCAGTTCAGCTGACTGCCTTTTTTTTTAAATACTAACAGCCTACCGCCAAAAAGGGGTTTAATAATAAATACAAACGGAGCTGCCATGGAATTCACCGACCGGAGTCGGGCCCATCATAATACAATTTTTTACACTTCTGGGGGGTGAGCAGTGGATTCCGGACTTACGAACCGGCTGTGGTAGGTTTAGGACAGCTGTCTTGCCACATGTGAGCGTTCACCTTGCCACCCATTCACTCCCCCTTCGAAGCCATAGAATTTGAGATGCGCAAATCGCAGTTTAAAAAAAAAAGTAACGTAAAGTTTATTTATTTATTTATTTATTTATTTATTTATTTATTTATAACGTACAAGAACAAAAAAATACAAGGACATGCATACTGTTGTACATGAGGAATAATTAAGAACAAACATTATTATAGCGAAAAACATAGCTCTATGCATATAAATATGCTAGCATATCCGAATGAGGCGAAATCGCACAACCAACTAGACCTAGAAGGTCTGTCTCTGGCTGTGCTGTGTTATACCAACTGTATTTTTGTAACTCGCGAACTGACGAAGGTGATCAATTTTAAATATTTCTAAATCTAACAAATGTGTTGTTTACACAAATTAAAGTAAAATTTAAAGTAGAAAAAATAAATATATATGTATGCAATTAAGGGCTAAAAGTAAAGTAAACTTTACATTATATACAATAAATTTAAGTGGAAAATAAGTAATAATATATACAAATATATGAATAAACACTACATTCTAGTATATATGTTTAAGAAAATGATATGTAATATTGCACAATTTTACAAATACATATTTTTTTAAATATTCACCCTACAGTATTAACCCCTCACGTTGCGAGGTAAAAACACCTATCACTTTTGCGCGCGACATTTCGCGCGCAAAAAATCGACGCGAGTCAACGGCCTTGAGAAAAACGATCATAACTTATAAACCACTAAACGGAATAAAAAAAGATAAAGAGAAAAATGATCGCATTGAAATTTGACATATAAAACATTATAACCTTATCTCGTAAAACAATTAAGATAATAATGAATAAATATTACAAAATTGGCAAACTGAAAAAAACTCGCCTATAAAATCATTTCGATTTTTTTGTAAATACAGTTTTTGTAAATATCAAAAATTGTAAATACAGTTATGTTCTTTATTAAATGCTTTACCAAAACGATATTTTTTTTTTACTTATTTGCATACAAAAATACGGAAAAAATATTTATTTATTCAGCCAAGAAAATTTTTATTTATTCTCGTAAAAAAAAATTTTTTTTATTTTTAATTTGTGACTACTTATGGTATTTTTTTATATGAAATTCTTTCAAAATAACTTTATTACTACATCACTTCTTCTTAGAAATCACACCAGAACTTTGACCTTTGTCTGATATTATAGAAAAATCTTAAGTTTTGAGAGTTTCCGCGTTCGAACCTAATAATAAACTTTGAATGCCCATAATATAAAATTCGTTAGATTTTTTCAATTATATTGTCTTATCATAGACTTATTATATGTCTAATAACTAATTACTATACTCCAAAGAGTCACATTTCATCGAAAAACTATGGAAAATCGCACTTTTTTCTCTCATAGTAATTATCAAAACAAGTTTCATTTTCGCGAGCCATATTAGAAAAACAACATATAATGTTCAAAATACGCCTAATTATGTGATAACTTAGGATGTAAATGAAGCAATACCTATTTTATTAGTAAATTAAAGCGACATTACGTCATGTTTCGCGATATATAGGGATATTTCACAAACATTACAAAATAAAAACGGCCATTTTTTCACATTGTTGGCCATTGTTGACAAAGTGTTTTCTTCGAAAATTCGTGAAAAACAGCAAATTGATTGTGGAAATTGAATAATCCTAATGGCTAAACTACTTAAAAAGGGAAATTACTTACTTTTATCCGGTATACACTGCACTTATATCCACAAAACACTTCACAAAACAAACACTTCGCGGAACCTATACGCCGCCGCGGGGGGGCCGATCGACACTGCTGTTTTGACGTCTAATGCTGAGTTTTTAAATCGGCGGTCGATGTTATCGTCGTTGGCCGGCGAATGAAAGATTATTTGGCCATGTCGTCCCGCGGTCAGAAAGCATTAAAGTACGACGATTCGAATCGTAAATTGCATTTTTCGCAGCGGCGAGCGCGATATCCAAAATCGGATGTTACGGATTGTTAGGCGGCCGCCATACATGTCCCCAAATGGATGTTACGTGCTTGAGGGGTAAGGTCTTTAGTTTTTGAACGCCCAATATCTAGAAGCCAGTTTTTTACTTTACCTTTAAAAGTTACATAATTTTTCACGTTTTTCGTGGTTTCACATAGTGAGTTATAAACTTTCGGGGCGATAAAAAAACATTGTCTTCGGGCAAATGTGCTTTTAACCTTTGGAATTGTGAAAAATTCCTTACCAGCATTTCTCGTTAAGTACAATTGTTGACTTCTTGCTCTGTACTCTTTAGTTTTGTGAAAGCTTACAAGGCACTGCTTAATAAATAGCTGGCAGATATCCAAAACCTTAAACTCCGCAAAGAGCTGGTTTGAACTGTACCGAGGAGGCTTTTTGTTTATGACTCTTATTAGTAACTTTTGTGCTTTTAATAGTCGGTCCATTGTTGTTTTTGTACATGAGCCCCACGCTATAATTCCATGCACCCATATACTTTGACCAAGAGCCATATACACCATTCGCAGTGTTTCTTTACTCAGTACATTCCTAAGTTCGCGGAACACGTACAGTATTTCCTCGTTCGCGCCGTAAGCGATTTTATTTGGAATTCCCAATTTAGTTTGGAATCTATTTCTATGCCTAAATGTCTATTTTTTTTCAATATTTATATGCTCACATTTGCGACTATTCTGGGTTGAAGATACACTGCAGTTAAATTGGTGAATTTTTAAGGGTAATACGTTGGAGGTTAGGTTGGGTCTGAGTGAAAATGCTAGGTACTTCGTCTTCGAGATATTGAGTGTCAATATATGTCGATCAAGCCATGTTTTAATACTGTTCAGGGAGCATTGCGCGTCTGTAAACGCTTCATCCCAAGTATCTGCCTCAATTATGACAGCGGTGTCATCTGCAAATGAGATTATGGCTCCTTTACCTTCAAGTGTCATATCACATAAATCGTTGACATACATCAGAAAGAGTAAAGGACCCAATACGCTGCCCTGCGGCACCCCATATAAAACATTATGTTTATTGCTTTCCTGATCCCCTATCGCAGTGATCTGTGACCTGTTATAAGAAAACTTTCGAGCCACTCATTAGCTTTACCAGAAATACCAAAAAGGTGAAGCTTTCTTATTAGGATTGTGTGAGAGACTGTATCAAAGGCTTTAGAACAGGTCGAGGAAAATACCAAGTACTTTTTTCTTTTCGTCAAGTTTTTTGGCAATAGGTTCTGTAACCGAACTTATGGCCTCGTTTGCTCCCCGACCTTGTCTAAAGCCATATTGATTGTTTGATAGTAAGTTCGCAGATTCCAGGTGGTGCATAAGCCTAGATTTGGCCACTTTCTCAATCACTTTTGATACTACACTCAACAGGGAGATCGGGCGATAATTACTAATGTCTTCCTCGTCCCCAGATTTAAATATTGGGGTAACTCTGGCATATTTTAAACACTCCGGGAAAATTCCGCTTTCGAAGCTCCTGTTTATGATGTGCGTAAGAGGGCCAGAAATAAAGCTAGGCACCGTTTTAAGCATGGCCACTTGAATTCCATCTTGACCCGGGGCCGAATCGTCCTTGAGGTCACTTAATATTTGACAGACTTCTTTGATATCGACTGGAGTGAATTCAAAATTAAATGAAGTTTGGCTATTAAAAAAAGTAAAAAAAAAAGTAAAAGGTATTTATTTCCAATACAACCATACAATTGTGTAGGAATGACAGTAATTAATCTTAAATTAGTTACTCAATTTAGACAAGAGATGATATACAATATATAGTTTTAAACTTACCAATTTACGAAAACATAGACTATATGATAACAGTTTACAACAAAACAATTAACGGTAAATAATATGTATTAGATTAAATGGGTAGATACGATGCTATGTATTTTCAAAATATTTTAAGAAGTCGTTATGGGCATACATGTTGATTTTAAGCAGATAGACTCGGATGGATCTCTTGAAAATATCGATGTTTTTAATTTCTTTTAATCTTTCGGGCAATTTATTGAAAAGTTTGAGGCCTAAGTATCGACTAGTCGCCTGGAACTTGGCAGTACGTGCTACGAACGGTTGGAGATACAGGGTTTTATTCCTGGTGTCATGCCGATGTACTTCCTCGTGGGATATGGCCGAGCTCTTATTGGCTCGTACATTAAAATTATCAGCTAGAGCGGACTCAGTTGTTTTAAGGTTTGACAATATATTTACGGCCAGGTTTTGTCCAATGTTACTAAAAAAGTCGTTTGTGTAATTGAGAATTTCTGCAGGATGTTCCTCTACGTGTTTTATATCCCCTTTAATATTGATAGATGTTATTTTGTGACGCTGAGTTTTACCATATGCAATTTCTTTTATAATACTCCAAGTTTTTTTTTGATCGCCATTTACTTCTTTAATAACTTCTTTATAGTAATTTGTTTTCGTTTTCTCGATTATTTTTTTGCATATATTACGATAGCTTTTATAATGATTTTTCAACTGAATATCATTTGGACTTTCTCTGGTTTTCCTATGAAGTCTGTCGCGTTTCTTAATACATGAAACAAGACCGTCTGTGATCCATGGTTTAATTTTTATCTGGGATCTGCTTATTTTAATGACCTTCTCAGTCGTTGCGCATTTTATTCCTTCAGTAATTAGACCTAAGAAATTGCGAGCTGCCTTATTTGGATCAGATTCATGGATTATTAGTTCCCAATCAATTGATTTTATATTTTCTACGAACATATTCTTATCTGTAATACGTTTTGTAATATATCTGGGCGGTTTTTTTCTAATTTGTTTTGATATGCAGATTCCGGTGGCATAGTCATCTGTAATAGAACACTGAAGTACAAATGGTCTCATCTCATATTTAGATTTAACCATGAAGTGGTCTAAGCAACTTTGACGATCTCCGTCAACTCTCGTGGGCTTGTCAATTGCTACACCTAGGCCATAATGAGCCAATAAATTTAAATAATCGTCTATTTGTTTGTCGTTTTCACTTAGTATATTAATATTGAGATCCCCGATAATTAAAACATTTAAATCCCTGCTATATTTTTGTAATAATTTATCTAAAGATTGCAAAAAAACCGTAATGTTTGGTTTACTAAAGTACAGCCACATAGGTGTTTATGAATTGTTTTTAACCCGCTCAGCACGTAACATCCCATTGGGGACATTTATGTCGGCCGCCTAAAGCCCGTAATGTCCGCTACCGGACAAAGCGCTCGCCGCTGCGAAAAATGCAATTTACGATTCGAAACGTCGTACTATATGCTTTCTGACGGCGCAACGATATGGCCAAAATATCTTTAATTCAAGATTTCTGTGTGGCAATATCGAACGGCGATTTAAAAAGTCAGCATAGACGTCAAAACGGCAGTGTCCATCGGCCACCGCCGCGGCCGCGTATAGTTCCGCGAAATGGTTGATAAAAACAGTGTTTTGTGCAGTGTTTTGTGCCATTTACTGGAGAACAGTGAGTAATTTGCATTTTTAAGTAGTTTAGGCATGAGGATTAGTCAATTGAGATAGTCCATTTGCTGTTTTTCACGAATTTTTAAAGAAAACACTTCGGCGACAACAAACAGCTCGCGAAAAAATGGTTGTTATTATTTTGTAATGTTTATGAAATATCCCGATATATTGCGAAATATGACGTAATGTCGCTTTAATTTACTAACAAAATAAGTATTGCTTCATTTACATCCTAAGTTATCACATAATTAGGCGTATTTTGAAAATTATATCTTGTTTTGTAAAATGAATCGCGCAAAGAAACTTGTTTTGATAATTACTATGAGAGAATAAAGTGCGATTTTCCATAGTTTTTCGATGAAATGTGACTCTTTGGAGTATAGTAATTAGTTATTAGACATATAATAAGTCTATGATAAGACAATATAATTGAAAAAATCTAACGAATTTAATAATATGAGCATTCAAAGTTTATTATTAAGTTCGGACGCGGAAACTCTCAAAACTTTAGATTTTTCTATAATATCAGACAAAGCTCAAAGTTCTGGTGTGATTTCTAAGAAGTGTGATGTAGTAATAAAGTTATTTTGAAAGAATTTCATATAAAAAAATACCATAAGTAGTCACAAATTAAAAATAAAAAAAATTTTTTTTACGAGAATACATAAAATTTTTCTTGGCTGAATAAATAAATATTTTTGTATGCAAATAAGTAAAAAAAAAATATCGTTTTGGTAAAGCATTTAATAAAGAACATAACTGTATTTACAATTTTTGCATATTTTACGTATTTTGTGACAAAAAAATCGAAATTATTTTATAGGCGAGTTTTTTCAGTTTGCCAATTTTGTAATATTTATTCATTATTATCTTAATTGTTTTACGAGATAAGGTTATAATGTTTTATATGTCAAATTTCAATGTGATCATTTTTCTCTTTATCTTTTTTAAATCCGTTTAGTGGTTTATAAGTTATGATCGTTTTTCTCAAGGCCGTTGACTCGCGTCGATTTTTTGCCCGAATATGTCGCGCGCAAAAGTGATAGGTGAGTTTTTACTTCGCGACAGAAGGGGTTAAAAACTTAATCTACCAAAATATAGTTTTCTATCTACCGAAAATGAAATCTATCGAGTTCTAGCGAAATTTGGTACTTCTTTAAGGTGGTATGATACCTGAGAACGACCATATCTGAAGAACTTAATTTTTTTTTTTTAAATATAAGCATTTATTTTAAAAAGCTTCTGAGCGAATCCCTTGATAAAGGAACCAATTTACAATTTAGACTCAAAAAAGTTGCTCATTGCCTTGGACATTAAGGCTTTAACCCCTAGCCGATATCGGCCACAACACGATTCAGCGTGACGGCCCCGTTTTAATTTTATTTTAATTTAATTTGTTTTATTTTATTATGTTTTATTACGTTAATATGTTTTATTTTAATTATGGGTACAGTGGTTTGGCAGTAATTAATGTTTCGGTGAGACAGTTTCATAATTTGGGACATCAACTTGTCAAATCGGCTGAGGGGCCGAGGCCTGAAGGGTTAAACTGATTTTGAAAACTTTCAGGAGCGATTACTCCTACAATGTAAGCGGTGAGTGTTTTCTTTTAATTTCATTATATTGACTGGTTAATTCTCTAGCGTCGCGCTTAGCCACATATTTTATTTAGGCCTTAAATTAATTACAATTAGTTAAAACTAGAGAGCGCTCTGAGAATACGCTAAATATGCTTTGCCATTAACACCCTTATCCTACCACTGCGCAAAGACTTTTATTCTGCGCTAGCGCTGCGATAGAAAGTTTAGTATGCGCCCGGTCACCGCCACGATCGGACGTGGAATCTGTGCCTGACGCTTCGTCAACGCTGGATTTTTATTCGTCAAACCCTACAAAATTGACCCCGCCTATTTATTTGCATGTCCGCTCATTTTGGATATTTTTCTGAGGTCTCATGTCGCCTTAAACTCCTATATCTCATTTATTTATAGAAATAGAGCAAAGATTTTTACAGATTCAGAATCAGTGTGATGAATATAGTGAGGAGAATATATCTTCTACATTGACATCAGAATATATCTTCTCCAATGTATCTAATAATAAAAAAATAAAAAACTCTTTATCTTAAATAAAAAAGGCGATCTTATTGCCTTGCGGCTATATCTATCAGCTAACCTATAGTTTGAGTTTATAACATATTTATTATGTTGTATCACAAAAGAACAAGAAAAATACAAATGATAAAAAAGAAACAATCAGAAAACTAGAAAAAAAAACATATAATAAAATAAAGTAAAACAAATGACTAAATTAAATATAAACGCAGAGGAAAGGAAGGAGAGGAAGGAAGGAAAGGGAAGCGAAAAGGGGGGGGGAGGAAGTGGGTTGGTTAATTTCTGGATTTTAGGGATATATGCTCCTTGAGGATATATGCACCTTGAACGAGATGCTGGGGGCTATTTTAACATAAATCGGTAAAGCATTCCAGAGTCGTGCAGCTTCCACGGAAGAGTATGAAAATGTCACTGCTATGGCCAGGGATGGATAACAGGTTATTGCACTCTGATCTCAGGGGACGGCCTTACACCGATAGCCCGGTGAACCTATCAGCAAGATAAAGCGGCATGCCATCCGCCGAGGATTCTATATAAGAGACAACTAGGGTTGTCGACTACAGCGGGCGAGCGCGTCACCTCGGGAAGTTTTAACGATTAGTCGTTCTATCTCCCTGGAGTGAGCGCAGAAGACTTGGACAAAACAGTCCACCGTCTAGCTCCGCCACAAACCCGTAAGAGGCCAACGCCTTAACCGCGAGATAGCCAGGAGTGTTACCCGGCGGGCCTACACTTACGCCCTTACTCCCAATTGTGACCAGATTACTCCAGTCTCACGATTGGTTACGAGTTCGAGGTCGTTTACGCGGTCCTCTCCCTTACGAAGTGGTGAAACGGTGTATACTGAATCTATCGCGGACCACAGCGTCCTTTGCCCGGCTGTTCACCCAGGATCGGATAGCCGATGGTCGTTTCAAGAGCAGTCGCCGTAAGGTCCGCAACCACCCCCGCTCTATAGGAAACAGTACTGCTTCCAGATTCCCCCGACTGTTAGTCAGAGTGCACAGTCGATTGGCTTACGCTGCACGGTGCGCAGACCGTCCAGGAGCGCCAGAAGGTTGATTCCCAGGGGAAACTAACCATAAGGCCAGAGTCCTACCCAGGCTTGCACTTCATGCGTGGAGGCCGTCGGATAGGTGTTGACCCGTGAGTGTGACCAACCCTGAACAGAATGGGTCTTCGTAACCATCTCAGCAAGGGCCCATTAACTCCCGAGACAGAGACATATAAGAGACAGAGAATTCCAACCTGTCTCTACTCCTTGGTGGTAACCCACTGCAGTCTGCTTCGATATTCCGTGATACGGTCATATTTTCTGAGGCCAAGAATAAAGCGGATACAGACGTTCTGTGGCCTTTCCACCTTGGTGGCCAGCTCTTCTGTCAGATCGAGGAAGGCGGCGTCACCATAATGAAGGAGTGGAAAAAGCAAAGATTGACAGATTGTCTCCTTACTTTTCTCCGGGAGAAAATTTTGGAGCTTCTTCAGCGAATGACATGGTTTCTTCACAATGTAGAAGAGTTTGCTAAACTACATAAAAAATAAAATGGATAATGTGAGTAATGTGGACAGGAATATTACATCTATAGATGACTTACCTGATCGATGGTTTGAGTGGGCGTTGCTGATTGTGGAGGCTGATTGTGGGATGGCGCTGTCAGTGATATCAAATTTCTATGATCAATATCTGAAAATATAAAAATATATATTTCAATATTTCTTATCTAACCCATCCTCGAAGAAACTATTTAAACAACCCACCTTGATTTTGGTTTCTATGTGAATGATGCGTATTTTGATTGACAGATGGGGGTGGACCAGACGTAGGTGGTAAACTCCGATGGTCCATATCACCTTCGAATTAGGAAACAGACAATTAAAACCACTGCCACTTTATTTATTTTCTAGAAACAAGACCTCACTTTGTCTAGCAGGCCGCATCAATAACATTGAAATGAAATGCAAAATCTCTTCATCGCATAATTAAACATTTATGGTACAATGGCGGACTTATCTAACTAACTAAATAACATATCCCCTTCGCCTACGTAACGACCAAATTTGGTTGCAGATCAGAACACCGTTGACTACGACCAATATTGGCGGCTTGCTCCCGAAGCGCACAGTAATATTCTTTTTAATTCAAACGCATCCTAAAATCCATACCAAATATCTCATTATTACGGTAGATACATAGACGGCCGCTAGAATAATTTCGCGCGTCATTTCGCGGATATTTCTGGTAAAATTCCATTGTCAAACATCATCATTCTTTTTTCGAGAGAAATCATCAAAAATTTTAATTGGTTTTTATGAATATATAAATATTTTTGTATTTAAATAAGCAAAATGAAATATTACATTTGATAGAGAATCTAATACAGATCACGATAGTATTTACAATTTCTAAATAGGGTTCCGTATATTTCCATAAGACAAGTACAAGTTAGAAATTCCGAGTTTTTTTCACTTTTTCGACTTTCTCATATTTATTCATAATTATCTAATTGTTTTACAAAATGAGGTTTCCATATTCTATATACAAAATGTTAATGCAATTATTGCACAGTTATTGTTTTTATGATTGCTACAGTAGTTCCATAGTTATAGTACTTTTTGTCGAGCGCGGCGATATTGCAAGAAATTCCAATAAATTGCCGCGGTCTGCCGTGAAATCATGCCGCTACTCGAAGGGTTAACATTCTATTACAATACAATTTCATTCTACAGTAGTAGGTAGGCATTCCTACACTTGGATGCGTCATTGCATCTAACATTCTCAGTAAAGTAATAAATTATGAAAAATTAACTATCATGATAGTTGTGACTATATAAATTAATTTAAGTAACTTATAATCGCTATGAGAAACATCAATTATTAGAGAATAATATAGTAATGAAAATTGCTGATCAATAAATACAGAGAACAATGCCCATAACCATAATTTTCATAGTAATGTGCCAAGTAACGTGTAGTATGTGCCAGTCATAAGAACAGATCATTGCATACTATTTATTATTTATTTATTTATTTATAACGTACAAGAAAAAAAATACAAGGACATGCATACGGTTGTACATGAAGAATTATTAAAACCAAACATTAATATAGCGAAAAACATATCTCTATGCATATATATATATACATATGATAGCATATCCGATACGAGGCCAAATCGCACAACCAACTAGGCCTAGGTCTGTCTCTGGCTGTGCTGTGTTATACGAACTGTATGTTTGTTAACTCGCAAACTGACGAATTTGATTAATTTTCAAAGATTTATAAATCTAACAAATGTGTTTTTACACAAATTAAAGTAAAATTTAAGATAGAAGAAAAATATGTAATATTGCACAGTGTATGGGAAAATAATATGTAATATTGCAGTTTTACAAATACATATTTTTTAATATTCACCCTACAGTAGTAATAAGATCTTCAGTTCTTGAACGCCCAATATCTAGAAGCCAGATTTTTACTTTGCCTTTTAAAGTTACATGATTTTTCAAGTTTTTCGTGGTTTAACATAGTGATACTAAGGGTTTGACAGTATCCTCCAAACCCCCAATACAGTTTGTGCGGGATGGCTCTAAAGGCAAAAAACATTTAACTACAAAACCTTTCTCAATAATCGAGAAAGCTACAGATTGGATTCTGGAGGTTGATTCGGTCTCTAAGCAGTATAAATTCCCTGAAAGTCTGGGATGCACAGCCCTCCGTCCAGATATAACTCTTTACTCTCTATCTCGGAAGGTGGCTCTTATTGTAAAATTAACTGTTCCATGGGAATCAAATATCCCAAAAGACCACGAGTACAAATTAAATAAATACCATGATCTTGCAAATGCCGTAACCCGGAACGGCTTCACTGTTCACCTTCACGCGGTGGAAGTTGGCGCTCGTGGCCTGCCAGCTAAATCTCTATTTTACCTCTTTAATGATCTTGGCCTTTCCAGAAAAATAATCAACCCTTTCTTAGAAAAATTATCTAAAATTGCGATTTGCGCATCTCAAATTCTATGGCTTCGAAGGGGGAGTGAATGGGTGGTAAGGTGAACGCTCACATGTGGCAAGACAGCTGTCCTAAACCTACCACAGCCGGTTCGTAAGTCCAGAATCCACTGCTCACCCCCCGAAGTGTAAAAAAAAAATAGTATTATGATGGGCCCGACTCCGGTCGGTGAATTCCATGGCAGCTCCGTTTGTATTTATTTATATATATTAATGTCAAAATTTAAATTAATGGATAATTCCAGCAAAATAGCTTGCGTTTATAAAAATAAAAATTAGGCTCTTTGTCCCATGATTCATGACATGCTGAAATATTTGTGAATTATTTTGTTTACTCCTTACTACTACCAACATCTCTTCTGATCTCCCACTGCTTAAATTATCAATCTTCAAGTAAATTCTTTTCTTTGGCCACATTTTCATTGGTAATGGCCGAAACGATTCGCCCACTACGGAGATCATTTTCAAGGCCATCACGGCCATGTTTTAACTGTTTTGACTAAAACTTCACGATGAAATCAGAAGGGCATGAATTACCGAACCCATTTAACATGCGTTGTCTGATCTGCGATGGCGCATTTTCCTCTTAACCCTTCCTCTCGCGAAGTAAAAATTCAGCTATCACTTTTGCGCGCGACATTTTCGCGCGTAAAATCGGCGCGAGTCGACCGACCTTGATACAAACGACCATAACTTGAAAACCACTATACGGATCATAAAAAAAAATACTGCAAAATGATTGCATTGAAATTTGACATATAAAAAATTATAACCTGGAAATTGGGGGAGTCCGCCGTTGGTCCCGCAAGGGATGTTACGGAGCTACTGGGTTAAATTAGAAATTTAATGACTGCATCATGCTCAATCTTAGTAAGTATACTTTTTTCTTGCCACTTGAAAGGGGTGAAACTACGCTTTAGAAACTAATTCTCAACAATAAATTTTGAACAACAAAAAAAATCTTTCAAAAAAAAAGTTCCTTTTATTGTTTTTCCCACATTTTTTTATCGAAAAGTTGCTTATTCGCTCATACTGATTCACCTAGGATACCTAAAAACTCACAGTGTATAAATACTGAAAATATAGTTGTTTTATGACTTCTCTCTTGTTACCAAGTAATTAATCTAGTTAGTCATGTATATTATATATTTATACAATATATATGGAGGTCAGCCGACATGGCTACGTGCGGATTTGTTAACCACTGCAAAAGATCGATCGGCCTTTTCGGCGCCCCAACGATTAAGTGTCACCAGATCAACAATCAATTCTGTAAATTGCGAAAAAAAATAGAATAATATGAGAAAGAAAGAATGAAAAGATCACTTACCTGATAATGGGAAAAGAGATGGCGGTATTGGAGGGGGTGGTAACAACCCCCGATGATCAATATCTGTCACCTGCAAAGGAAGAAGATAATGTGATCACCAATTGCTATTTTACAGTTCATATATTAATCACACTGAAAGTCTCCGGAATTGCACTTACAGACACAATTTATCAAAAATAAGTACATTTAAAAAGGAAACTCTTTGGATCGAGAAATCGTTTGTTTCATATATCTGTCATTTGTTTTTTCATTACGGCATCATTTAAAAAAAAATCAAGACTCAAAGTCACCCCCAGACTTTCCCTGCAAGCAGACCCTCCTCCCTCCATGCGCACCAAAGCTTTCAACCCCCCCCCCCCTTTCCCTCCACTTCCCCAACCCCCAACCCCCCCACACCCGATAATAATTGTGTCAAGTGACTATGACAGCTAAAGTAGCATATTTTTTAATAATTAATATGAGATATATTTCTTGCTTGCGACTCATATCATTTTGAACATCTAGTCAGGCTTATTTTTTTTACTTAAACATTCAATAAAAACATGTTTATCATTTATAAATGTAAAATGTCCTGTAATCATTCCTTCTCCCTTGTATTTATCCAACACATTTTTAAAAAATCTGAACGTTGTGGCATTTTTCCAAGATCTGGGTAAAATTTGGACCAAGGGAGCGAAAAATTGGTTCTAAATAAGGGGGAATTTGATATAAGCAGGTTCGATATATGCGGGAAAATTAGCACTATCAGCATAGGAAAATTCAAGACCGCAAGAAATGTTCAATATAAGCGGGAATTCGTTATAATATGCAGGTTCGATATAAGCGGGTTTTACTGTAGGTACTTATTAACCGATATTGTTATTTTTTTTTTACTATACAATGCACTGGTTTTCTGTAATACTGATTAGTAATAAGCGAAATCAATAATTAAAAAAATATAAAATGGGGTTTGATTTATAAATATTTTTTTATAGATAAAAATACCTGAGTCACAATTGGTTGTAGTCTATGATCCATATCTAGAGGCGGAGGCTCTGAGTGTAATCTATGGTCTATATCCGATATTGATGTCTTCACTGTTGTACTATCGATCTGAAAAAAATAAGCAGATAGAAAATCCAAGGTGAGACTCACTCAATAAAATCACCGACTAAAATTCGGTGTCCCGAGTCGAATTCATCGGACCCATAATCTCTGTTTCCCTTTAAAGATCTTGGTTTTTCAAGGAAAATAATCAACTCCTTCCTAGAAAAAAAATCTATAACCACAATTTCCGAATCTTAAATGACCTGTATATGATTTTGAAGGCGGAGTGAATGGGTGGTAAGGTGTATGCTCACATGTAACAAGAGAGCTGTCCTAAACCTACCACAGCTGGATGTTAGTCCGGAGTCCACTGCTCACTCTCTAGAACAGTAATAATAGTATTATCATTGATTATATATTGTATTAGATTGCTCAACTCCACAGTACATTTTGGCAACCCTTACGCCTCAGCGAAAAGTATGTGCCGCTAATAGCATTGATGGCGAAATTAATATCAATTTATTTCAATTTAAGAATGGTTTTTTATAAAGGACTGATTGTACTGATAATAACATTCAATTATTAGTATTGCAAATATTGCATTTTTTGTATAGGCTGATTACATCACAGAAATAATACGGAGAGATAGAATATCATCTAATAGTCTAGCTGAACTTCAAAGTGCGTAATTATTATGAATTGAAACCTGTATACCAAATTAAAAACTGACATCTTTATGTAAATAATAATAAAACTAGCTGAACCCTGTCGAGATCGACGGTCAGTTTGTTGACAGTAATATTTCCGAAATAAACGGAAACATACTTCTTATTTATGTAAAACTAATATTTCTTTTGATTAATTTGACTACGTTGCGGTGCCTTGCTTATTTGATCTATGATCAGGAATGTCACCAACGTCTTGTAAAAAACGGACTGCAACAATCGAAGAGCGACGCATATATGATATGAGTGACAGAAATTAAAACAAGGTTTGCGCCAATTCATCTTACTTTAGCAACTATATGCTAGATGTCGGTGAAATTAATGAATTCCCCCTCACCCCCTAACTACCTACACCCTTCACCTGCTCACCCTTTGCCCCCCCCCCCTCCCCCGCACGCGGAAATCCAGCAGATGGCACTATCATTTTTTAATTTTCTTTTTTTTTTAATATGTTTTGATGACATTTCTAAAGACAGAGCTTTTTTTAGACACCTCAACCAAATTTGTACACCTAGCCGTTCTCTCAGTTATAGGCAAAACACGGTTTTTTTTTCTCTCTTTTGATGACTCTTTTATTTTTCTCTTTTGATGACACATCTACATACCGAGAACTTTTTTTAGACACCTCAGCCAAATTTTTACACCTATCCGTTTTCTAAATATAGCGGTTATAGGAAAAAATATGTTTAATATATAGATATTAAGAGCTATTATTTAAAAAGTCGTTTATTATATTATTATTCTATTTCGAGATAGGATATTACTGCATAGCCGTGTTTAGAGTACCATATAAAGTGAGGTGCCCTAATGTTATACCATGAATGCCGTTATATTGAATACAAGATAATATTAACCAATTTGGAATCGATCACTACGGGTGGGCGATTTACATACTTCACTCATCATTTGGTAGATTTAAAATATATGTTTTTTTAAATACTTTTCAGAGGATGTTTAGATACTAAATACGCAAGAGAGAGTGTCGGTAGCAGCATGGTTATTCCGATAAGGTTATTCATGCTTTCAAAGACACGGAAATAAAGAGATCTTAAGGTTACATGATACCTGGGAATGACCATATCTGAAGAATTTTAGTTTTTTAAACTTTTTGAAAAATATAAGCATTAACTTAAAATAGTTTCTAAGCAATTCCTTCGATAAGGAACCAATTTACAATTTGGACTCAAAAACATTGCCTTGGACGTTAAGGCTTTAAACTGATTTCGAAAACTTTCAGGTTTACTCCTACAATGTAAGCGGTGAGTGTGTTTTATTTTAATTCCATTAAATGGACTGGTTAATTCTCTAGCGTCGCGCTTAGCCACATTAAAACATGAGAGCACTCTGAGAGTTACGCTAAATATGCTTTGCCATTAACACCCTTATACCACCACTGCGCAAAAATAGTTATTCGCCATCTGTGGCCTTGCTTCCAGACTATTGTCTTATTGAACGCCATTCAATGCTGCCGAATTCAATGACCTCGATCCATATAAGAAAGGTCAAACACAACAGCTGATTGATTCTCAAATCATTTGGAATAAAATGTAATTTTAAAAGTAATTTTATTATATTATTCGACCCATTTCACCCATCTCAAGGGTGTCACTAATTAAAAAGTCACGCTGTATATCTATCTAAACCTATTTTAATAAACAATGGAATTTAGGTCTAGGACCGACAAGCGCCGATGTACTCGGAAATGGGCGTCTTTGTCAACAGGAAGGGATGTTATAGGGCTAAGAGATTGTCAACCAATTTTAAGCAGAGATTTTTAACCAATCCCAGACGAGTAGGATAAGAGCGTCGAGACGCTGCGATAAATGCGATTATAAGAGGAGTTAGTCTATTCTGACAGTCGAGGCGCCTGGCGAGACACGGCGCCGGGTCGTAAAACATATTTGTAGTGCCACTATAATTGATCAAAATTTGTTAGTAATTAAGAGGCTTAAATTAATGTTACAAAGAGCACAAAGAAAATACAGTAATTAAGACTTTAACCCCTAGAGAAAAACTATAGAAAATCACACTCAAAATATGGCAATTCTCCCATACTAATTACCAAAACCAATTTCTGTGCGCGGGTCATATTACGAAACAACTTGTAATGATCAAAATACGGCTAATTCTGAGATTATTTACGATGTAAATGAAATTAATAACTATTTTATCAGCGAATTAAACCAATATTATGTCATATTTCGCAATATTTCGGTCGTTTCATAAAAATTACGAAAAAAAATCGGACATTTTATTTGCGACGAATAGATATGTTTTGGCCGAAGCATTTTGCTTAAAAATACGAGAAAAAAAGCAAATGGGCTATCTCCTATCACTAATGCTTATTCATAAACTCTTTTAGAATGCAAATTACTCACGTTTCTGCAATCACACTGAAATACTTCCAAATCACAATTTTAGCATTGACACACACTGACAAGCGCGAGGTCATTCACTCATTTTGCAAGAGACGTAATAAATCGACATTTAGACGTTGCGGGCGGCAATCGAAAATTTTAATAGCTAGAGGGTTTTGGCTATATTCTGGCGCAGTCAGAAGCGCATTCCGATTTTTAAATGGAATTCGCGTAACGGTGAATGCTGCGTCCCGCGCAGGACATTAGACATTTTGCGGTAGGTAGGTTAACATCCCGAGCGGGTCGTTAGACATTGGAGGGGTTAAATTTAGTGTACGGATTCGTAATTTACCCTCATTCGTTCCACACCTGAAGTGAAGGAATTGTCGATTCGCCGTGAGGTGTTGCATTGTTCAGGAAGGTTATCATCAGGATGGTATATGGAAACGTAGGTGTGAGTAAATGAATACAGTCCACTAATTTATATCAGAAGGCACCTCACGCCAACTTCGCAATGGGCGAAGGGTAAATTATGTGCAACCCGGTCAGTCATTCAGCAAGCAATCTGAAGCGGATTTTGTACAACGGGTGTTCTCTAAGCTTTCCGTTTCTTAAGCCTAGCTGCTAAATTATGGTACTGCATTGAGCAATCTAATATACTATATATTCAATGGTATTATCATGGGCCTGACTCCGTTCGGTGAATTCCATGGCAGCTCCGTTTGTATTTATTATATGATAAAAATGCAATAATTCAAAATATTTTTTATCCAAAATAGTAAATAGTTTTAAGGTAACGTTGCTATAACCTAATATAATTTAAGATGGAAACAGTTTTCCCATTTTTAAGTTTTATAGTCAATTAGGCGATCTCTTAACATTTTGGCAGAGAAGTATTAATAAAAATGTACTTACGGTAATGATTGGCTGGATATTTTTCTCTGCTTTTCTGTCATGTGGAGGTGGGGATTCAGGAGTGTCTAAGCATAGAGATGGAATATCCTGCTGCATCTGCGGGGGCACCCTTAGTGCTGGCTGTAATTAATAATAAGTTAATAGTAAAAACACATGTTTAAAAACAAGCTTTTATTAAAATGCTCTGCCCCGAGCCAACCCCGGGTGCAGCAGCCATGTCATAGTGGAACTTAGAACGGGCTATCATAATTGAATGCTATACAGAATTTCGTGTTTGTGCTGTTGACAGTGGAGGAGTACCCCGTTGAAAGCTAACCCTGGGTGCAGCAGCCCGGTCGCAGTGAAACTTAGAACGGGCTGTCATAATTAAATGCGTATACAAAATTAAATTTCAGCGCTGTTGATGAGTCACCTCGTCAAAAGCCAACCCTGGGTACAGCAGCTTTTGGGAGCTAATGGGCCCTTGCTGAGTTGGCCACGAAGACCCATTCTGTTCAGGGTTGGTCACACTCACGGGTCAACACCCACCCGACGGCTCCACGCATGAAGTGGGAGCCCGGGCAGGACTCTGGCCTTAGGGCTAGTTTCCCCTAGGAATCAAACTTCTGGCGCGACTGGACAGTCTGCGCACCGTGCGGCGTAAGCCAATCGACTGTGCACTCTGACTAACAGTCGGGGGAGTCTGGAGCAGTACTGTTTCCTATAGAGCAGGGGTTGTTGCGGATCTTACGGCGACGTGGCAGAGTGCATGTGGCAGAGTTTGACGGTGGACTGTTTTGTCCAAGTCTTCTGCGCTCACTTCATGGGAGATAGAACGAACAATCGTTAAAACTTCCTGAGGTGACGGGTTCGCCTGTTGTAGTTGACAACTCTATTTGCAGCAACTTGGGTTGTCGACTACAACGGGCGAGCCCGTCACCACAGAAAGTTTTAACGATTAGTCGTTCTATCCACCTGCAGTGAGCGTAGAAGACTTAGGACAAAATAGTCCACCGTCTAGCTACGCCACGACCCGCAAAAGACCAACGCCTTTACCGCGAGATAGCCAGTAATGTTACCTGGCGGGCCGACACTCGCGCCCTTGCTTCCAATTGTGACCAGATTTCTCCGGTCTCTCGATTGGTTCCGAGTTCGAGGTTGCTTGCGCAGTCCTCTCCCTTACGAAGCGGTGAAACGGTGAGTACCGAATCTATCGCGGACCATGGCGTCCTTTGCCCGCCTCTTACCCAGGATCGGATGGCCAATGGTGAATTCAAGAGCAGTCGCCGTAAGGTACGCAACCACCCCCGCTCTATAGGAAACAATACAGCTTCCAGACTCCCCCGACTTAGTCAGAGTGCACAATCGATTGGCTTGCGCCGCACGGTGCGCAGACCGTCCAGGAGCGCCAGAGGTTTGATTCCCAGGGGAAACTGACCAGGGCCAGAGTCCTACCCAGGTTCGCACCCCGTGCGTGGACCCTGAACACATGGGTCTTCGTGGCCAACCCATCATGGCCCCGTTAGCTCTATTTGCAGCAGCTATGTCACTGTGAAACTTAGTGAGCCTCGCCGGGAGCCAATCCTGGATGTAAAATCTGGTCATGTTCACCATAAACATGCATTGCCATTGGAACTGAAATAGCTTGTGAAATTTCAACTTCATAGGATAAGAGGAAGTGGTTCTAATTCAGCTTGCAAGATTTGACCTCAACAAACAAACATTGCAAGGTAAATAGAAGCTTGTAAAAATGATTCTCATTCACTTCGATTCAACACGACGAAATATAATAACAATCTGGCAACTCTGCACTGGAAATGATTTCCCCTAAAGTGGTAATAGCCTACACGCTAGCTGTCAAAGTGGGAATCACTATGGAGTTGTCACCTACAACAAGCGAACCCACCACCCCAGGAAGGAATAACGATATTGATCATTCTTTCAACCGTTAGATGAACGTAGAGACTTAACCCTTCAGGCCTCGGCCCCTCAGCCAATTGACAAGTTGCTGTCCCAAAAAAATTTAGTAAAAATTAGTAAAAAAATTGAATTACGACACTGTCTCACCAAAACATTAATTACTGCCAAACCACTGTACCCATAATTAAAATGAAACATATTAACATAATGAAACATAATAAAATAAAATAAATTAAAGTAAAATAAAATTAAAACGGGGCAGTCACGCTGAATCGTTTTGTGGCCGATATCGGCCAATCGGGGCCTGAGGGGTTAAGGACAAAACCGCCAACTTGCCAGTGAGAGACCAACCCAGAAGTTTACCCAACAGTAGAGTGGATTGCTCTTGTATGGAGGAAAAAAATGTTATTTAAAGAAACCTCCCTATATGGAAAAGATGGTTTATGGTAAGATTATAAAGAAAATAATTTTTAAAAATACTTTAAAAATGTAATACTGCCGCAAGAGGGTTGAATTTTTGGAAAAAATAGAGTCTTAATTTTTGTTAGATGATTTTAGACTCAAAATAATTGTTTTTCTGCAATATAAATATAAATAAATAAACAAATTGATGATAACTGAATAGCGACTAGCAAATAATACAACGTACGTACATTGCAGCTCCCCCCTCCCTGCCCTTTCAAATCAGTCTGCTAATCCTATAGAGCAGTAATACTACTACAGACAGATATATAGGCAATTCCAGTTTTTCAGTGTCCCTTTTTATCCTGCCACACCCTTCAGAAGATGGAAGCAGTAGGTCTGAAGTCCCTATCACCCGGTGGCAATACTACCTTCTATCAAGGGGTTTCCCTGCCACACTAAACTACAGAACGAATGCTCAAAGTAGTCAGGGAAACATCTCCTGGTGTCTGGGGACCATATGGAGATAGGTTTATAAGAAATCGTCTGGAATCACAAAACCTCATGCCAGTTTCCAACACCAAACGTGATTACCATCCACTGTAATTTTAAAGGTTTTTTAGGTTTTTCATGATTTAATTCTAAAAAAAAGGTGGTAAAGGTATGAAAGTTTTTTATTGTAACCAAATTGGTTACTCATATGTGCCCTCTCATATAAATAGTATGTCGATGTCGACTACAATGGGCGAACCCGTCACCCCAGGCTGGTATAACGATATGTAATCATTCCTTTAGCCGTGGGATGAGTGTAGAAGACTTAAAGACAAGACAATCTACTGTCTAGCTCGCTAGCAACCCGTTAGAGACCGACGCCTTACGGCAAGGCACAGGGAAAGTTACACAGCGGGCATCCTCGCCCCCTAACTACCAGTTTTGGTAGGATATCTCCGCCTGGAATTAACCTTCAGTATACCTCCGTCCTCCCGACTGGTTATGGGTTCGAAGTCGCTTACGCAGCCTCTACCTATTGTAATACGGCGGTAATTCAATTAGAATTTATCGCGGACCTGGGCGTTCTTTGCTCGTAGTGCCACACGGGATCGAGTGGCCCAAGGTCATTTCAAGAGTGGCATGATAACAGGTCAACATCCACCCCGCTGCTTAGGAGACAGTATATTTTAATAGTCTCCAGACTCCTTCAGTAATTAGTCAGAATGCACAACCTATTGGCTTCGCCGAACGGTGCGTAAACCGTCTAGTGGCGCCGGGATGCAATCCCGCCGGGAGAAACTGGTCCACCAGCTTTGAGGCCTGAGACCGAGAGTCTTACCCGGGGTAGCCTTCCACACGAGGAAGCTTCGGAATAGGAGCTGAATCGTGAGTTGAGCCGATCCGAGAACAAAGTGGATCTTGTGGCCCAAGCTGCACGAAACCGTTTGCCACCTCTCAAATAAACATTATAAAGCACTATATTCGTATTTCCCAGTAACACAAATCACTTTGACTTATTACCTTAAAAAAGCTTGAACACTTAAAGTTCATCCCCTTTGCGTCAATACTTTTTCTTACTTTATCTTACTTTTCGGGTAGTAAATCACAGGTTGTATTCGGTTTTTGCCTAAAAAACCGGTTCAAAGAGGTTTTCTTGTTGAACCAGTTTAAACTGGTTTTGGAACCGGTACAATCACTACAGTACGCATTAAATTAAAAAGAAGAACTTAAAAATGAGAAGAGTAAAAACTCACGGGGGTTTCCCAGGCGTTGTTGTTCCATGAGTTGTGCTGCGAGTTGTAAGGATCAACCTGTTCGATCGACGTATTATGAAGTTGTGAACTGTAGAAGCTGGGGACTGGAACTCCTCCAATTTCACTCGTCGGGGTCAGCAGTTCTAGGCCCGGCAAGATATCGTTATCGCCTGAAAATTTAATTAGGATATGCAAAAAGTATCGAGTAGGTTTTAACAAGTATCGATACTTTTCTTTTGATAAGTAGCATGTTTGTATTCGATGCCATTGATTATACAACATGTCCCAAAAGTAAACGATATCCCTGGGGGTCTGAAAGGCCAGCTCATAACTAATTAGAAAACTAAAATGCGTCTAATAAAAGTGTCTTAGTTTTCGAGATAATGGCAATTTTAACAATTTCGAGAAAATCGACTACTCACATTAGTTTTTCGAGTACCACAGTTAAAAGAATTGATCTTATAAAAATTCAAATTTTCAAACTCGATAACAGAATATCTTTTCTATTGATGACAATTTAACCCGTTGAGTATGAGTCAACCAAATCTGGTCGCGAAACAATTATCCGTTGAGTACGAGTCGACCAAATCTGGTCGCGCGTTTTTTTCACTTCTTTGACATTCTCATATTTATTCATAATTATCTAATTGTTTTACAAAATGATATTTCAATATTCTATATTCGAAATGTCAATGCAATCATTGTGCAGTTGTTCTTTTTATGATTGGTGTAGTAGTTTCGTAGTTATAGTACTTTAAGGTCGATGTCGCCGAAAATCCTGCAAAAGAGACAGATGCATCCATGAAAATACCCATTTACTCCAAGGGTTAAGCATATCTAATAGTTCTTATAATCAACTCAAGTGAAATATCTGGGAGTCATCCTTGACAGTAAACTAAACTGGGCGAGTCATATCGATGCCAAAACAAAGAGGGCCTGCCTAACTTTTTGGCAGTGTCGGAGACTAATGGGGAAAAATGGGGTCTCAACCCAAAAATCACACTCTGGCTGTACACATCAGTCATCAGGCCCTCGCTGACTTATGGATCAGTTGTATGGTGGCCCAGAACACAACTGACCACAGTAAAAGCAAGACTCCAGAGCCTACAACGCTTAGCGTGTGTAGCAGCCACTGGATGTATGAGAACCACACCATCGGCCGCACTAGAGTACCTCCTAAACATGAGACCTCTGGATCTTGTCATCCAAGAGGAGGCGAGGGCAGCCACTCTAAGACTAAGAGCAAATGAACTGTGGAAACAAAACACAGAAACACCACACTCAAAAATTCTGAAACGGGTTATAGAAGAAATTCCTCTTCTGGACGCACCCATGGACAGAATAATATGCCATCATGTCTTTGATTGTAGATACAATATCCAACTCATTGCAGAACCAGCAGATCACTCTGGTACAAATGAAGTAAGGATATACACAGACGGCTCCAAAACCACTCAAGGTACAGGAGCCGGCGTCTTCTCAAATGATCTAAACATCAAAATATCAACTACCCTAGGCAACTTAAATACGATCTTCCAAGCAGAATGCATTGGCATCACCAGAGCAGCACAGGCAGTCGCAGCCAAAGATGTCGGAGACGTAAGTTTGAAATTTGTCTCCGACAGTGCCTCCGTGCTACAAGCGCTAGCAAAAAATACGATAACCTCAGTCCTCGTACTGGAATGCCACAATGCGCTTCAATCCATTGCAAGGTCAAATAAAGTGACCCTGCAATGGATTAAAGGGCACAGCGACTCACTATGCAATGACGCGGCGGACGAACTGGCCAAAAGGGGATCAAAGGAAATAGTATATGGACCGGAACCCTTGATGCCCATTCCCCAGGCCCAAATAAAAACATGGCTACGCAGGAACACCGAAGAAACCCACCTTACATAATGGAAAAAAAACGCAGGATGCAGGCAAACAAAGAACGCGGTTCCGGAAGCGTCCAAAAAACTTGCCCGCAACCTCACCAGATTAAAAAGGGACAAAATCCGTAAAGTCATAGGTACTATGACAGGCCACTGTCCCCTAAACAAACACCTGTTTACCATAGGTGTGACAGACAGCCCTCTATGCAGAGGATGCATGGAGGAAGAAGAAACGCCACAGCATGTGCTCATGGAATGCAGGAGCGTGGCAGAGCAACGGGCAAGAATACTACAATCTCCAGCATCTCTCCCGGAGGCCTGTAGCAACCCAAACAGGCTGCTAACCTTCTGGGACAACCTGGGTTGGCTGGAGTAACATAAATGGAAACATGAGCCACGCACAACGGCCTAATCAAGAGGTCAAGTGCGGGAAAAAAAGCCCAGTCAAACTAACTAACTAACTAGTTCTTAAAATTTGGCAAATAAAATTAATAAATCTCAGATTCATGAGTTACTATTATTTTATTAGCTAATTTCGACTCTTTATACTTAAAGAAAAATGTAAAGCGCATACACGGCAAGTTATTTTAAAATATTGCACATTTACCAGATTTGGTTGACTCATACTCAATGGGTTAAAATAGTATCATATTTGCCATATGATACTTTAAAAAAATATATATTGCTTTTTTACTGCAAAAGAAGCTCATTGTGAAATTATTCCGGTAATTAGGATTTTGAACGAAAACGCTTTTAAAAGTAAATGTATTATTTAAAACTAAATAAAACTTACACATAAATTATTTGACTGTCTAGTATGATTTTTATTTTATTAGTTTTTTTTATTTTACTGAGTAGGTATCTATCTATCTATTTACTATTATTATGATTTCAATTTTTATGTATTTACTCAATAATTTTATGATTCAATAATTCTATGATTTCAAATACTTTTTGATGATATTTTAATTTATTTTTTTAAGATGTTTATGACAGACATAATTTAAAATTTTTGATATTTTTTTGTGTGCACAGGTAAAATATTTCCTGGTACACCTGCCTTAGAGCTAGCCTAGGCCTAGTTAGGCGGTGTTGACGTAGTGAATAAGATGCTGCAGTGTGCTCTGCTTTCCGCTACTGGTCTAAACACATTTTTTTTTGTAATGCTGCAGGAAATTATATTTCGTGCTTTACCTTTAATAAATAAATAAATTAATTAATTAATAAATTAAGTTACCCAAATAGGCCACATTGGGTTGAATATTCTCCTGATCGAAAAATATTTTTTTTTGTTGGTTGGCGTTTCTGCTTAATGCGGTCCATAAGCAAATGTATATAAACCGGTCCCTAGAAATGATATTCAAAGCAGATTTAAGCTTACTTGATCCGAGTAGTGGAATGTTGTTATTGGTCTGCCGAGGTGCTGGAACTGGCGGCGGAGAATAAGCAGAAATTGGAGGAGGAGGAGGCGGAACTCCACCATAATTGTTACCTGAATAAGAAAAAAAAAGCAACATTATTATTAACCCTTCGGCTACGTAACAACTAAATTTCGTTGCACATCAGAACACCGTTGGCTACATAATGACCAATATTGGCGGCTTGCTCCCGGAGCGCACAGTAATATTATTTTCTTATTCGAACGGTCCTAAAATCCATACGAACATGTCTCATTATTACCATAGATACATAGACGGCCGCTAGAATACCGTGGGACGTGATTTTAATGGATATTTATGGTAAAATTCAATTGTCAAACATCGCTGGTTTGCCGCCGTCGGCTGACATCGGGTTGTGAAGTTTTTTGTGTTTTTTTAGTGTTTTCAGTTGGAATATGAATAGATATAGCTATGTACATTTTATTCCAATCTTACCTGTATTTTTGAGTTGAAAAATTGGGGTCATTACTAATTATTGAGTTTTGTTCGTTAAATAACTCTAAAAATGCAAAATGTCTGCCTAATTCGTTGACAAAATACATATTACTTTGTTTTTGGCTGAAATATATGAAGTTTTCGGCGTATATGTAAATTATTGAGGTTATTTTTTTCGAGATTTTCTTTCGAGTAATCATTAAAAAATTTATTGGTTTTTATGAGCTAATATCTAAATATTTTTGTATGTAAATAAGCAAAACGAAATATTACCTTTGATAGAGAATCTAATAAATATCACGATAGCATTTACAATATCTAAATAGGTTACTGTATTTTTCCAAAAGACAAGTACAAGTTAGAAATGTATTTTTTTTTTACTTTCTCGACTTTCTCATATTTATTCATAATTATATAATTGTTTTACAAAATGAGATTTCAATATTCTATATATGTAATGTCAATGCGATCATTGCAGTTATTCTTTTAATGATTGCTATAGTAGTTCCATAGTTATAGTACTTTTTGTCGAGTGCGGCGATATTGAAAGAAATTCCAATAAATTGCCGCGGTCTGCCATGAAATTATGCCGCTACTCGAGGGGTTAATACAAGGTGTATTCCTAAAGTAAGGGCTGTTAACTTATATTAGGTTTTTCTTATCTATGTAATTGCAATTTTTTTATACTGACCACTTTGAGTATGGATAACTTGGGTATGAGTTGGCATTTCAAATTCAAATAAATTTTAATTCAAGGTTATTCTTTTTTAAGAATCAGCTGTTTATTTGCCTTGTCGTTCTAAGATCCTGTGCCGGGTATTTTATTACAGCATCTTGCAGTCTGGAGGAATCTTACGTGAGGAATTACATAGTTCGTCCCTTCAGACATTCTAGTTGGTCTTTGCTGCTGGCTTCGGGAACGTTTCTCTAAAGTCTTGTGAAAATATATTAGGCATTGTTTTACGAACAACTGACGAATATCCAAAACACTTGCTTCGCTGAACAGCAGGTCAGAAGTAAAAATCAAGACTTTTTTTACAAACCTCATATTGTAAAAAGTCTTGGTTTTTGACTAAGGTGTGGCAATTAAATTCCGAGAATTTAGTTGCTGCATGCAAACCGGCAACACTGCATGTGCCTGGTTAGATGGGTCCTTCCACTCAGTGGCATTGAAGATTTCATGGTAATCGCACGTCTGGTTCGTTTTGTAGGGGTGTTCTTCGGAGACAAGTTTTTTAATTCGGTCACAGAAATGACTGACTCAGTTTTCTAGCAACATGCTGTGATCCAATTTTTGGTCATAACTGGTGAAATACCTGCAGTAATCCTACGAAAATTACGGCAGGTGTATGGAGATGAGTGTCTGTCACAATCACTTGTGTTTGAATGGGCAAAACGGTTCAAAAACGGTCGTGAATCGTTGGATGACGATCCGCGGTCAGGAGCGTCAATTCTCACACGCACAAACGCAAATATCGACCGTCTTCGAGATCTAGTCCTGTCTGATCGTCGCCTAACCTTTCGTGGTTTATTATACGAGTTAAATATAAATAAAGAAACAATTGGGAAGATGTTACAGCAAAATTTGAATATGCGAAAGCTCTGTGCGAAGTGCCCATTCCCCAGGCCCAAATAAAAACATGGCTACGCAGGAACACCGAAGAAAGCCACCTTACAGAATGGAAAAAAAACGCAGGATGCAGGCAAACAAAGAACGCGGTTCCGGAAGCGTCCAAAAAACTTGCCCGCAACCTCACCAGATTAAAAAGGGACAAAATCCGTAAAGTCATAGGTACTATGACAGGCCACTGTCCCCTAAACAAACACCTGTTTACCATAGGTGTGACAGACAGCCCTCTATGCAGAGGATGCATGGAGGAAGAAGAAACGCCACAGCATGTGCTCATGGAATGCAGGAGCGTGGCAGAGCAACGGGCAAGAATACTACAATCTCCAGCATCTCTCCCGGAGGCCTGTAGCAACCCAAACAGGCTGCTAACCTTCTGGGACAGCCTGGGTTGGCTGGAGTAACATAAATGGAAACATGAGCCACGCACAACGGCCCAATCAAGAGGCCAAGTGCGGGAAAAAGCCCAGTCAAACTAACTAACTAACTAGCTCTGTGCGAAGATGGTGCCCAAAATTCTTACAATCCAACAACAATATTTGGCGAAAAAAAGCATCCTAACGTTACCGCATCCACCCTGCAGCCCCGACTTAGCCCCCTGTGACTTCTTCTTGTTCCCTAAAATGAAGAGTCATCTCAAAGGAACCCACCATGACACCGTAGAGGCCATCCAAGGGGCTGCGACCGTCGTCTTGAAAGGCTTTAATTTAGAGGACTATCAAGGCTGCTTCCAATCGTAGGACAAACGTTGGAAATGTTGTTCTGGGTTAGGAAGGACTACTGTGAAGGCCGTTAACCTTTCGGAAGCCAGTCAGGCCACGCAAAATTTTTGAAGCCCTTGAAAATTTGTTTGTAGGTGTGTGCAAGCATACTAATATATAGCGGTGGCTTATTCAATGGCAGGCTTCATTGACATGCTTTATGGAGAAATAGAGCAGATAATTGAATAAATACGGATATAATACGAATAATACTAAAAATGCCGATCGGCGGGCGTGGCCTCCCAGGGGTTAATAAAGTTTGGCTGCTAACTTGATTTTGCTGTATTTTATTTACAAATTCTCGGAATTTAATTGCCACACCTCGTATATGAAAATCTGAATGCAACTCACCATTTTCATTATTGTTGTTGTTAGGAATTGGATCTGAATTCATCGACTTGAAGAATTCGTTAATATTAAAATCCGTTTTACTACCCTGTGAATTATCTCCGTCACCCTTTGAATTATCCCCTGTAAAAAGAAAAATATATATTAAAATTTATAAATTATTATTTTTTATTCTGGATACACCTGCAGGAGGCAAACAAAGAATGCGGTTCCGGAAGTGTCTAAAAAACTTGCCCGCAACCTCACCAGATTAAAAAGGGACAAAATCCGTAAAGTCATAGGTACTATGACAGGTCACTGTCCCCTAAACAAACACCTGTTTACCATAGGTGTGACAGACAGCCCTCTATGCAGAGGATGCATGGAGGAAGACGGAAAACGCCACAGCATGTCTCATGGAATGCAGGAGCGTGGCAGAGCAACGGGTAAAAATACTACAACCTCCAGCATCTGTCCCGGAGGCCTGTAGCAATCCAAACAGGCTGCTAACCTTCTGGGACAGCCTGGGTTGGCTGGAGTAACAACATAAATAGAAACATGAGCCACGCACAACGGCCCAATCAAGAGACCAAGTGCGGGAAAAAGCCCAGATAAACTAACTAACTAACTAACTACACCTGCAGGAACTATTAAATATGTGGACACATGAGCTGGAAAAGTACGGCCTGTACGTGTCAGTAGGAGCAAGATAGAGTATATGAAATTCCTATTCAGCGGAGACACTACACTTTGTTTGTGTTGAGACACACACTGTAAGCAACCGATCTTCCGTCCAAACTTTGATTCTGTCAAGATCCTGCTGAAGCTGTCCACTGAATAGAATAAGGCTTGACGAAAAATCTTGTGTCATTAGCAAAGTAGCTGCTCTGCGACACAGTATACCGAGAGAACAGTCGCACTCTCAGGGATTGCGGGGATAGGGTGCAAGGGAAGTGAGCGGAGGGGTACGTCTCGACGAAGGCCTTTGGTTAGGTTTACGCGCGTGCGAAGGTGGCCAATTTCTTAAACATCTGAACATCTGCATTGTCGGAGTAGTATACATGTGGCGGTCATATGCAAGCCCTTGGACCCGTGACATAACTCGCCTCATTTTCAATTTTGTTCTAAGACCCACTATTGTCTTGTATACTGTGATTTGGCCTTGATCGTCACTTAAATGTGCCGCAAAATGTTGCGGGACACAGAACGACGTTGCAGCACTGCATAGATTCCGCGTTGCGAATCATGTTCTGCAACATTTTGTCCGTTAGTGTATCCGAGGTTTTAGACTCCTGGTAATACGCAGATTAGCACGGCGGGCAGCGCGTGCGATTTTTGAACTTCCTCTGTGCACACAAGACTCTCGTTTTGCATCTTTGCACTCGGCAGGAGGCATTGAGAACATTTTAAGAAGAGTGTTCGATGTAGTATAGTTTGAAACCTTTGTTGAAGTTTGGGCACTTCTTATTTCTAAGGATGCCTGTCACATACATATGGGGTTTTACATAACATATAAAAGACCTCCTATATCCCATTTACAACGACCAATCGTTATAAAGATAAAAAAAGTATGGGGAATACCTTCCATTCAAAAATATTAACGAGCAGATAACTTTTGCTTATTGTTTACCAATCGCCGCAGTGATCGTTTGACAGTGTTTCGGTGCATAGATCTTATGATCATAATTTTGAAGTGCTTTTCTATTTTAATTCATATTAGCATAATTAACTTTCACTATGTCTTCAAAACGGTAAGTGTTCACAAATAAGCTTGTGATTGAAATTTATTTTATGCATGTTTTTTATAAATTTATGACCTAGATAGATATAGATTATATAGATAGATAGATAATAAAGCCTTTTTCATAGTAATAACTGTGTTTCTTTAATTTAAAATAGGATACAATCGATAAAGTAGTAGTTATATGAGTGTTAATCTACCTGCCTATTACTACTGATCGTTAAAACGATCCGCATTTTCCGAGCTTTCCTGAAGTCAGATTTTTTTTGGTATTTTTCCATGTTTACTTTATGCATCAAGGTAATAATACTAAAAAACTACTGTGATACGAGATAAAAAAAACTTCAGTAACAACTGGGACATACACATATCCTACTCACCGGTAATTAATTCGGTCACTTTTGGAATTTTCTCCATAGAATCTTGATAGAAATTAAATGGATTTGTTGAACCGAGAAAGCTGGAGAATCCACTACCAAACATGCTGCCATCACTTAGTATACTCGTTGAGAATGTTTTCTCCAAATTATAGGCTTCTGTAAAGAGAAAAATATATATAACGTGAGTTATAACCAGTCACAGATAAATATAATACTAGCTGAAGAAGGATTATGGTGATTTAAAGGGGAAGAGGGGGTAAAAAGACAGATATTTATTTATTTGTTTATTTGCTTATTACTAATCAACATTACAGTAAAACCAAGGCATTGAAATGTAAAATTAATAAAGATATCACCGTAATTATACAAACAGAATGACACTTATAATACTAGCTATCATATAAGAATAAATAATTAATAGCCTGCAATTTAAACGAGTGAGGTTTGATGGTAAAAATATCAAAATCTGATGCCATCGAGTGAATTTCATTTAAGCGCCGCAAAGCATGCACCAACAAGTTCCACCTCGTAAGGTTAGTGCGAGAGAACGGCTCTGCGAAAAGATGGTGCGATCGAGCACAAAGATAATTATTTCGTACGAAAAGATCCAACTTGGCTAGTAAGCTAGAGTTAACAGTTTTACCTCGAATTAGATTCAAAACATAGGACATGGTCAACATTTCTCTTCTGAGACAGAGAGAATTATAGCCAACCATGCCTGTGATAAATGCAGTGGGATACAAAAATTGCTTTGGGCTATTATGGCTTTCCCCCACCTATGTATTAGCCACCAGTGGGGCGGTGTCAGCTACAAAGGGGAACCTGTCACCCTAGGTTAGTATAATGATTATTATTATTATTATTATATATTTAACAGGCAGGCAGCTTAAGCTGATGCGCCTGAGTCCGTGCTTGCATTACAATTTCTGTGGAATAAGTCCAGTTTATTTTTAAACTCATTGACACTTTTGGAATTGATCACTTCACTTGGGAGAGCATTCCATTCGTTTACCACTCTACTGCTGAGGAAATGTTTCTTGAGATTTGAATGGAATGATTCACGCTGAAGTTTTAGATGATACCCACACAGATGTGTGTTAGTGTTCATGGTGTAGATAGTCTGCAACCTAGGAACATCATACGATGCAGTTAGGATCTTATATGTCTCGATTAAGTCACCCCGTGCCCTGCGTTGCTCCAGAGTGGTCAAACCGAGAGCCGACAATCTTTTTGCGTATGTTAGTTGCTTCAAGTTAAAAGGCAATTTAGCCGCTCTTCGCTGGACCTTCTCTAGAAGACCGATATCCTTCCTAAAGTATGGATTCCAGATCTGATAGGCGTGTTCCAAAATGGGTCTTACAAATGACTAATAGATTTTCAGCATCAGTTCCTAAGTGATATGGTGAAAAGCTTTTTGAATTAGGAACAATAGAGAGTTTGCTTTCTTTACCAATGCAGTCACGTTTTCTTCCCATTTTAGGTCTTCGATGACCATTACGTCAAGATCTCTTTGTGATTTCACAGCACTAAGATGGGTGTTTTCCAGAAAGTACGGCTGCTTAGGGTTCTTTTTACCGAGATGAAGAACAACACATTTTTCAGCATTAAGAGTTAGGAGCCATTCCGATGTCCAAGCGCTGAATTTGTTGAGGTCATTCTGTAAGCGCAGCTACGGAGTAGTGGATTTGCATATATCTTCGTATCGTCTGCGTATAGACTCATGATTGATGATATACTAACTCGTAGGTCTATCAGGTATAGATAGGATGAATAACACTGGCCCCAAAGCCGATCCCTGCGGTACACCACTGAGGACATCATATGAGTCCGATGAAGCCGCTTCCATCCTTATTTGCAAAGTGCGATTAGTAAGAAAGTGATTATTCCAGCTGTGGGATAAGTGTAGAGACTTTTACTCCTTACGCGAGATACTCCAGTCTGGTCCCAGATTCGTAGTCGCTTGCGTGGCCTCTACCTGATGTTAGCGGTAATTCAGTTCAAATTCGCCGGCAGGCGCCCTTTGCCCGTCAAAATCACACAATATCGGGTGACTAACAAATCGTTTCAAGGTAGCTGACATCAACAGAAACGTATCAGACCGTTTCTAGACAACTCCGGTTATTCGCCGGAGTGCACAGTCGATTGACTGATGCCGCACAATGCGCAAACCACCCAGTGACGCCTGAGGTGTTCACTAAGACTGGATACCATCCAACATGTCCACGACACAGCCGTGACGGTTCACAGACTCCTTTCCAGGGTAATCCTTCTTCGGGGAGGCTACCGGATGGGAGTTAAAATGTGAGTTGAGCTGACCCAAAATGGCAATTAGGCCATGAGGCCCAAGCTGCCTGGAACCGTTAGACGTTGAAGATATTTACCGATTTAGCTTTCAGGATAAGATAGAAGGACTATAACCGTAAAGTTATAATCTACCGTGTTTTGAAGAAACACGGCAGAATCACCCAAAACCAAAAAAAATATTTTCTATATAGGCGCCACCTGTCTCTTATAGCGAGAGACGGAAACTATTTAAAAAATATATACCAAAAAGAACTTTTAAAAAAAGAAAAAAAAAGAAGTTAACCCCAAAAAAAACTATCTCAGAGAGTGGGCTAAATATTAATGGGCATTGGGTTTGGCCCACAGAAAATCCTTTTCCTACAGACGCACAAAATAAAAAAACAGCCGTGTATGTGAAAAGTTCGCGTTTAATCCATATAAAATCGGCACACGGCAACCCTCCCGTCGTGTCGATGTAATTTTACGGCGTGCAGTCAGCCAACATGTCACCGCTCAAGAATTGAGGGTTATTTTTATTTCCTTTTCCACGTGAAGACAAAAATCCCGGTGCAATTAAAAGGTGAGGTGAAATCCTCACATTTGGTGACGATTTACGTCACATTAGCAGCAATATTGTACAAAAAAAAACAGAGGTGCCCACAAACTGCGATCAATAGAAAAATCGGGTCCCATCAAACTTGCAGAAGGCAAATTTGCAGACGGCAATCTTGCAGACGGCATTCTTGCAGGCGGCAGTTTTGCAGAAGGCAATCTTGCAGAAGGCAGTTTTGCAAATGTCAAAATGACCTAACCTAACCTAACAGAAAAACTTAAAACATTTTTTTAATGTTTAGTTTGATGTATAAAAGTCATCCACTACAAGGATGCCGGTAATTAATGTCACTTCGATTTTAGGGAAAGAAAAACCTAACCTAACCTAACCTAACAGAAAAACTTAAAAACTGCACTGAAGGTTGCCGCCTGCAAGGTTGCCGCCTGCAAGGTTGCCTCCTGCAAATCTGCCCTCAACAAATTTGGAGCTGTCAAAAGTGACATTTGTGCAAGTTTGCCGCATGCAAAACTGGCGCCCCCCGAAAAATCCGTTAAAACCGCGAGGATCTTATATGAAAAGCTACCCAAAAGGAAATTAAATGCTTACCAGATAAGTCACACACACTTCACATAACAAATTTTACCGCCAGGCGGTTAATCTACGGCCTTTTCTCCTTTACGGCGGTTGCCAATCTCCCCGACCGAACCTGTGCGTCCGTCTCGGAGCCATCTTCAATCGAATAGAACGATCTTGAGCGGAAGTCGCCGAAGATTACGTCAAAAACGGCTTGAACGCCGTTAAATAATAGAAAAACAAAGCCGCAGCCTCAACCAATCACGTGAGAGCTCGGCTGTAGCCGGCTGACAGGCGCGAAATTTCGACTTTCCCAAATTTAGGTTATATCTGTCAAAGTATGGAAGGAATGCACGCAAAATCGCAAAAAAACACCAGAAAACATTAAAAAACAGTGGGAAACCATGAAAAACAGGTGCAGCGAACATAATCTGCACAAAGGCGCGAAAACAAAACAACAAAATATGCGGTTTTTGTTACAGTACCCACTCACTATGCAGTTATTTTTACTATTATTAGTTGATATTGATATAGATTTATAGTTTGTGAAATATTTTATGTATACGTATATCTTCTTATATATAAAAATGAATCGCTGCGTTAGTCTCGCAAGATCTCGAAAATGACTCGACCGATTTGAATGATTATTTTTTTGTTTTGTTTGCCTTGATTCAGGGGTGGTTTACAAAAAAAAATATTTAGGAAAAATTAAAAGAACAACTGAAAATCGAAAAAAACGAAATTGGTCATTTTGGGAAATGGGCCACTTTAAATAATGGTGTTCGCGGCGATCCTATTGTTTGACAGCTGCGCCATCTATAACTGTTATTCACTCCGTGCGATTGTGTAAAATTTCAAAAAAGTCAAAAAAGCATTTATATTTCATCATGTAAATTAAATACATTGAATTTATTTTAATTACAAACGACTTTCAGTTAACCACCAAACGAAACTCAAACCGGTACATGATTCGGCCATATTATAGATTTCAATGAATTGGATTTGGAAGGTTGATTAGGATCAATAAATGCTTATGAAGAGTTACAATCAAATCAATTTTAGGCGAAGTTCACCGGGTCATCTAGTAAATAATATAAACAACAGTATTGTTAAATTAAAATGAAGTAAATAGGGTATTTTAAACGACTTCAAAAAAAGGAGGGGGAAATCAATTCAGTTGCATTTTTTCTGGATTCGGATTTATGAATCAATTTGAACAATATATTTTTTATTTGAAAGGATATTCTTCCAGATTGGTCCCATTTGTAACAAAATCCTGTTCTGATGATGGGATCCATGAGGAATTGAGGGAACTCCTCAAATACTATATGAAGTTGAAAATTTACATGATGGTTCAGTTCCGATGACAATGCATTTTTCATGGCAAGCATCACCTGATTCTACCACCCAGGCTTGGCTGCCGATGAGGGGACTCCTAAACGGTCAACAGCACAGACACGAAATTTTGTAAATGCATTTAATTACGACAGCCCGTTCTAAGTTTCACCAAGACAGAACTGCGGCACCCAGGGTTGGCTTCCAAAGAGGGAACTCCTTAACGGTCAACAGCACAGACACATTTTTTTATACGCATTCAATTATGATAGCCCATTCTAATTTTCACCATGCCATGTCTGCTGCACTTATTTTAAAAAATTGAGTCGGTTTTTTTTTTTAAATGTTGTCTATTATAATAAAAAATATGTAATTATTGAATAAAATATTTTGCTACTTCAACACTCTATAACTAACTATCTTTAGCCACATAGTTCAGCTTAGCTGCTGTAGAATGAAATGTAATAAGCTTTCATTTGGTATAGTGTTATTATAAAAAGATATGTGGCAGTGTTATAACAAAATTTGCAAATGGGTAAAAAACTACCTCTTTTATTGACATTGTGAGGGACCACCCCTCACTAGACTCCAGGTTGTGCGGTGTGAGGTGGTGGTATCAACTTGCGGGTTATCTCCGTATTAAAAGGCGATTTTGAGTGAATCAGAAGGTATTTATTGAATTGATTGAGAGTTCGATATTGCCAGTTATAACGCTTCCCGAATAGGTAATATTGACGCGAGGATGTTGGTGCGCGACTGAAGTTACGAAGTTACTAGGATGTGTGGATGAGGATATTACTTGTGCTCCTAGTATCTCGTACTGGGCACGGCTCAAGTCTGTGGGATTGCAGACTGATGCGTCACGATAAGGAAAGGACGGAAAAGGAAACCAAGGAGCCGGACTCGTTGAGCGACCTCGTGAGAGGGGTACCGAGTATGCCGTAGCAACCTTGGGGGAGATGATCACTCGAGGAATGATACTTTGGTTGCGTTTTCGCCGTTTATATAGGCCGGGAAATGATGCAATCCAAAATATTCCGAGTAAAAGTATTGTTTCATCGTGCTGATTCATCGCTGCATGAGTCAAAATAATAGCTGAATTGTGTCAGTGTATTTCACTGGAAATCAGTGCATTTGTTGATTGTATGCGACGGTACTTAAGGGCCGTTACAACATGAATGGACCTGCATATAAATAATTATAATAATCGTGGAGGATGGAAAGCGGCTTACCTTCGTCTCTGGGCAGTTCCAGGTCTTCTTCGGGCCCCGGCGAGGGCACATCTTCGGCCCGTGGGGGGGTGACAGGTGGACTGGCAATGGGCGGCGAAGGAACGGGGGAAACGGGTTTCCTCGGCAGAGACTCTATCAGCTCATCCAGCTTTCTCTTCAAACCGCGCACGCGAGCCCCGAAATTCTTGTACGCCTGCAACCAATAACACTTCCTTTTTCACGGATGCGACTCGGTGGCAACTTTAGTGTCGAGATCGGAGGAAGTACTGTTTCCAGACCCCCCGACTGTTAGTCAGAATGCACAATCGAATGGGTTACGCCACGGTGCGCAGACCGTCCAGAAGCGGCAGAAGATTGACTCCTAGGGGAAACTAGCCCTAAGGCCGGAGTCCTACCAGGGCTCGCACTTCGTGCGTGTAGGCCGCCGGATGGGTGTTGACCCGTGAGTGTGACCGACCCTGAACAAATGGGTCTTCGTGGCCAACTCAGCAAGGGCCCATTACTCCCACAGTTTACGTACCCTATGACTAGGGTATACAATCCCGGGATCCCGAATCCCAGGATCCCGGACGTTTTCTTACCCCGAAAATCCCGGGACTGTACTTGGCTAATCTCGGGATTTTCGGTATTGCCCCAAATAGGTCTACTCGGAAGAAGAAGAAAGGTCAGGATCACAAACAGATGATGAGCTAAGGCCACAAACCTCCTAGCTCCAATTGACACTAAAGGAAAAGTTACAGCTGGAAATTGATAAGAGTATGAAATAGTATTAGACGTGAAATGAGCCTGGTTTAAAATGGAGGAGTTCGTGGATATAACTTAGAAACAGCATATAAGTATGTATTGTCTATTCCTCCAACCAGTGTAGAACCTGAGCGAGCGTTTTCAGTAGACATATCTCTTTTCATCAATAGGTCTACTGTATCTATTCCTGACGGCCGCAAACAGGAAGCGGAAGGAAGAGGAACACGCACTGCGTAACTTACGCACGGCGATTTATATTAAAGACGCTACTTTCGCCTTATATGAGACCGAGGGTCGCAGCTCGTACCCTTTGACTCGAGAGGATAAACGATTCTAACAATACGACACTTTTTAAATCGGTTCAAACATTTAGAAGTTATGGGGGAATAAAGAAACGGAAAACATACATAGATGATCCTGAACACATAACACTATTTTGTTGAGTAGTCGTTGAAAAACTAAGTAAAAAGAAAACATATTAAATTTAAAAGAATGTAAACATTAATAGTTATTATTAATCCTCATTAGCAAAGTTTAGTATATAGATTAAAGATATATAATATGCTACTCACATTAGCAACCACTTTAACTTCTCCTCGCTGGGTGTCGTAGTAGTTGTTGGCCGTCACGAGTAAAGCACACAACGTTTCCCTCGCTACTATTTCTCTCTGAAGAGCGGCGGAGTATCGCTCCATTCGGCCAATGGCGTCGTCCAGCTCTTTCTGAACCTCTTCCGTGTTTCTTTTGTCTGAGAGAACTGCAAAAGAAAACGACAAATAGGCAAACAATCAGTTATTATTATTATTATTTAATCTGGACAGGCAACTTTGCCGATACGCCCAGGTCAGATCTTTGAAAGCTAGTCATTAACAATATTAATATGTTTTTAATATAATAATATGTTTTCGGACTTTTTTTGACTTTTTCGACTTTTTTGATTTTTTAGAGTTTTTTGACTTTTTCAACGTTTTTGACTTTTTCCACGTTTTTGACGTTTTCGACTTTTTTGACTTTTTTGAAATTTTACAGAATTGCACGAAATAAATAACAGTTATGGATGGCGCAGCTGTCAAACAATAGGGATCGCCGCGAACGCCATCTATTGAAAGTGGCCTATTTCCCAAAATGACCAATTTCGATTTTTTCGATTTTCAGTTCTTTCTTTGAGTTTTTCCTAAATATTTTTTTTTGTAAACTACCTCTGAATCAAGCCAAACGAAATAAAAGAAAAATAATTCAAATCGGTCGAGTCATTTCCGAGATCCTGCAAGACTAACGCACGGCGATTCATTTTTATATATAAGATGTGGGGGCCGTTTTATATAATATATAACAGTTACGAGCAGATCTGACAAACGACACAAAATGCCTATAGCCATTGTTGGCATCCGACGGGTTTAAGGAAATTATTTCATTAGACAGATTTTTTAGGTCGGTAAAACGGAAGCAGGTTTTTAGGTCGGTAAAATAAATGAGGGCAGCCAACATTGCCACACAAAATACACACTCTAAAGGCTGCCGTTTCAATTTTAATTATATGTTTGAACGCAATACTGGCCAGTTTTGCTACTATTTTGGAAGCCGTTAAATCAATTTTAGGTGGTACGAAGCTCACCGGGTCATCTAGTATATTATATGTTAAATAATATCATATCTTGTCCTATATATGTTAAACTAGCTGTAAGTTTTAATAAGAAATAAAAATAAAATAAAATATATAAATACATAATATACATGACTAACAAGATTAACTATTAGGTAGCAAGACGGAATTTATGAAAAAACAATATTGTTAGTATTTATTTACAAAATCGACCAAAAACTTGCAGCGCAGTTTTTTGCACGCGAAGGTTGGCTTTCGACCGGTTAATTGCTGTTTTAGTCATAGCTGTATGAAAGCTCTCTGAAGGTTTGACCGCGACTGAGCGGTTAAAAGACTTTTGAGACACACTTAATAATAATTAATTTACCTTTTAAATTAGTGCACAATGCATCCGCATCCGACATTGACAAATGGCAATCGTGGATATGTTTTAGTCTAAGATCCGTGTCCGCCTCAAGCACAGAACATTGCTTAATTTTGTTCACTAGAAAAGAAGGCTGAAACAAAAACGATGTTTTTTTATAACAATGAAAAACAAAAACAATAATTTATATAACAACTAGCTGACCCGGTGAACTTCGTACCCCCTAACAGTCAATGAATGTCACAGATTAGCTGTTACAGATTAGCTGAACTAAATTTATAATTTTATGAAAGTATTAAGTTCACTACTTTATTAAGATAATAACACAAAAAGAAATATAAAAGTACAAAAATTAAGTATATCAATCGCGTGTCAGCAAGACATGATTGAATTAAACTATTTACATATTGTGCAGCATGAAATGCACTCGGTTTAATTCTCTTCATTGAAGCACCTTGTGATATATGATATTTTTTGTGTTTCTATCAGGCGCAAGAACAAATAAACCGGATGATTTGCCGACACGAGAACATGCCACGTACAACTGACCATGAGAAAAACACGGATTTACATTTTGTATGGGAAAATGTTTTTTCTTTTTCGTCAACTTTCCAATTTTCGTTTTTAATAGTTATTCTGCTATTCGGGACGGAGACAAATACTACAAATCAAAAACCATGAAAATCGATCCAGCCGTTCTCGAGTTATAAGTGTTCGAACAAACCCGACTTTGTTTTATATATTGATGAAAAACAGGAACAATAATTTATTTAACAATGAATAAAATTATTCATTGAAACAATAGTCGTTGAAACGAAATTCAATTTACGTATACTCCGTTACGGATCCATTGACGCGTGTTACCTCTGTAAACAGCCATGGGAATGAAACTCATGATGGCATGTTTTAGACCCTCGAAAATTTCTTTGTGGTGCACCCATACTAATTGTATAACAGTGGCTTATTTAACCCCAGGGTGGCCATGCACGCCAATCGGCGTTTTTTGTATTATCCGTATTCTATTAGTAATTTATAAATTATCTTGCTCCTAGAATGGTTAACATTATTAATAAACACATGTTGGTAATAAATAGGAAACAGCAAAAATATCGCCTAAAATTAACCAAAAATATCGCCTTAAATTAAGCTTATTAACCTTGGTAGAAGAGAGACGGAAAACGCATTTATGACGATATTAGAATAATATATTATTTTATGTACACAAGTTTATATTTATTTATTCTATTTAAGTACCTATTTATTAAATATATATTATTACTAATTGTTATTATTATTTATTATTACCTATATTGTACTATATTTATTATTAATTCATTGTTATTTAGTACTTATATATAGTTGTTATTATAATAACAATGTCATTATTGGTGTTCTCCTTATAACAGGCTCTGCCTAGTTAGGAGAGGCACAAAATATGTTAAATTTAAATACCTACTATGATTTTTTTTTGGTCTTGAAATAAATAAATAAATAAATTCCTCCCTCCACTGCGGTAAAAGCCTGTCTTTGAACAAGCCACCGTTATACAAAATAAAATAAATATATAATGTAAATCAGTACAACAAAATAAGCAACTTTTGATTTAAAAAAAAAAACTAAATAATTCGGTACCTGACGATAAGTAAAATGTTGCTAATATTGTTTATTTACGCTATATTACCTACCGCTAGATGGTGCAGCGCACTTAAACGCTTCTCTAACCTTTATTTAACAGTTAACTTCTTCAAACTTTCAAATTTGAAAAAACAAAAACAATTTTTTTCCAAATTAAATTTTGTTTCGTTTTTTTCAAAAAAAATATTAAAACTTGCTTATCTCATTGTATTGAATGGTTTTGCATTTTCGGCGGTTCATTTGAGGTTTCAAATTTCGTAATTGGTTCTCTATTTCTTTTATTATAAGTGACCAGTTTCAGAAACTTCCAGTATGGTCCCACATATAACTATTGGCCCCCAGACGATATTATAGATCCTGTAACCAGCTCACATGTGAAACTAGTCACAGAATCCATGATAGTCGTAAGCTTTAAATTGTTAAAGCAACAGTGTCAAATTAATAAACAAAATAAACAAACTTTTAAATATCTTTCGAGATTTTTTCAGTCTACCCTCGTAGCATTGCGGATTACTTACTTGGAAGTCGTTAGGATCGTCGTCCGGCGCTCGCTTCCCTGCACCAGCACTTAACAATCCTGTTAAATCAGTGAGAAACTCCTCGTCGTAAACGGCGCGTTGCTCCCATATTTTGAATATCCTAAGAATACGGTGCTTCACTTTGTCGTCCCTAAAAAAAAGAAAAAATATATCGACCACTCTCTTGGTATGGGAAAATAGATGGGATTTTTTAGTCATTCAAACACACTACATGATATACTATATTACAACACACTATATTACAAGTACAAGGTCTGGAAACTGTTCTGGCATCCCGGACCCCAGTAACCTCGCTCATTACAGCTATGCCGAGGATAGTTCATGTCCCCTTTGTAGCAATACCCCTTGCACAGCTAGACATATTCTAGCTGGCTGAAAGGTGGCCTTAGATCAAGGACGGTACACTTATCGCCACGACAAAAACCTTGCTGTTATTCGCGAGGTAATTAGCCTCTCAGTGGCTCGTGCCAACGTGGGTTTGACATTACCCTCCAAACCCCCAATACAGTTTGTACGGGATGGCTCTAAAGTCAAAAAACATTCAACTACAAAACCTTACTCAATAATCGAGAAAGCTATAGATTGGATTCTGGAGGTCGACTCGGTCTTTAAGCAGTATAAATTCCCTGTAAGTCTCGGATGCACAGCCCTGCGTCCAGATATAACTGTTTACTCTCTATCTCAAAAGATAGCGCTTATCGTAGAATTAACTGTTCCATGGGAATCAAATATCCCAAAAGACCATGAGTACAAATTAAATAAATACCATGATCTTGCAAATGCCGTCACCCGGAACGGCTTTACTGTTCACCTTCACGCGGTGGAATATAGCGCTCGTGGCCTGCCAGCCAAATCTGCTTCACCTCTTTAAAGATCTTGGTCTTTCCAGAAAAATAATCGACTCTTTCTTAGAAAATTTATCTAACACCGCGATTTCCGCATCTCAAATTCTATTGCTTCGAAGAGGAAGTGAATGGGTGAACGCTCACATGTGGCTAGACAGCTGTCCTAAACCTACCACAGCCGGTCGTAAGTCCAGAATTCACTACACACCCCCCAGAAGTGTAAAAATAGTATTATGATGGGTCCGACTCCGGTCGGTGAATGCCATGGCAGCTTCGTTTGTATTTTATTTTATATCTAAAAATATATACCGTACTATAATTACTTATCTCTACTTACTCACCTAACTAACGGAGTGGCTTTCTGTAAAGTAGTCCCCCAGCTCTCTACAAATTCATAACTTTTCCTTTTGCTATATTGAATAACGTCGTTTGCTAAGTAAAATAGGGTTAACCGCTGCTCTACTTTAACTGAAAAATAAAAATATAATACATATATTATTGATTGATTTGCAGCATTTCCGGCATCTGGTTATATCCAGTTGCAGACCAAACAGGGTTTGAAAATATCGTGATATTTATACACCGTGGAATTTGAATTGCAAACAAAATTTTAACGGATGATTCTATTCATTAAATAGATCACAAAAATATCTTTTTTATATTTTTTATTCAATAAAAATGTCCAAAAAATAAATAAATAATAAAGTATGTCACAAGAATAGTTTTAGATTATTTTGAACTTTATTTTATCGATTTAAAATATATATATATTGATGATACATTTAATGGGTATCACTCGTTAAAATTTTCTGAACAATTTAAATTTGACGGTGTATAAATCAAAATATCAGATATATATCAATATTTATACAGAGAATACAGAATACAGAGTATTTACCTCCAATTCCAACTTCACAATTTTGTAGAAATGACCAAGTAATTAATTCTTCTTAAATTAGTTACTCAATTTAACAAAGAATGATAAACAGTAAATTACCCCAAAATTATTGCAATTAACAAAAAAGACTATAATACAACAATTGGAAATAAAAAAATGTACAATTAATTACACTGATAAGTAAGATGTTATAAATAGGATAGAAACGAATTTACCATGTGAAATTTGTAGCACCCGACGTTTCGGTGACGTTGCAGCCGCCTTGTGTCCATGGTAGACTGAAAGAGCTGCCAATCTGTTGTTTTGTGGATAGGCCGCATACCGCTGCCGCCTCTGCGTAGGTTATAAAGGTAGTATGGGGCCAAGCTCGGAGTGCGCGAATTTCGAAAATCCGTCTTGCACACAACACTCACTGTATCCTGTCTTACGACCTTGCGTTCGGCGGCGGGAACATTTTAAGAAGAGGGTTCCACGTAGAAGAGAGTTTGTAACCGTCGCCTCTATCGATCGCCGACAGAACACATCAAAGCTGTTAAAAACGTTCAGCGAGAAAAATCGGCAATCTGCGAACATATATTGGATAGCGGAAGTAACCACTGGATGCAGTTTTAAAATCCCATTGTGCTATCCAAGGAACAATTCTACTTTCCTCGCATGATCCCGGAAGCCATTGAAATAAGAAGAGCCCCGAACTTCAATAGAGACGACGATTACAAACTCTCTTCTACGTAGAACCCTCTTCTTAAAATGTTCCCGCCGCCGAACGCAAGGACGTAAGACAGGATACAGTGAGTGTTGTGTGCAAGACGGATTTTCGAAATTCGCGCGCTCCGAGTCCGGCCCCCCACCACCGTTATAACCTACGCAGCGGTGGCAGCGGTATGCGGCCTACCCGCAAAGCAATGGATTGACAGCTCTTTCAGTCTACCCTGGACAACGGCGGCTGCAACGTCACAGAAACGTCGGGTGCTACAAATTTTACGCGGTAAATTCGTTTCTATCCTATTTATAATGTCAAACAATCGCAATAGTCTTTGATTTTAAGTAAGATGTTTACGTGTTTTAAAATGTCTTTTTGGGTGTTTAACCCATTGACACACGAAGCCAGCGAAACGCCGGTCAACTATATTTTGCTATTTTGACTCCAGTTTTATTTCATAATTTGAAAAATAAGAAAGTAAATGCAGTAGGAACAGTTCGTTGCATGAGGAAATTAACGTACAGAATAAACGCAAAAAAAAAAACAAAACAAATTGAAACGAGATGATGCCCAAATTTTGTTTAGCCATAACATAGCTGCAATAAGATGGATTGACAAAAAACCCATTCATATTGTCAACCATGCATACAAATATTTCCATGACGGATACAGGTAAAAATGACTACAAAACTGGGTATCCTATTCTAAAACCCAAGGCAGTCATCGATTATAATCGTGGAATGGGTGGAGTCGACAGAAATAACCAGTGCTTGGCTTCCTTCCCACTAATGCGGAGGTACTCCAAGGGATACAAATAAAAAAATATATATTTGGCCAACATGACCTTATATAATACCTATGCATTACATAAAAATATGTCTAATGTGCAAAGGTTGACATATAGCGACTAGGTATTGCGGAAAGCTTATTAGAGAATATTAGTCTACCACCATACAAGAGGCGAGGAAGGGCATCTGGAGGAGCATGCCCTTTACGATTACAGGGGCACATTTCCCTAGACAAATTCCTCCAAATCCTGTCAAACAAAACCCGTCTAGGCTTTGTAAAATGTGTTCATTACTGAAAAAGAAAAGTAAATCACGATAGGAATGTGAGAACTGCTTAGTGGCTCTCCACATAAAAGTTGTGGCATAAAAGTTAGTGGCTCTCCACATAAGTTATAAAAGTTGTAATAATTAAATAGTGTTTTTAATTAACTAATTATGTCATATTATTAGTAGTGGAATAGGTTAAAGGCGTTTTTTAACATGTTGAGTTTAAGCAGATACACCAGGATGGATCTCTTGAAAATATCAATGTTTTTAATCGCATTTAATTTATCAGGCAATTTATTAAAAAGCTAAGTCCTATGTAGAGACTACTCGCCTGGAACTTGGCTGTACGTGCTATGATCGGTTAAAGGTAATGGGTTTTAATCCTGGTGGTATGCTGGTGTATTTCCTCTTGGGATATTGCCGACCTCTTATTGCAATAGAATTTGCAAAGAGCTACTTGAGCAAAAATTAAAAATATGGTTAATATTCCTAGTTTTTGGAAGTGTTCATGACATGACTGCCGTGGACCAACGATCGTACATATGGCTCTTTTCTGTAGAGTGAATACACCTTTGATGTGCGCTGAAGTACACCCTAGAGTACCCCCTGTGCCTCTGGCGAGGTGGCTAAGTGAAATTCGGATTCCGCGACCAAAAATACATATAAGCCGTTGAGAAAAATAATTCCGGAGTTTTTCTCTGGGAAAAATTCAATATGCTTGAACTAGCCAGAGTTTAAATTTATTTACTGCGCCAATACTGCAACATTTTCACGTCAAACCTCTACCATTATCGAAACAATAACATACCTCTTTTCAATACGTTCAACCAGCTCGCCACAATTTTCTTATGATGCTGCCTCTGCTTCAAGCACCAAGTCGAAAGGTGCTGTATACTATCTTGCGTATCTTTCAAAGATGTGAGTTTCTTCTCAAAGAGCAACGGATTGAAATCCTCCGTGGCCCCGTCCATTGCTTAAAAATCGTTCCAAACGCTTAAAACACTTCCGTCAACAAAGTTAAATGTTCAAACATTTTACAATCTGTGCACGTTCCCGCCTTCGGGAAACATCACTTTTACACCGTTTTGTCCAACGCCAAACAACAAAAACACATTACCGGCCTTCGAATGAACGAATATCGAAAACAAAATCAACGTTTTCGCATCGGGAAGACGAAAATAAAACAATTTATAATTTTTGACATTCGACGAAACCCAACATAAACACGCGCCGCTTCCCAGGAAGTACACAAATATGACACTTTCATAAGTTGCTTTAACACGAAATCTCAATTATATGAGTAACAAGACGAATTAATGTCGTGAAAAGTAAGATTTAACTCAAAAATCGCTATAAAAACTTTAGTTTCGAAACCTCCATAATCTTGCCATAGACAAATGCGTGCGAACTGCCATTTCTAGACTTTTATATTTATCAGCCCTAGTATCAGTAGGGTCCCATCAAACTTGCAGAAGGCAAATTTGCAGACGGCAATCTTGCAGACGGCATTCTTGCAGGCGGCAGTTTTGCAGAAGGCAATCTTGCAGAAGGCAGTTTTGCAAATGTCAAAATGGCCTAACCTAACCTAACAGAAAAACTTAAAACATTTTTTTTAATGTTTAGTTTGATGTATAAAAGTCATCCACTACAAGGATGCCGGTAATTAATGTCACTTCGATTTTAGGGAAAGAAAAACCTAACCTAACCTAACCTAACAGAAAAACTTAAAAACTGTACTGAAGGTTGCCGCCTGCAAGGTTGCCGCCTGCCAGGTTGCCTCCTGCAAATCTGCCCTCAACAAATTTGGAACTGTCAAAAGTGACATTTGTGCAAAATTGCCGCATGCAAAACTGGCGCCCCCCGTATCAGTAGAACATGGGACAGCTTTCCAGTTGCTATCGTATTCGACGTCACGGCACTATTAGCTACCGAAGTGGCTACCGATACATTTCTATGATCCTTGTTTATGTTTTCATCTGGGCCGACATCTTTCTGACGTCATAAGAATATCAAGAATGAATCGAAACAGGCCCCTTTTGAATATTCCTAACAACCATATCTATGGTTTATAGTGTGGAACATTATCCTCGTACCTTGTATAAACGAGCGTCTTGTCTAAACGAGCGTCGGTAAAAATATAAAATTTTACGTAACGATATTTTAATTATCTAGTAAGAACTAGATATTACTAACTATATTAAGAAGGTAAAAATATCACATACCATACCGGCGATTTGCTCGCCGAATTTCCTTGATTATTTAGTTCGAAACGATACGATTCATACGATAAATAATAGAAGCACCAAACTATTACCGAAAGCGCATAAGTGTCAAAAAATATGTATCTTTCTTGTAAATATCTGCTAAATAAACGCATTTCATGGTTTCGAGTGAGCCGTAGATTATTCAGTGAAAAACCAAAAGCTTCAGAAGTTTTAACATCGTATTTACAGCAAACAAAAGAGCCTCCCTGGACATCCTATTTTGTTAAGGTGTAATCATATGTTTTATTTATCTAACTTATCGATATAAACATTTTAATGAATTTTATATTTTTTTAGTATAGCAGTATCAAAGATGATCAATTTGGACTATCCAATTTTAACTGGCAAGTTGGATCATCGAATTACCAAATACTGAGGACCGGATGTTATCCCTACATAAAATATCATTGTTCGAAAAAGCCCAAAGAAGATCTTTCTCTTACCAACAACCTTATTAGGTTCATTAAAATATTTAATTTGGGTGTGCCGACTTTAATGTACGGAATCGCTGCGATATTTTTGATTCGACATTCCGAAGTGGTTGAAACACCGAAGGGAAGGGTTGAAATATATTTTTTATTGCCGGAAGAAAAAGGATCTATGTATTGATAATAATTGAAGAAATAATAATTATTGAATAAATAGTGTACGTGTTTCCTTCTCGCCTAGATCGCTTTCATACGTTTGCCAGATGTCCGGTTATCGACCGGACAGTCCGATTTTCGACCGGAGAGTCCGGTCAATCAAATCTTGGTAAACCGGACATTAAAAAATCGTGTAATATCTGACATTTGCGCTTGGGCTGACAGCCGACCAACAAATTTGAGAAATAAAGCAATAACTGTGTTGAAAAGCGTACAGTGTGTCTATTCCTTTATATCTAATGCTTTTATAGGACGAATTTTTAGGCTCATTGGAAAATGTAAGGAAAGGACAAAAAAAATAGTATTGCACTGTAAAATGGAATTTTGCGTTTTCTTTAATATTAGTGCTAGTTGCATTGAATCAAAAGATGCCATGACAATAAAACTTTATTAAAGCAGTAGCATTCAATGCTAAATAAATATACACCGTGAGTTTTTAGTTAGCCGCATCCTTGAAGGGGTTGAATTAGTACGACCAAATAAGCAAGTTTTGATACAAAATTGTGAGAAAAAAAAAAACAAAAAATATATTTTCTCTTCCTTTTTAAAATGTTTTTTTTAAAGTAGTATAAAAAGCATTGAGCACGATGCGCTATCTAGCGGTAAGTAAAATATCGCTCATATGGTTTATTAGCGATATTTTACTTTTTGCTAGATGGCGCAGCGCGCTCAACGCTTCTCAAACTTTATTTAAATAGGTAATATTTTAAAAAATGACAATAAAAGGATTTTTTTTTCTCATTTTCTCAAAATTTTAAACAAAAGTTGGTTATATAATATGCTCGTGTTGATTCATCCCCTTCAAGGATGCCGGTAACAAAACTCAACCTGTATATACAAGCAGATTAACTGTTAATTTAGCATTTGATGCCTAGTAGAAAATTAGTTACTAACCTTAAGCTTTTTGTGACTTTTACTGAATTTATCCATTTTAATTGTCTAATAAATAATTTATACAACTAAATGACGTTTAATTTAATAGGTTAGTCAAGATGCCACGTAACAAAATTATTATAGGTATTTAGAAAAAATACAAAGTCCAAAACGACTCTTTTTATTTTAAAGCTGTAATAACTTATTTTCTTTTATTTATTTTATTACGAAGTATATTAGAATTAGGTAGGTACGTGAATGGAATAAAATAGCAAAGCTAACGATACTTCTGATTCATGTAATAATAATAATTTGAGCAAAAATAATTTGAGACAACCAAATAAAAATCAACATTTTTTTTAAAATAAAGAAAAAATGTGTTCATAAATGTAAGTTAGTCAAAGCTACCAATACATTAAATTCTTATCCTCCATAGGAATATATTTTTAAAAAATGTGCATATATTTAAAAAATGACATCTTTCAATTCAGATGTCATTTTTTCTGTAAATAATAAATCAAAAAAGGTTTTTACGAAGATAGATATATAGCATTATAAAAAATTCTTACAAAAGCATTAAAATCATGCCATTGATTATTCCATGATCATGCTAATCTTGTGTTTATTGTATTGACAAATACCACCTCATTTCCTCTTTAAATATTGGTACTAATTAGTTGAATAAAATATCGATCGTAATCGATAATCGACAGTCCATCGCTTCGCTAGTATAAATAAATATTACGGTTTTGCTAGCTGTCAAGTGTCATTTTTTCAGAAATCGAGTTATTGTAAAATTTTACAGCATAATTAGAACATCAATGTTGTTTGCGCGATATCACGCTTGAAAATAAGCGAAAATGAGTAATATTTATATACAAGAGCCGCCGGCGCTGGGCAAGGTAAATTATAACCTCAAAAATAACGTTTTTCGCCAAAATGAAATGAAATTTCATTTTAAATGGTTTTTGCTGTTGTAGGTTCTTTTAAAGACGACAGTGGGCGATATAGACATAGAGTTGTGGACAAAAGAGACACCGAAGGCTTGCCGAAATTTTCTTCAACTTTGTTTGGAGGGATACTATAATGGTATGTACCGCATTCTGAATATGACTCCCAACCTTGAGTTCCTGCAATCAGTCACTTGAGAGATCGTTTGAGAGAACCCATGATGCTCGAACGCAGCACACATCAGTGCTAATTTCTGTCACCTTCCCTAAGCAATGCACAGTCGGGATTTTTTCCGTTTCTTCCGGAAGTATTGGCAATTTCACCCAAAGAATATTTTTCTCTCGTAAGGCTAGGCTTGCAGTACTGTGATGCGGTACGTTTTTTACACCGAATGGAAAAAACACCGCATTTTTGCGGTACGCGCACTGCGTTTTTGTTCCGGCGCTGCGCTGGCAGCACTTCCGAAACTAAAAAATAACATTCAATGATCCAAATATGTTTATTATATATTTTGTAATAAATCCTTTCCAAGATATCGTTTCATTTCATATCATTAAATGAACCATAAAGAGCAAGCAGTCACAGCAACATCTAGTGTTTTCTCAGTTTTTTTCTTTATTATGAAAGAAATTCTATGTCAAAAATCATTAAAATGGAAACATGTTTTTTTTAAAAAGGAAATTATATCTCCAATATTTGATAATGAAGCACATTTCCATTACGGATTTTGTAATCGCAATCCTACCACTGTCATTTTTTGCGCTCTCACTGCGAAAAAATTGCAACAATCTACAGAATTTAAATCCGGCCCCATTTTTTTTTCCGAGTGCGAGCGGTTTTATAGTCGTCTATAGCCAGCAAATTTCTCCGGAAATCAAATTGCATGGCAGTGCACTGCCAGCGTAAAATGCTCCTTAAGAAATTAGTAAGGTTATATTTTGAGTCATAAGTCATATTTGAGTTTGAGTCATAAGCTTTTGGCTATATTCTCATTCGGTTTATTCTTTTGTCAGTGTGCTTTCTTTCAACGTATTAGCTAAATTCTACATTTTAACTCATTGCCTGCCATTAAGAAAAAATTGCCACATCATTGGCCGCCATTTTGCTTCAACATTTTGACGCTTCGATCGAAATCCGGCTAAGTTGTTAACATATTTATAAATTTTTTAATCTAATAGCAAAACAAATAAAATTTAAGAATCAAATGCGGAAGGTCGATCATATAACATATTATGCCAGATGGCAAGAAAATGTGCAAAAATACACCGTAATGGCACAGTATACCAGACAGTAGCTTCTCTTAGAACAAAATTGAAATCAAAGCGAATACGTCACGAGTCGTAAGGGCTTGGATATCGCCGCCAGATGTCCCGCTACTAGGCCCACGTAGATAGCCAAACGCTCGAAAAGTCGCCAGCGTGTAATGCTAACCGTTCGCCTTCGTCGGGATATACCCCTCTGCCCGCATTCCTCGCATCCTCTTCCCGCAATGCCCTATAGCTCGAGAGTAAAGCTACTTGTTGGTATACTGTGGTAATGGCGATGAACGAGAGGAACGATCGTCCATGGGATACTTGGCTTGAGCAGGGTTGGCTTGATTTTCCCCAACCCGAAAAAACCCACTGGGTTAAATTGGGTAAAATCCACCTGAAAAAACCCGAGGGTTTTTGACGAATGTGGGTTTTTAAAAAAATACTTATTGACTGATGATACCGACACTGAGCGAGACGATCCAGCAGTAGAACCCTCTGTTGAATGTGATGATATTGAAACAAATTCTTGAAGTAGAAATTCATTGGAATCCAAGTCATCGTGCTGGTAACCCCGACGCCGGTTCACGTCCCCGTCCCGTGCCTTAACTAAACACTTGTTCATGTGCGCTCGTATACGTTCAATTTTTCCACTTATTCCTATTTTACAGTATTTACACTGCACTCTTTTATTATCTATTTTAATAACTTCTGTCCATTCTGCCCCTTCCTTTCTACCACTTCTGACTACTTTTGGCATGATTTATAAGATAACTTATGGATAATATTGTTACGTGGATTAACAGCAGAAGATGCAAAAACACGGTAGAACACTCAATTCGATTTATTACAAAACTATTACAATACTCTTCAAGCGACAAAGACACACTTCAATATACACTATTTAGTTTTAAAATCGTTTGCACTACTACTCAATACTTTCGCGCCGAAACAGCGCCACTAGCGGTTGTTAGTGTTAACTCTTATCTTGATGTGAAAATAAAGGGGATCTCCCCGACAACTGACAATAACGATTTTCGATGGAATTCCCTTCATGGTAGTGTTACAACTTTATTCGGTAGTAAATAGATTCGGATTGGGAGAAAAAAATTGCAATAAAATGGTAGTAAAATAAAATTAAATGTAAAATTAAAATATTTTCATTTAAAATTCTCATTAACTCCGAAAAAACCCGAAATTCCTCGAAAAAGCCCAAAAATCCCCGAAAAAACCCGAAGTAACCCAGTGGGCAAATATTTTTTGATAAAACCCGGGTTTTTGCCAACCCTGGGCTTGAGCGACTCTTTAACCCAGGGGTGTTCAACCTTTTTCACGTCAAGGGCCGACAATACTTTGATTTTGGTTCGGCAGGCCGCGACACAAACAAAATATTCCAATATAAACTTAAGTAATTGATGGACAATAATCGTTGAAGTTATTTATTATACAATTTTACCAACAAAAAAATCTTTAAATAAAATTCAATCAATGATATGTTTGACATTGTTTAATCTTAACTATTTTATTAATATCTGCCCTTATAGTGGTCGTTGCAATTCTCAAACTGGTCTCAAGGTTGCAGGTTGCAACGTGTTTTCTATTCAACTCTCATTAACGCACTGAGCGAGCGAACGAAACGAGTGTGTCCGTCGCAACCCGCCGTAGTAGTAAAACTGCAGGTGAGCGCAGGCAAGAGCGGGCCGCCAAGAACGCCACCGCGGGCCACGGGTTGAAGACCCATTCTTTAACTCTTCGGAAGCCAGCCTTCGAACACGAAAATGGCGCTACACCTTTTTTGTTCGGTTTTATATGTAAATACTAACAATATAGTTTTATTATGAATTTTATCTTGTTATCTAATAATTTATCTTGTAAGTCATATACAGGGTGAGTTTTCATTAACCGGGATCCTTTAAGTAGGAACCCTTTGGCTACGTAACGACCAAATTTGGTTACACATCAGACACCGTTGACTACTTAACGACCAATATTGGCGGCGTGCTCCCGGAGCGCACAGTAATATTATTTTCTAATTCGAACGCATCCATACCAAATATCTCATTATTACTATAGATACATAGACGGCCGCTAGAATAATGTTGAGCGTCATTTCGCGGATATTTCTGGTAAAATTCCATTGTCAAACATCATTTTTTTTTTTCGAGAAATCATCAAAAATTTTAGTGGTTGTTATGAGCTAATGTCTAATTATTTTTGTATGTAAATAAGCAAATCGAAATATTACCTTTAATAGAGAATCTAATAAAGATCACGAAAGTATTTACAATATCTAAATAGGGTTCCGTATTTTTCCATAGACAAGTACAAGCTAGAAATGCCGAGTTTTTTTTCACTTTTTCGACTTTCTCATATTTATTCGTAATTATCTAATTGTTTTACAAAATGTAATTTCAATATTCTATATACGAAATTTCAATGCGATCATTGCACAGTTATTCTTTTTATGATTGCTATAGTAGTTCCATAGTTATAATACTTTTTGTCAAGCGCGGCGATATTGCAAGAAATTCCAATAAAATGACGCGGTCTGCCATGAAATTATGCCGCTACTCAAAGGGTTAATCAGTACTATCAGCTAGTAAGCAAGTTTTGATACAGAAAAAGGATTTTTTTATTTTTTTTGTTTGGAAAGTCTGAATGTTTTTTGGTTTTAAAAAATACTATAAACTATTGTTTATTTACAATATTTCACCTACTACTAGATGGCGCAGTGCGCTCATCGCTCGTCAACAAAAATTCACAAGTAAAAATTTTTCAAACTTATAAAAAAATGTTTTTTATGTTTTTTTTAGTTTTTACACATTTTTTTGCCAAAAGTGCTTACTATCTCATATTGATTCACTCACTCTAAGCATGCCGGTTAATTAAAACTCACCTGAGGCCAGCCGAAACGGCTACGAGAGGATCTGTCAACCACCGCAAAAGGTAGTTTGGCCTTTTTGGCACTCCAGCGGTTAACCCGTCGGACGCCAACAGTGCCTATCAGTGTTGCCAAGTGCTAGACATAAATAGTCGCCGATGTCAGCAGAAAAGATAGCCTAAAGTAGCCGTTTTGCAAAAAAAAAAACGTTTTTTGCCAATGGGAAGGATTGCAGGCCATATGTTTAAATAAAAGAATTCAAGTCAATATAGACAGTTACAGATATTTTACATAAAACCAAGCTTAGTACATAAAAAAACAAACATTGGATGGAATAAGATTGTATGAGAAAGTATAATAAAATTACCTAGATAGCAAGATTACCATTTTGTATAAAGCTACTATATTTGTGGACATGATACCAGGAACCATACATAAATATACAATGTAATATGACCAATAACCTATAATAACTACGTACATTATGAAAAAAAATATTTTTCTTAACTACTTTAAACTTTTACACAGAAATTTAGCAAAAATCAATTACATACCTACCTACATTTACAATGCAAAACACAATTACATAATATTAAACTAAACCATACCAGTTAATTACGCAAGGAGTGCCACAAGGCTCTATCCTGGGTCCATTTCTTTTCCTTGTGTATATAAATGACATACCAGATTGCGTGATATCAGATAATGACGAAATTACGCTTTATGCAGATGATACTTCTCTAATTTTCAGTGATGCAAACTTAGATACTTTAATCAAGCGAATTGATGCCACGGTGAAACAGCTGGGTACTTGGTTCCACGTAAACCGACTATCCCTTAATGCCTCTAAATCAAATTCAATTCATTTCTCTCTTCGGCCTTCCCGAGATAACGTCATTAGCATCCGCTATGGTGAAAATGACATTGAAAATGTTGACCATGTAAAATTTTTAGGTATCCATTTAGACAGTAAACTCCAATGGTCAACTCATTTGGATGAATTGAGCGGAAAATTAGGTAGTGCCACGTTTGCTATTAAAAAAATTAAAATGTTGTGCGGCTTTGAAGCCGCAAAGTCTGTATACTTTGCATATTTCCATTCCTTACTAAGTTATGGTCTCATGTTTTGGGGAATGGCGGCAAATTCGGTAAGAATCTTTAGACTTCAAAAAAGAGCGATTCGCAATTTATTTACCATATCATCGCTAACATCTTGCAGGCCGTATTTCGTTGAATCTGGTATCATGACAATGTATGCCGCTTATATATACCAGGGTGTTATGTACGCACGAAAAAATATCAGCACCACTCCAACAAATTCGGATGTTCATTCGCATAACACGCGAAACAAACAAGACTTGCGTCCTTGCAAAGTGCGACTAAGTAAGGTTAGAAATAGTTTCCTGTATCAGTCCAATATATTTTATAACAAGATTCCATTGTGCGTCAGGGGTCTTGGAGACGTTCAATTTAAGAGCAAGGTCCAGGATATACTTATTAAGAACCCAATGTATTCTGTTAAGGACTTTGAGAGTATTGATTTTCCTAATCTTCTATAATTATTTATATTACAATCTTTTCTTACTTTTGTTTTTTTTTTTTTTTAAATTTTATAAATTTGATTATTTACATTACTATTTACATTACAAGCATTGATTATCAAAGATGGATTATAATATAAAAAAAATATATTGACCATTTCTATTGCGACATTGTTATTGATTTAATTTTATATTTTTTATAATCTTAATTTTACTCTTTTATAACCGACTCTTCGTTTTTATACTTTGACTATCTGCAGTATTTAAGCAGTTCCAATTATTTTAAAAAGATCTTAAATCTTTATTTTAAATTGAAATATTAATTGTTTTACAATTAAAAAATAATGGTCGATATTAAAAAAAAATATTATACCACATAAGGTATAATACCAGTTACTCAACTTGACTATACCAAGAGTAGGGATTCCTACCAACTGGCTTATTTAAATAAATAAAAAATAAAAAAAAAGATTAATAAAGGGGAAATTATTTATTTTAAAAACATTACAAGTTACCTATATGTTTGGCACCATTACATTAAAAGTAAATAAAATCGTCGTCGCCGTACAATTTATAATCGAACAACTGGTGTAGCCCAAATCGGCGACAGGCGATTTGGATTACATTTGGTATTTTTTGGTCGCCGATAACCCATTCGAGATAGCCTAAATGGCGACATATCGCCTAAGTTGGCAACACTGGTGCCTATAGGCATTTTCCATCGACAGATCCGTGCATAACCGTTTCAGCCTGCTCCCATATATCTACTAATATTATAAAGAGGTTAAGTTTGTGAGGTTGTAGGGAGTAATCTCTGGATCTACTGAACCGATTTTGAAAATTCATTTACCAATAGAAAGCCACGTTATTTGTGAGTGTCATAGGATGTATAATAATCCGAAAAATTAAAAGACTTTCGTGGTAGTCGGATTTGCAAAGTAAGTCGGAGTAAAAACGGTCGCATGAAAACGTTTCTTAAGAACGCTACCTTAACAATAAGAGATATATGATTGAGTTCTAGAGAAAAGTTGTAGAGCTTGGTAATGCCTACAAAAAAGTCAGCGACAGCACATGTCTAAATTTTATATTTAAGTCACAAAAAGTAGTTTTTCATATTAGAAAAAATATTTAAATCGTTAAGTCATGTTTATTGGTCATATTATCAACAATCACTTGAATTCTTATCAAAATAAGTAAATTTATCGTCTCAAGTGTTTAAAACAAAAGACTTTTCCCTTTTACTGCATAAATTGTTAAAGTGATAATACGACATAGGTATGGAACCGCGACCGTATCTCGGGTTGGAACTCCTGAAAGACAATATATTTTGGTACCGAATAATAACATTATATCTAATATAGTTTACAGAGAAGTTTTGAACAATTAAAATCAACATAATTTATTCAATCGTAATCATTTCATTCACTCATTTAAAATCCGGTAATATAGCCAAATTGGCATGCAAATACATACATATGCAGTAAAAATATAACCCTCCTTTTGGTAGTGAGGAAATAAATCATAGCACTCAGTACTAACCGAACCACACTCATAATTTCATCACAAGTAAAAATGTTTACCGCCCAATGAAGTGGGCACGGGTCAGCTAGTATTATATAAATTTATAATATACATGACTAACAAGATTAATTACTAGGTAACGAGAGGGATTTCATGAAAAAACGATATTGTTAGTATTTATTTACAAAGTCGACCAAAAAGTTGCTGTGCAGGCTTGCGTTTTTTTGCTAGCGAAGGCTCGCTTTCGACCGGTTAAGCATTGCTAGCTCGACTATAGAATGAAAACAAGTACTTGAGTTTACTTAAACACGAGTCGTGCTTTAGCATCGACAGATTCAGATGTTAGTAGGAGGCAATGATGTTGTTTGCTTGTGACAGGTACGATATTTCACCGATTGGTACCAGATTTCATAGTTCAAGGTGGAGATCCCAACGGAGATGGAACCGGCGGTGAATCCATATACGGACAGACCTTTAAGGTGAGTTAAAACCTCAGGGCCCGATTGGCCGATATCGGCCACAACACGATTCAGTGTGACGGCCCCGTTTTAATTTAATTTGTTTTATTTTATTATGTTTTATTATGTTAATATGTTTTATTTTAATTATGGGTACAGTGGTTTGGCAGTAATTAATGTTTTGGTAAGACAGTGTCATAATTCAATTTTTTTACAAATTTTTACTAAAATTTTTGGGACATCAACTTGTCAATCGGCTGAGGGGCTGAGGCCTGAAGGGTTACAGACATATTTAAAGGAATTATAGTGCACGTTAATTCGTATGACCCGCAGCTGAAGAACAAGAGAAGCGATAGCGATAGTAAGCGATAGCGGTAGTACACGGCCCGGTGGCATAGTGGTTAGGTCGCCTGATCTTACATTGTAAGGTCCCGGGTTCGATTCCCGGCTGGGTCACCATTTTCCTTTGGGATCAAATTAATAGAATTGCATTTTCAATTCTATCGATCGAATGCAATAACAAGACACACACTTACAGACATGTTACACGCACACATACATATATAAAACGTCATAGTAGGGTTGGTTGTAAGAGATTGTCATATGACAATAAACCCGCCCATTGTGACATTTTCACAATAAAGAGAATAAACAAACAAACGATAGTGATAGAAGTGATAGCGACAGTCTGTCTCACAAAATCCGTATACCCAATTATTATTTTTGTGTTTTTTCCAGGATGAATTCCATTCGAGGTTGCGTTTTAACAGACGCGGCCTCGTCGCGATGGCCAACGCTGGCAAAGACGACAACGGCTCACAGTTTTTCTTCACTCTCAATGCAACACCTGAACTGCAAAACAAACATACTATATTCGGAAAGGTAATCTATACTAATATAATAAAGAGGTAAAGTTTGTGAGTTTGTGAGGTTTTAGCCCTTGGAGTAAATGGGTATTTTCATGGATGCATCTGTCTCTTTTGCAGGATTTTCGGCGACATCGACCTTAAAGTACTATAACTACGAAACTACTACACCAATCATAAAAAGAACAACTGCACAATGATTGCATTGAAATTTCGAATATAGAATATTGAAATATCATTTTGTAAAACAATTAGATAATTATGAATAAATATGAGAACGTCAAAGAAGTGAAAAAAACGCGGAACCAGATCTGGTCGTATCATACTCAACGGATAATTGTTTCACAACCAGATTTGGTCGTATCATACTCAAGGGGTTAAGGAGTAATCTCTGGATCTACTGAACCGATTTTGATAATTCTTTTACCAATAGAAAGCCATGTTAGTTGTGAGTGTCATAGGCTATATATTATTCCGAAAAATGAAAAGACTTTTTCGTGGTAGTCGGATTTGCAAAGTAAGTGGGAGAAGGAACGTAATGCAATTTTTGAATATTTTGACCCTCCCTCCCCCCCATGTAATGCGCCGTAACGTTTTTCTGTAGCCCCCTCCCCCTCCCTAAACTAAAAGTCACTATTATGTTGCGCAAAGTACCGGAAAGTCACTAAAATATCTTTGTTATTGTTTTAATCGCGTTTGCGGTAATAATAAATAAAATAAGAGATTTCTAACTCGCAATACATGCGTATATTGTTTATTTTATTTATTCATATGGTTATTTAATAAATTTAATAAATAACAAATCGAACAGGTCCCACAATTCAAGTATTTAGGATCGTTGGTTACGGAAAAGAAAGTGGCATCGACGGCCGATGTCCATAGCCGGATCGGTCAGACAACAGCAACATTCGCCTCGCTCAAGTGGTGCATATGGAAGCGAATGAATATTACCATCAAAACCAAAGTACGACTATACCGAACGTTGGTTCTTCCCATTCTTCTTTATGGATCGGAAACGTGGACGTTACTACAATCGGACCTCAAAAAGTTCGAAGTCTTCCAAATGCGATGCTTGAGGCAGATTCTCGAAGTCTCACTCCGCGACCGAATTCGAAACGAGACCATTAGAGAAAGATGCGATCAAGTAACAACGATCGAAGAAGAAGTACAAAAACGTCGACTACGATGGTTCGGCCATGTTTGCCGAATGAACGACAATCGCTTGCCACGTAAACTTCTTTGGCGAGACCGTCCGACAGAATGGAGAATTCAGCGATCGGCACTGAAGAAAACCTGGCTAAATAACATCAAAGACGACCTTAACAATCAACGATTGTCGGCTAGGGATGCTCGAGATGTGGCAAAAAATCGTCAAGAATGGAAGCGAATGGTGAATGGAGTACGAGATCCAGCGGCACCGACAGCAGCGTATTGGCTGCCAGGGCGACCCCCTCCCCAATCGCCGGCTACGGAATAAATAATAAATAATAAGAAATAAATAATAATTTAATAAACAATCACACATAATGCTTAAGTTTAAAATATGTTAAAATGAGCTCCAATCTGTCCTAATAAACTTTTACTACTAATCTTACATTAAATTATGCCGTTTTCCTGACTTGGCCTTGGCCTTACATACATTTTTGGCTTAACCCCTAGAGCCCCACTTGGCCGATATCGGCCACAACACGATTCAGCGTGACGGCCCCGTTTAAATTTTAATTTAATTTAATTTGTTTTATTTTATTATGTTCTATTATGTTAATATGTTTTATTTTAATTATGGGTACAGTGGTTTGGCAGTTTTTAATGTTTTGGTCAGACAGTGTCATAAATATTTTTTTTTACTAATTTTTACTAAAAATTTTTGGGACATCAACTTGTCAATTGGCTGAGGGGCCGAGGCCTGAAGGGTTAAACCACCATTGTTCTTCTCATGCATTCTTCTATTTTAGCTTTTTTTTTACTAATAAGCTCTTAAAATAAAAATAAAACAATGTTACTAACACATTTTTCGGACACCCCTCCCGCCCCTGTAATGCATCGTAACATTTTACAAGACCCTCCCTTCCCCTCAAATTGCGTTACGTAATACTTGAATGTCCCCTTATGAGGAGATCATGACAGCAATAGTATGCCCCTCGCTGTTGGCCTTCAATGACAGAATGACTGGACAGCAGTTAAGGACTTTTGCATTCCTATCCAATGCACTGGAAGATAATGTATGAGTAGATATTATTATTTTTTTTTTATTTGTTGAGTGGGGCTTTTCTAAGGTCTTAATGAGCCTTGTAACACTGCGACTATTGCTGATCTATTGTGCTCGCCACCTACTATAGTTCTGCGCTAAGCCTCGTGTCATTTAAGAACCGCAGCAGGCTTTTGGTTCCAGATTGTTTTACCTCCTCAGGTTGGAGGTAGTGACCACCCAGGTGGTTGTATCTTTTACGCATCAGCGGGCCATTCATTTCCCTCGATTCCTGCATGGCCGGGAACCCATCTTAGCATCCTGCATCTTAACAAATGAGTAGATAACATAGATGCTGAAATTTTATATCAATATGTGATGCCTTTAATGCCACATGTGATGCCTTTCAGTAACCTTGCTCGCTGGAGCTATTTGTACAATTATCCCTTGCATAGCTGGACATATCTTAACTGGCTGCAAGCCGGTCTTAGCCACCTATCACCATGACAAAGTCCTTGCTGTTATTTGCTAAGTGATATTTGATAAATGCTGTGGGCGAACCCGCCATCCCAAAATGTTATAACGATCACACCGTCTTATACTGAGATGAGTCGCAAGGACTTTGGTATAAAAATAATCTACATGTCCAGTTAAGCCACTGCCCAAGTGGGTGTATCTTTTACTTATCAGCGGGCCACACTCGCACATGAGGTGCAGGGGAGAGGAAACCCCCCAGCACCTCATGTGCGAGTGTGGCCCGCTGATGCGTAAAAGATACACCCACTTGGGTAGTCACTACCTCCAACCTGAGGAGGTAAAACAATCTGGCGCCAAAAGCCTGCTGCGGTTCTTAAATGACACGAGGCTTAGCGCAGAACTATACTAGGTGGCGAACACAATAGATCAGCAACGGTCGCAGTGTTACAAGGCTCATAAAGACCTTAGAAAAGCCTTACGCAACAAATAATAATAACACCCTCCAAACCCCCAATACAGTTTCTGTGGCATGGTTCTAGACAAAAAACATTTTACTACAAAACCTTTCTCAAAAATAGAGAAAGCTTCAGATTGAATTCTATACGACAGTTTGGTCTATAAGGAGCATCGATTCCTTGCAAGTCTCGGATGCACAGCCCTCTGTCCAGATATACGTAACAGTTTACTCCTTATCTTGGTAGATGGACCTTATTGTAGAATTATCTGTTCCATGGGAATCAAATACCCCCAAAGACCACGAGGACAAACTAATAAATAATTAAAATACAATAAAATACAAACGGAGCTGCCATGGAATTCACCGACCAAAAATCGGGCCCATCATATATAATTATTACACTTCTGGGAGGTGAAGGGTGGATTCCGGACTTACGACCGGCGGTGGTAGGTTTAGGACAGCTGTCTTGCCACATGTGAGCGTTCACCTTACCACCCATTCACTCCCCCTTCGAAGCCATAGAATTTGAGATGCAGAAATCGCGGTTTTAGATATTTTTTCTAGAAAGGAGTTGATTATTTTCCTGGAGAGACCAAGATCTTTAAAAAGGTGAAACAAAGATTTAGCTGGCAGGCCACGAGCGCCTACTTCCACCGCAAGAAGGTGAACAGTGAAGCCGTTCCGGGTGACGGCATTTGCGAGGTCATGGTATTTATTTAATTTGTACTCGTGGTCTTTTGGGATATTTGATTCCCATGGAACAGTTAACTCTACGATAAGAACCATCTTCCGAGATAGAGAGTAAAAGTTATATCTGGACGCAGGGCTGTGCATCCGAGACTTTCAGGGAATTTATACTGGTTAGAGACCGAATCGACCTCCATAATCCAATCTGAAGCTTTCTCGATTATTGAGAAAGGTTTTGAAATACCATCTTCCAAATGCCGTCACCTGCAACGGCTTCACTGTTCACCTTCACATGGTAGAAAGTGACGCTCGTTCGTGGCTTATTAGTCAAATAAAATCAAATTTATTGGCTTCAAAACTTATAAAAGGTTACTATTTTTCATTGGGATATTTAGACATAATATCCCAATGAAAAATGGTAACCCAGCCGGGAATCGAACCCGGGACCTTACAAAGTAAGATCGGGCGACTAAGTCACTATGCCACCGGGTGTATGTATGTCATATAGAGGAATATTATCCCATAATCAATAAAATGATAACTTCTTTTCTAAAGGTCAGCGGTGAAACTGTGTATAACATGCTGAAGTTAGCTGATGGGGAGGTAGACCATAACGAACAACCTCTTTACCCTCACAAGATAACAGGAGCGGATGTGCTGGTGAACCCGTTTGAAGATATAGTACCGAGGGTTCTGGTCAAGGCTAAAGACGTAAAAGAGAATGAAAAAAAGAAGAAGAAAACCGAAAGGGCAGCAGTGAAGTAAGAATATTATTTTGCCTTTTGTTTATTTTATTTAATTTTATTACTTTTCTGGCCCACCCAAAGTCTGGCTAAAGTCGGTTTGACTATGATCCAAAAGTCATTTGTGTATTGGGCCTTTAAACTCTTTAACCTTTCAGAAGCCAGTCATTCCATGCAAAATTTTCGAAGCCCTCGAAAATTTCTTTGTAGAAGGTTTGTGCAAGCATACTAATATACCGGTGGCTTATTCAGTGGCAGGCTTCAATGACAGGCTTTTAGCGCAGTGGAGGGAGAAATAGAGCCGGTAATTGCATAAATAATAATAAATACAAACGGAGCTGCCATGGAATTCACCGACCGGAGTCGGGCCCATCATAATACTATTTTTTTTACACTTCTGGGGGGTGAGCAGTGGATTCCGGACTTACGAACCGGCTGTGGTAGGTTTAGGACAGCTGTCTTGCCACATGTGAGCGTTCACCTTGCCACCCATTCACTCCCCCTTCGAAGCCATAGAATTTGAGATGCGCAAATCGCAGTTTTAGATAATTTTTCTAAGAAAGAGTTGATTATTTTTCTGGAAAGGCCAAGATCTTTAAAGAGGTGAAATAGAGATTTAGCTGGCAGGCCACGAGCGCCAACTTCCACCGCGTGAAGGTGAACAGTGAAGCCGTTCCGGGTTACGGCATTTGCAAGATCATGGTATTTATTTAATTTGTACTCGTGGTCTTTTGGGATATTTGATTCCCATGGAACAGTTAATTCTACGATAAGAGCCACCTTCCGAGATAGAGAGTAAAGAGTTATATCTGGACGGAGGGCTGTGCATCCGAGACTTTCAGGGAATTTATACTGCTTAGAGACCGAATCAACCTCCAGAATCCAATCTGTAGCTTTCTCGATTATTGAGAAAGGTTTTGTAGTTAAATGTTTTTTGCCTTTAGAGCCATCCCGCACAAACTGTATTGGGGGTTTGGAGGATACTGTCAAACCCTTGTTGGCACGAGCCACTGAGAGACTAATTACCTCGCGAATAACAGCGAGAACTTTGTCATGGCGGTAAGTGTACCGTCCTTGATCTAAGGCCACCTTGCAGCCAGCTAGAATGTGCCTAGCTGTGCAAGGGGTATTGCTACAGAGGGGACAAGAACTATCCTCGGCAAAGCTCCAACGAGCGAGGTTACTGGGGTCTGGATATAATACGGATAATACGTAAAACAATACGTAAAACACCGATCGGCGGGTGTGGCCACCCAGGGGTTAATAACCTGCTAATGAGAATACGAGATTTAGAACCAAAAATATTCGAATATAGAGTTAAACACTGGCTCATCAGATAGATGACCTTAAGGAAATATTACAATACCTTTAATATTGGTACATATTTATTATGAAAAATAATACCATATCTTATACCTCTATTACTCTTATGTTAAAACATCCAGGGTTGATAAAAATCATGTTTTTTTTAAATAAAAAAAATCGGATTAATTTGAGTTAAATCAGATTTTTTTGATTTTTTAAATATTTGTATTTTATTAAATTTGGAAGTCAGGAAAAATACAATACAATATTTTTTTTAAAATCAGAAACACCGTAGCGTTTTTGTCATATTTATCAAGAAGTGAACAAGGAAAAAAGGTCTTAAAATTAATAAATTAACATAAATTAAACCAAATGGGTTTCACCGCAGTCACAGTCACTTACTTATATGTACAGAGTGTCTGGCGGCAGATTTATGATTTCAAAATTAAATAGCAAATTCATTATACAATATATGTTTTTAATAAATATATAATTAGTTACACAAATCATGCGGATTTCATTTTTTAAAAATAATTTCATCCAAATGTCTTCCATTGAGATGTACACATTGTTCGAAACGAAGCCTCGCGTTTCGTGCAACGTTCTGCAGCAATCCCGGTTGAATGCTTCGTATTTCGTGACGAATGTTATCTTTTAGGGCCTCGACAGTACGCGGATTGTTGTTGTAAACCCTTTCTTTGAGATATCCCCATAAAAAAAATCCATCGGGGTCAAATCAGGTGACCTTGGTGGCCATGGGATGTCCCCAAAGCGACTAATCAATTTTTGAGGCATAGCTTTTCGCAGCAAATCCATTGAAGCACAGATGCGACGAGAACGATGGATGAGCTCGCAGATTCGGCAAGAAGAAATCCGTTATCATTCTTCCATAATTGTCACTGTTGACATTTGTCGCTTGTCCTCGAGCATTCTCAAAGAAAAATGGGCCGATAATCCCATTCGTGGACAAAGCACACCAAACGGTGACTCTCGGGCAATGGAACGGTTTCTGGTGTTTAATTCTTGGATTTAGAGTTCGTGGAGCCCAGTAACGACAGTTCTGTTTATTAACATGGCCGTTTAAATGGAAATAAGCCTCGTCACTCCAAAAAATTGAATTCACTGTGCGAAACCTCTGCAACATTGTTTCACTGAACTGTTTGCGTAACACAAAGTCATTCTCCTTCAATTCTTGGATGATTTGGATTTTAAATGGACGGAACTTCAAGTCTTTTTTCAAAATTTCATGGACAGCTCCTCTGGAGAGACCCAATGAGGCTGCCCTTTTCCGTATCGAAAGTTGGGGATTTTCACCTAAACTTTTTTCAACGACTTCAATGTTTGTGGCGGTCCTTGTAGTCCGGCTAGGTCCCGGACATGGACTGTTCATAGCGGAATCAGTTGCACGGAATCTCTCCACCCAAGAATGAATTAAATTCACGCTTAGTCCATCACTTAACCGTCGGATATTGAACTTGGCACAAAACTGTCGACGAGCGATAACATAAGAATCGCCGCCTTTAAAGAACGCCTCGACAGCGAACGCGCGATGCTCACTCGACCACTGCGGCATTGTGACTGACGAATCCGCACGATTGGTGGTTCGAATGACACCACTCCCCCCCCTTATCGTCTATTACTTTTTGAAATAATAGGATTTAAAAACATAAATCTGCCGCCAGACACCCTGTACTGTATACTTACATTATTATATTAGTAACAGTAACTTAGATGTTATTGGTTTTGTAATTTGTTAGAATGTAGTTTTTTCAAAAGGAAGACTAATTTAGCCGCCTTCTCTTTGCCTAATCTATTTATTATTTTGCTGTGCACCAAATTGAATGCCGAAAATACTTTTCGACCCCAGCGGATGAAGCAACTGTCCTTAGCTATTATGTATTGCTATCCACCAATCAGTAGGGGCGGTTTTCTATATGACTTGTATATCAACTAATGTCGGGGAAAGTCCCTTGACAATTTTTGGCTGAGGTTGTCATTTTTTGATTGCAGTAAAAAAATATTGATTTAAATCATTGATTTTTTTTTAAAAATCACTTGATTTAAATCGCGATTTAAATCACCAATTTAAATGAAATGATTTAAATCATCGCAACCCTGAAACATACGTAATAAGTTGCATACGCATATAGTAATAAGTTGATAATATTTGATTATTTAATATAAATTATTGTCATTTTACATATTTGATATTATTGAGCATTTATCTTTTATTTTGTATGACTTTTGCTTATTTTTAGTATTATTTTGACTGCTTTAAAAAAAGGACTTGTTTGTTACATTTATATTTTGATCACTGTGTTTTGAACAATTAGGATTATGACATATCCAACTGTATTTTCAATTTTAGATGAATAAAAACTGTAGACTATTGTGAATATGCTAACTTTTTTTTTGCGAGAATGACAAGTATCCATTTTGAGCCCCCCTTAGACGATTATGATCACTTCTAGGTTTGAAGTCTTTTTGTGTGTCTGTCTGTCTGTGGATGTGTATTCCTCCACGATAGCGCCCAAACGCTTAATACGATTGAGCTGAAATTTAGTATGCAGGCATCATTTGATCATGGCAAGAGTTGAAAAGATTGTTGTTGAAATCGGTCCAATCGGTTGCGCACTAGTCATATATCAATCTCGAAATTTTGGACTTAAGACTTGAAGTTTGGTACACAGATCACATGTGAAAAGATCACAGATCACATTGTGAAAAATCTCATATACAAGCTAGACTAAAATTATTTAAAGTCCCATATATATTTTAATCAAATATTAACACCATCTGTTGGCACTTACCTAAATCCGCCCTTAGCATAGAAACTAACCGCGCCGCTCAAGGGCATCGCAATGGAACCCAACCGGGTACGTCTGCCGGCTGAGAGCGAGCTCTCATTGATTTTATTTATGAAATTAATATTCAGATGAAACCAGTTCTTGGCTATTTACTGGGAAAGTCTTGGATTAACACAACTGATTTTTTACCATTTTATTGACTATTATATTATTGAGACTACCTTATTTTCTCTTCGATAATCAATTGTATTTTGTATTTGTAGGACTATATAATTTTATATTTCATGACAACTCAATTAATATTAATCTCCAGTCAAAATGTTCTAAAGTAAGTTAGTATGTTATTACTTTTTTTTTACTATATCAAATCAAATAATTACCTTATTGCCTTTGTAGTTTTAAATATGTAATACGATTATTATAAATTATGATTACTCTATGATTAACCCCTCAAGACAGTAACGTCCAGAATCGGGTACGATGTATTGTAGTCAATGCTCAGTAACGTCCTAAAACGGGTACGAACACTGCGCGACAAACCGCACTCTCAACGAACTGAATTTACACCAAAATCACAGTGCAACCACCCCCTGTTAGATATGTGTGAGAAAGACGAATACATTCTGTATTGTACGATTATTCAGTCGTGCTTCTCGCAGTCTAGAATCCCTAATATAATTGTTTGTGGGGCACTTAGTCGAGTGCTGCCCTTGCTCGGATCTGTGCTTTTCTTCGGATATTATGTAGCTTCTCTTCGGATATATGTATGAAAATAAATAAAACGAACTAATAGATTTGGTACAGCATGTAATAATGTACCCAATTGTGTTTACAATTTCTAGATAGGGTTTTGTATTTTGAGATAAAACGTTGATATCGCTTAATATGTTTTTTTTTCAGTTCTCCAACTTTTTAATAATTATTCATAATTATCTAATTGTTTTACAAAATGAGGTTTTAATGTTTTATATTTCAAATTTCAATGCGATCATTCTACAATTCTTTTTTCATGATCCATCAAGTAGTCTCTTTCTTATGATGGTTTTTTAAAGTGCTATATTTTTGACCTTCAACTCTCAGAAATGACAGGTGACTGCCAAAATTACACCCGCCGCTTGAGGGGTTAAATTATGAGATATAAAAACCTTTAGTATTGATTTTTAGAATTATTTTAATAATAAGCGGCGATCCGAAGTATTTTGTACTGATGTCTAAACAACCATGTAAAAGGTTATGAAGACGATGAACTTGATGTGTTTTGATTTACTAGCAGCCCATCACCAGCAACTTGAAAAATACTTGTGTAACTGTCAACTTACTACAAATTCTTTTTAGGAATTTCGGATTGTTATCCTTCGGAGAGGAGGCAGAAGAAGATGAGGATCAATCCGTTGAGTTTCGCGGTAAACCAAAATCAACCCACGATCTGCTCGACGATCCGAAATTAGCAAAGGAAACCGCTGCAGGTAAAATTGTCATTATTATTTTAAACAGTATTTGATAGTATTATTATAATTATTGTTATTTTATGGTACAGAACTAGGCATAGCCGATCAGGATGATCTGCCGAAATCAATAGAGAAATCGGACTCCGAAAGACAACATGAGACTGAAACAACCGTTAGCAGTATTAAAGAGAAATTAAAAAATAAAAAAATCTGCCGAGAAGTCATTAAGCGAAAGGAGGAGAGTGATTCAGAGTCAAGTGAAGAGGAGTACTACCTCGGGAAAGATAAAGCCGATGAGCGAAAGAAGAAAGCGTAAGTATTTACCAGCCTCCTCAACTCTTACTTAGACGACACTGTTGATTATATATGGTGTTAGATTTCTCAATGCCATAGTACGTTTTGGCAACTCTTCTACCCCGGCGACGTGCAGGTGGCATTGATAGCATTGCCCGGCATAGATAATAGAATTTATTTGGCCATCAATAATAACTTTGATAATCAATGGTTGTTGAAATCGAAGACTATTGTGGTTGTTTGACATTTAAAATAAGGTAAACACGAATTTACCGCGAGAAGTTTGTAACCCCGAAGTTTCAGCGATATTACAAACTGAGACTGAGTCTACCTTAGACAACAGCGGTTGCAACATAGCCGAAACGTCGGGTGTTACAAACTTCACGCGGTAAATCAATGTATGCTGGCTCGACCTAGAGAATGCCTTTGGGTCAGTCCGACACAGTCTCCTCCACTCCGCTGGTACAACTTCCCACCTGTCGTGCGTGACATTGTAGCCTTCTACAATGACTGTCTGACGTTCCATGTCAAAACGCAAGAATGGACTACCCGCTCTATACCATATTCAATTGGACTATTTCAGGGCTGTTGCCTCTCGCCGGCGATATTTAATATCGTTTTCAATATACTGCTGGAAAGCCTGACACAGTTTGACAAGATTTTGGGCTAGCGCTAAAACTACCCTCTCTGCTCTATGCCAACTAGCAACAATAACCAAAAATTCGATTCTGTGCAATTCCAAAGATCCGGCAATATTGAAGCACATAAAAAGTGGCCGTAGTGATTCAAATGATCTACAAGCCCGCGTAGACTTCCACTAAAAGTTCCTTACTGGAATCAGCCAGAATGGCACTGGTCTGGGGTATGGCAGTACAACCATGAGCGATGTGGACTCGGAGAAGTCTCTCTTGCGAAGTCTCTCTTTGCGATGAATTCTAACTGGCTGCAAGGTGGCCTTAGATCAAGGACAGTACACTTACCGCCATGACAAAGTTCTCGCTGTTATTCACGTGGTAATTAGCCTCTCAGTGGCTCGTGCCAACAAGGGTTTGACAGTATCCTCCAAACCCCCAATACAGTTTGTGCGGGATGGCTCGTAAGGCAAAAAAACATTTTACTACAAAACCTTTCTCAATAATTGAGAATGCTTCAGATTTTATTCTGGACGTCAATTCGGTCTCTAATCAGTATAAATTCCCTGAAAGTCTCGGATGCACAGCCCTCCGTCCAGATATAACTCTTTACTCTCTATCTCGGAAGGTGTTATTGTAGAATTAACTGTTCCATGGGAATCAAATATCGCAAAAGACCTCGACTACAAATTAAATAAATACCATGATCTCGCAAATTCTGTAACCCGGAACGGCTTCACTGTTCACCTTCACGTGGAAGTTGGCGCTCGTAGCCTGCCAGCTAAATCTCTATTTATTACCTCTTTAGAGATCTTGGTCTTTCCAGAAAAATAATCAACTTTTTCCTAGAAAAATTATCTAAAACCGTGATTTGCACATCTCAAATTCTATGGCTTCGAAGGGGGAGTGAATGGGTGGTAAGGTGAACGCTCACATGTGGCAAGACAGTCGTCCTAAACCTACCACAGCCAGTCGTTAGTCCGGAATCCACTGCTCACCCCCCAGAAGTGTAAAAAATAGTATTATGATGGGCCCAACTCTGGTCGGGGAATTCCATGGCAGCTCTGTTTGTATTTTATTTTATTATTCTTACAGTGAAGAAATCCGCAGTCAGATCAAGGAATTTAAGAGGGATTTAAAGAAAGAGTCGCAGTCGAAAACTTTAGAACAAAATTTACCAATGGAAAATGACGATAAAAATAAGAAAGGAAACGAAATGTTTGATAAATACATCGAAGAACAGGAAAAATACAAGAAACTCAAAGAGAAAATCCCAAAGAAAGGAGCTTCAAGGTAATTATTTAAATATATAAAAACTTATCGTCACCATGCGATATATCTCCTATAACATACAGGATGAGTTTTTAATTAGTGACACCTTTGAAATGGGTAAATCAGTACGAGGAAATTTGACAACAAACTGTTGAATCAAATAATATAATAAAATTATTTTAAAATTAAATTTTATTCCAAATCATTAACAGTTTGAGAATCGATCAGCCGTTTTATTTGACCTTGCTAATGAATGAAGGTCGTTGAACTCGGCGGCATTGAATGGCGTTCAATAACACAATAGTTGCAAAGCTAGGTTACAGATGGCGCTGCACTGTTATTATTGATCGATGTATTTTGAATATTTGAGACATTTCTCACCGCTTATTGAACCATTCTAAAATGGAATAGATCTTACAAATAAGACAGAGCTTAAAATGTACCTAATAGTTTAAAAACAGTTTTTTTATTCTATTTTACTATTGCCATCTATCGGTTACCCACGCGACTATTGTGATATGTAATTGTAAGCTCATTGAAAATAATCATTCAAACCGCTAGATGGCAATCTGTGTTTTTTAATTGATTTTGTCTAAATTACTGCTTATTTACCTATATAATATATGATTCAATTTGTTTTCAAAAGCTGCTTATTTGCTCATACTGGTTCATCCATTTCAAGGATGTCACTAATTAAAAACTCACCTGTATAACATTAACACAATAAAACATCAGACATACCTACATACATACATGTCATACATACATACAAACATATTTTCAATTTATTTTTTAATTCAATTTATTTTATTGTAGTTGTGGTGTAGTAACATAGAGTTTTACAATTATTCAGTGCCGCACAATCTGCCTTTTAGCCGTACAACTTTTTTCTTACAACATAAATGCATAGAGATATGACATTCAACAACAAATAAAAATAAAAAACATATATAACAACAATAGTACAAAATCAGTTAGGTTAGGTATCCAAAAGTTAAATTAAGTAGGTATAACAATTATTTTACTAATATAGATAAAATTTAATGGGAAAATAAACAACGGTAAAAAATAACTCAGAATAAATTTTTATTACGGAATAACATATATAGCCTCTCAGTGGCTCGTGCCAACAAGGGTTTGACAGTATTCTCCAAACCCCCAATATAGTTTGTGCGGGACGGCTCTAAAGGCAAAAAATATTTCACTACAAAACCTTTGTCAATAATCGAGAAAGCTTCAGATTGGATTCTGGAGGTCGATTCGGTCTCTAATCAGTATAAATTCCCTGAAAGTCTCGGATGCACAGCCCTCCGTCCAGATATAACTCTACTCTTTATCTCGGAAGATGGCCCTTATCGTAGAATTAACTGTTCCATGGGAATCTAATATCCCAAAAGACCACGAGTACAAATTAAATAAATACCATGATCTCCCAAGTGCCAAAACCCCGTAACGGCTTCACTGTTCACCTTCACGCGGTGGAAGTTGGCGCTCGTGGCCTGCCAGCGATATCTCTGTTTCACCAGATATATCTCCAGGAAAATAATCAACTCCTTAGAAAAATTATCTAAAACCGCGATTTCCGCATCTCAAATTCTATGGCTTTGAAGGGGGAGTGAATGGGTGGTAAGGTGAACGCTCACATGTGGCAAGACTGCTGTCCTAAACCTACCACAGCCGGTCGTTAGTCCAGAATCCACTGCTCACCCCCCAGAAGTGTAACAATAGTATTATGATTATGACTCAGGTCGGTGAATTCCATGGCAGCTCCGTTTGTATTTTATTTATAAACACCTCTATTGACAGATGTTGGAAAGCCTTCCTTATCATATAGAAAGTTGAGCTGACTCTTTTAACAATTGCAACTATTGGTTTTTCCCATTTGAGATCATCAGTCATTGTTAATCCAAGATCTTATTACTTAACTGCTTCTCAAGGGTAAATGCCCCAAGTTTATCCTTTTATCCTTTTGCATTGCCAGAAGGCTATGGTAGCCTTTTTACATATTTTAATCTGAATCTTGCTCATTGGTTATTTTGCGATTTCTTTCAGAAATCAAGCAAAACGCAAACCATGGGTCAAGAATCTTTACGAACGTAGCGAATATCCAGACAACTACACAGACGAAAAATTCCTCCAGGAGATGCGTAAAAATTTATACGTTCAAAAGCTGACTCTCCACGAATCCATATTTGGCTCGTTACGAATCACGCACCGTCTGTGCTTCTGCATATTATTCATAATCGTATTTGTATACATGTACAACGACTGGATCAAAACAGAAACCGTTATTTTATACTCGATAATACTCAACCTATTCGGATACTCTTTATATTTATACTTAGTTGATTCCAGTGGCACGGTATCAGATATGAAAACGGTGATCAAATATCTTGTATTTGGCTACATCCTGTCGCCGATACTGCATACGTTAACTGATACGGTGAGCACTGATACAATATTCGCAACAAGCGTACTCATGATGTTGATTCATCTAATATTCTTCGATTACGGAATATCCGCGGCGATAGTATCGAGTTCGTTATCGGTAAACGCCGCAATATTTGCGTCGATTTGTATCGCCTCTCGTTTATCGACGCCGTTCAACGCGTTTATCCTCTTAACTATATCCGTTAACATTTTTGTATTGAGTCAGCCGCTGTTTAAAGCTATGTTCGGAACGAAGTTTTCGTTTATTTTATACATCGCTACGATTATCGTAACTTATGCGTCGTTGCGAACGTTGTCGTACGGTTTTTCATTGTTTTTCCTGGCGGTGGTCGCGTTTTTAAATGTTTATTGCCCGATGCTATGCGTTCGTTGGCAAAAATATAAAGATAATATTTATGGGCCGTGGGATGAAGCCGTTGTTAGAGATTCGGATGATATTGATAATCTAGATATGTAAATTTAGGCAACTTTGGAAATATATAATTTATTAGTAAATTTTATGTTTTTCCTATTATTACATAGAATAGAATAGAATAACTTTATTGTGCTATAAAAACATTACTTAATGAATATTACACATATAAAAAGACAATTTATGCACAAATAGCGGACTTATCGCTATAACGATATCTTACAGTCAACCATTGCCATTACATCATGCCAGGCGAACAACAAAAACTCATTACCAATAAATACACTACATACTCCCCCCTCCCCTCCAATCTAGTACATAATAACACTTCAATTATTGTTCAGACCACGTGGAATCTTCTTGAATATTGTTGGCTTCAAAAAAAAAAAACATATTTTTTTTTTATTTAAAAAAAATATATATATTAAAAGTTTCAAATTTGCTTGTTTTTAATTACCCACTGCAAGGATGTCACTAATTAAAAACTCATTCTGTATGAGCCAAGGAAATAAAACCATAACCTAAAATAAACCATTCGATGTAGCTCTTCCAGCAAGTTGAATTTGCCAAATTTGACGGTCATTTACTAGTTTTTTTTCTCCTGTTGTGTTTTTCTTTGCACCACACTCCTTTTAAACGGCTGCCCAAAAAAAGAGGAGTGTTTTGTGTTTAGGGTCCATGTGTATGTTTTCCGTTTCTTTATTCCACCACAACTACTAAACGCTTTAACTGATTTAGAAGTGTGTGGTGTTTTTAGAATTGTTATGTCATCCCGAATGTCATAGGTGTGCTCAAATGTCCAATAAATATTTATCTAAATGTCCAAATGTCAATAAATTAGGATAAATATATAGTTTTTAGTATCAAATGAAAAGTGATGAAGTACATTTCGGAAATATATATCGACGCTTGAATCGCAATCCTTACTATGCGACATTGAGTAAACTTTACAGGAAAGTGATTTAAAAATAAAGTATTCAAAAAAAAGTTATTTATAATTCACCTAATTGTTGGATATCATTTCAATCCAACAATTAGGTGTTTTTTTTATTTTAACTTTAAATCAATTTTTCGAAAAGTTTACTCAATGTTGCTTAGTCAGGATTGCCTTTCAAACGTCGATATGTATCTATACCGATAAATCCATAAACCACAAATATTTCATAAAAAAAACCTGTTTATTAGACCTGTTTCAAGATACCTGCCCCAGGGCGAGGGTGAACTTTTTTTTAACAAAGAGTGCTTTTCAGTGTGAACATTTTTTTTCTAGCAATTCTAAATACAACAGTTCACTTTTTGTAAGGGTAGTCTAGTCCAAGCACATGAGGGTTTTCTCAGGAAAAATATCCGGAAGTATTTTTCTCAACGGTTTTATATGTATTTTTTTACGCTGAATCCGGTTTTCTAGTATGCGACCTTGCCAGAGGTGAGCTTACTTCAGGAATTGTGAAAAACTGCAAAATAATTGTGTTTCATTTTGTTTTTCGCTTATATTCTAGTATATTTGGACTTGCCCGCATAGACACAAAATTTACATCCTATGACCCAAAATTGGTCTATAAGGGCTCTATTATCTCCCTTATAGACCCAAATAACCACTTCAAATTTCTTGGCAGGAAAATCACCTGCCAGGGAAAAGACCTCTCTGGCCATCATGTTATAGAACATTTCAGTAGTTGCCTGAAAAAGATAGATGCATTGCTAATTTCTGGCCCTCGTAAGGCTTGGATCTATGACAACTATCTAACTTCACATTTGTCATGGCCCTTTGTTATTTACGATTTCACCAAAACCCAACTGTCTCGTCTGGATACACCGGTGACAGCTAGTCTAAAATCCTGGTTGTCCTTAGCCAAACCGGCTGACCCCTCGACTCTCTTCAGGTCCAAACACAATTTTGGGCTAGTGCTAAAACTGCCCTCTCTGCTCTACGCCAACTCCAGAATAACCAAAAATTCGATTCTAAGCAATTCCAAGGATCCGGCAATATCGAAGCACGTAGTAAGTGGCCGTAGTGAGTCAAATGATCTACAAGCCCGCGTTGACTTCCACAAAAAGTTCCTTACTGGAATCAGCCAGAATGGCACTGGTCTGGGGTATGGCAGTACAACCATGAGCGATGTGGACTTGAAGAAGTCTCTCTTGCGGGGAGATTACGACAGCAATAGTATGGCTCACACTATTGGCCTTCAATGCCAAAATGATTGGACAACAATTGGAGACTTTTGCATTGCATTTTATTTAAATGCCTTTCAGCATACACTTCCAGACCCCAGTAACCTCGCTCGTTGGAGCTATGCCGAGGATAGTTCATGTCCCCTTTGTAGCAACACCTCTTGCACAGCTTGACATATTCTAGCTAGCTGCAAGGTGGCCTTGGATCAAGGACGGTACACTTACCGCCACGACAAAGTCCTTGCTGTTATTCGCGAGGTACTTAGCCTCTCAGTGGCTCGTGCCAACAAGGGTTCCACAGTATCCTCCAAACCCCCAATACAGTTTGTGCGGGTTGGCTCTAAAGGCAAAAAACATCTCACTGCGAAACCTTTCTCAATAATCGAGAAAGCTTCAGATTGGATTATGGAGGTCGATTCGGTCTACCTAACATCTACCCTAATTACCACACTACACTATCATACCTATATTGTAAAATTAATTAAAATTGGAGAAACTCCCGCTTGAAGCCTGGATTTACTGATGCAGGGAGGAGTTCACCCTTCAGCTGTTGAAGAAGTTTAAGGAGAAACTATCGTCTACGAAGGAAAAAGCTGGCCAAGATGCCCCCGATGCTCCTGAGGCGAAAAAATCCAGTGATCCTGATGATGTCACCGGAGATGATTGGTAAGTTTTAGTTAGTAAGAGATATGTAGGTAATAACGACGTTTATTCTTCAATACAGTAGAACTCCAATTATCCGAATCAATTAGGACCGGACCCCGTTCGGATAATTGGATTTATTCCGAAAAAAGGGTCTATTTTAATTAATTATTGTACATAATATGTTTGTTCAGGCCACAATGCCTCGTGAGCGCCCTCAACAGCATGCGTAGATTGTTCCTATTTAGCAATAAGGCCTCACAGGCAGTCTTACAGTCGTAAGCCTTGATTAGCGCTTTGGTGATTCAACCCTAGCATGTTGTTCCAGTGGTTGACGGATTGTCCTAAGCATATTTTTTTTTAACATTAGGTTGGCAAGGCTTTTTGGTACGCCACAGCAAGGTTCAGGGCCGTATAACGTTCCCTTTGCTCCCGTCTTAGCAAATTCGTTGGCTTTCTCATTTTCCTCGATTCCTGCATGGTCGGGAACCCATCTTAGAATCACCCTGTTCTTTTCGCCCAGGGAATTCAGTAGCGATATGCAGTTTTGCAAACCCTGTAACTCAGTTTCCATTCAACCGATTTTTCCAAAATATGGCATTTAGTTTAGTATTAAACACAACAAATTTTGGAATGCGTCGCCGACAATATTAGCTTTAGCAAAGAAATAAACCCGATAAAAATAGTTCATAAGAACACATTTATATTATATTATTAGTATTATATTATATAATTATATTATATATTATATTATTTAATCGAATTTTATATTATTGCCGATTATACATATAATGGAATTGCATTTTATTTATTATATTATCTTTTAATAAGAAAAAATATTATTTTTATTATTATTAATTTTTTTTTGAAGACCACACTTTAGGGCAATTTAGTGTTATTAGCTTTTTACTAAAACTCGTACATTTGTAAGCAATCAAGCAATCAAGTAAAATGATTGTAATATTAGAGTCCTGTCCACCCCAGAATGGGCTAGTCCCAGTTGGGTGAAAGAATCAAATAAGCAAAAGGTTAAGGTTTTGCCATTCGGTTTCTATTATTTTTGTAAGCAAATCAATGTTTTATAGTAATTAATTCTTAAATAAATAAATAAATAAAATAAAAAAGGGTGCAATAAATTAAGTATGTGTTATAAAATATTTAATGAAAAGTACAAAATTAACAAAAAATCGTTATTGTAGGCACCACAGCAGATGACTAATATTTATTTTATATTTCAGGTTGGCGCATGAGCTACGTTTTGAAAACAAAGGATCCATCCTGGCCAAAGACGCCTCCACGAAAAGTGACGACTGGTTCGATATTTACGACCCCAGAAATCCAATCAATAAACGAAAAAGAGAGGGCAAGGATTCCGGTGCAAAGAAGTCAAAGCCTTATTGATAACAAACATTATTTACCGAACACTTATTATATGAATAAACTACGAGTTTTTTTTCGATATTGTCAGTGTTTTATTAACCCATATATGCCCAGTGATTCGAAAGCGAAACAAGAAGTAGTGCGTTGGTAAAAGCATCTGAAATTCTTTGTGAGCTCAGTAAAATCCCAAAAACTGCCATCTATAGCAAGAGTACGGAACTATCTCCTATTAGCAATGAAGTTTTAGCAGAATTGACACTTTTGATTGAAACAGTAAGCAGTGCCAGTTGTGTCGTGTTCGCATCGAGCAAAAATCGTTTCATCTCCCGAAAAAAGTAATTATTCAGTTGAGTAAAGCTTGGTACAAGTATCATAGTTAGAATTGGTTGATTGTATATAGAATTAGTAGATTGCATGTGAAAATAATAATAAATATTAAATAAACTAATTATAACAATGTTTTAATTACCTATAACGAATGTTGGATATTTCCCCATAGTTTCGTTTTCGAACACCTCTAAAATACCTAGTTAACAAAAAAAAAAATATATTAAAACGAGTCAATACTGTTATAGGGACCTATCAACATAAACATATCTGAAAATAACCAAAATAGTTCCGGGCATATATGGGTTAAGTGTTCATAAATCTTTGAGGAAGCACTGCATACATCCGAAAGTAGGGTCAAGGTAAACAGTGTAAACATGCAGATGATAATGATGGTAAAATTGAAAAGCTTGATTGATAAATAAAAGTTTGACAAGCATTGAGTGCGCTGCACAATCTAGCAATAGGTAAAATATTGCAATTAAACAATAATAGCAATATTTTACTTAACGCAAGATGGCGCAGCGACTTAACTTTATTGATACCATTTTTTAAAACAATATTTTTTTTAATTTTAAAAAAATGTTGCATCTAATGAATGTTGCACTCGACTTGACGGTAAAGCGATTTTCATTAGTGCTAAAATAAGTGCAGTGCGTTTGTATATTCAAACGCATTTTCCAGTTCAATCCACCGGAAAACCCCCACACAAAATACACCTCCGCTACTTAGAATTAGTCACTGAATAATCCTAACGACCTTTAGTGACTGGGATAATTAGTTAGTTAGTTTGTCTGGGCTTTTTTCTCGCACTTGGCCTCTTGATTGGGCCGTTGTGCGTGGCTCATGTTTCTATATGTGTTTATGTTACTCCAGCCAACCCAGGCTGTCCCAGAAGGTTAGCAGCCTGTTTGGGTTGCTACAGGCCTCCGGGACAGATGCTGGAGATTGTAGTATTTTTGCCCGTTGCTCTGCCACGCTCCTGCATTCCATGAGCACATGCTGTGGCGTTTCTTCTTCCTCCATGCATCCTCTGCATAGAGGGCTGTCTGTCACACCTATGGTAAACAGGTGTTTGTTTAGGGGACAGTGGCCTGTCATAGTACCTATGACTACGGATTTTGTCCCTTTTTAATCTGGTGAGGTTGCGGGCAAGTTTTTTAGATACTTCCGGAACCACGTTCTTTGTTGGCCTGCATCCTGCGTTTTTTTCCATTCTGTGAGGTGGGTTTCATCGGAGTTCCTGCGTAGCCATGTTTTATTTTGGGCATCAAGGGTTCCGGTCCATATACTATTTTCTTTGATTCCCTTCTGGCCAGTTCGTCTGCCGCGTCGTTGCCCAGTGAGTCGCTGTGCCCTTTAATCCATTGCAGGGTCACCTTATTTGACCCTGCAATGGATTGAAGCGCATTGTGGCATTCCAGTACAAGGACAGAGGTTATAGTATTTTTTACTAGCGCTTGTAGCACGGAGGCACTGTCGGAGACAAATTTCAAACTTAGGTCTCCGACATCTTTGGCTGCAACTGCCTGTGCTGCTTTGGTGATGCCAATGCATTCTGCTTGGAAGATCGTATTTAGTTGCCTAGGGTAGTAATCCCTCAAGCGGCGGGTGTAAATCTTGGCAGTCACCTGTCATTTCCGAGAGTTGAAGGTCAAAAATATAGCACTTTAGAAAAACGATCATAAGAAAGAAACTACTGGATGGATCATGAAAAGAAGAATTGTAGAATGATCGCATTGAAATTTGAAATATAAAACATTAAAACTTCAAGATAATTATGGATAATTATTAGAAAAAACTCACTTATTCAGCGATATCGACGTTTTATCTCAAAATACGAAACCCTATCTAGAAATTGTAAACACATTTGTGTACGTTATTACATGCTTTACCAAATCTATTAGTTCGTTTTATTTATTTTCTTACATATATCCGAAGAGAACCTACATAATTGTGCACTAGGAGTGCGGCGTTTTTGTGAAATGTGAACAAGGTCTTATTTTTTGGTAAGCGTTTAATTCTTTTGGGGTTCAATCCGCTAAACGAGTTTGTAAAAGTAATGGTGGTTTTTTTCTTCTTTTTGTCACAGCGTGCGTTTTGCTGTGTTGCCTTTTATTTCCCAATGTAAATAAACCTCACGAATGGCCAACCGTACCCGGATTTTTCTCGCCTGGATATTCAATAATGGAACAATGAAAAAGTACGATATGTCACCGTAGTCGGAAGAGGAGATTTACGGAAGGAACTACCTGCTCAATAAAGGACCTTTGTTTTATAACTCGTCAATTTGTAGTTTTATTTTAAATTTGCGAAGGTTTATTCTCCGTTTTGCCAAATTTAGTGCCAAATCAAATTCTTTCCCCGACCCTGTGGTTGTTTTTTTATTCACCTAACCTATGGTATTTTTTCACGTTTTGGACAAATGCGATGGCGCTCTTAATTTTTGTTTTGGTATAACATAAAAATGATCCCCAATCGCACGTTATATAATATCCGAAAAGAAGCACAGATCCGAGCAATGGCAGCACTCAACTAAGTGTCCCCAGAACACAAACAATTATATTAGGGATTCTAGACTGCGAGAAGCACAACTGAATAATCGTATAATACAGAATTTATCCATCTTTCACACACATATCTAACAAAGGGTGGTTGCACTGTGATTTTGGTGTAAATTCAGTTTCTTGAGAGCGCGGTTTATCTCGTCGCGCTCGTACCCGTTTTGGGACGTTACTGAGCATTGACTACAATACATCGTACCCAATTCGGGACGTTACTCTCTTGAGGCGTTAAACGTAACGCTTTTAATGTTTAATTTTACTATCTATCAATTCTCATATCATTGGCTTTAAATGAAGTCGATTCAAGGAGTAAACTCTAAAAAAAGTCATCAGAAAAAAAAACTTCTCAGTCGTTCCCTCATTACTGAGGATCGTGGCCACTAGACAACAGTTTGCCTACGAGGCTCCTCCACTTCGACCTGTCTTCTGCATGGCGGGTCGCAGATTGTATTGACCCTTTTGTAACTTCTTTGATGAGGTCGTTCCATCTGGCTGGTGATCTGCCTCTGCTTCTTCTTCCCTCCACTTGACCCCCGAAAAGCATTTTCTCCAGATTCTCTGGGTTTCTCCTGGCAATATGACCGAAGAACTGCAGGACCCTTCTCATGCATACGGTGGAGAGCCTCACTTGGATGCCGAGTTTTTCCAGGACAGATTTGTTGGTGCGGCGTGCTGTCCATGGGATTCCTAGCATTTTACGCCAACACCACATCTCCAGTGCATCGATTTTGGTGCGTATACGAGCCTTCAGGGTCCATGTCTCCGATGCATAGAGAAAGATCGAGAAAACCAGAGCTCGAACCAGCCTGACCTTAGTCCGCTTACTTATACCCCGATTCTTCCACAGCCTTTCTAGCTTACTCATGGCCGATCTTGCCATCTGGCTTCTGCGTGAGACCTCCTTTTTGCAGTTTCCGTCGTTGCATATCATGGAGCCCAGATAGACAAAGTCTTTCACAGCTTGAAGGTCACTCAGCTCGTTGGTGCGTTGCACGGTTCCAGCCCGGTCCACAAACATGAGTTTGGTCTTGCTGCGATTCATGTGCAGTCCATATGATGGTGGTGTCGTCGGCGAATCTTAGGTTGCTGATTCTGAGACCTCCAATGCGAATTTCACCCTCCCATTCGTCTAGGACTTTTCTCATTATATATATTTTTTAAAAAACACAGCTCACTAATAAGAGTATCTTTTAATATGGCATGAAAAATTAAACAATCAAACTCATTCACAATTTGATGATAAAATTATAATAATGTACAGAAAATTTAAATTAATACATACAACACAAATTATCAAAACATGTGACAAATCTCCGATCTGCACAATTTAATACTAAAAAGCATTACATGTACTAGGTACTTGCTAAGTGGGTAGACATTAAAAGTTTCAAAACTTAGGCTAAAATAGTTTGGAATGCTTTTAAGCTATAACACGTCTAGAACTACTCTGAATTAAAAACAGTATATATTATCAAACGAAAGGGAAAGGAGTAAACAACCGTAAGATAGAGCGAGTTGATGGTTATAATTAACTGGGATCGACCATCAGGACTCGGTTGATTCATATTGAAGGTTATAAATGATCAACATAATGGTGTCGGATAGTAAAAGCCACAAAAAATCTAAGCATCATACCGAAATTTCTACTTTCAATACGAAAAAAAAACTTTACGCCGCCATCAGAAAACGAGGCTGCAAATTCTGAGCAAAGGTTTATTACATAGCTCTCGATGAAGGTTATCAGATAATACTGCAGATGACCATTAGAAGTTAATACTAATGTAAGAATTACAAAGTGTTTTAAGGTGCTATGTTTGTTTATTTGTTTGTTTTTACTCTTTATTATGACATTTCACAATGGGCTGGTTTATTATCATACGACAATCTCTTACAACCAACCCTTCTTTGAAGTGTTTATATCATAGACGTGCCAGGCGACCAGCCTGAGAAATCAATAAAGGAATAGAAAGAGAAAGCTGCATATGCCCCCCCTTTCCCCTCTATCATTTTTTAGTCGTGCATGCATGGGACACACGTATTATGGCAACGCTTCGACACCATAATATGTCTGGATATAAGCGCATGCATGACTAGACAAGGAAAAGTGGGGGGGGGGGATATGCCGCTATCTCTTTCTATTCCGCTATCTCATTCACTCACAGTCCATCTTCGTACTCCCGCAGTCTATTCTACTTTGTCTATGATTTATGGGAGTTAATGGGCCCTTGCTGAGTTGGCCACGAAGACCCATTCTGTTCAGGGTTGGTCACACTCACGAGTCAACACCTATCCGGCGGCCTCCACGCATGAAGTGCGAGCCTGGGTAGGACTCTGACCTTATGGTTAGTTCCTCCTGGGAATCAACTTTCTGGCGCTGCTGGACGGTCTGCGCACCGTGCGGCGTAATCCAATCGACTGCGCACTCTGACTAACAGTCGGGGGAGTCTGGAAGCTGTAAAGTTTCCTATAGAGCGGGGGTGATTGCGGACCTTACGGCGACTGCTCTTGAAACGACCATCGGCCATCCGATCCTGGGTGAACAGCCGAGCAAAGGACGCTGTGGTCCGCGATAGATTCGGTATACACCGTTTCACCGCTTCGTAAGGGAGAGGACTGCGCAAGCGACCTTAAGCTCGTACCCAATCGAGACTGGAGTAATCTGGTCACAATTGGAAGTAAGGGCGTGAATGTAAGCCCGCTGAGTAACATTCCTGGTTATCTCGCGGTTAAGGCGTTGGCCTCTTACGGGTTTGTGGCGGAGCTAGACGGTGGACTGTTTTGTCCAAGTCTTCTGCGCTCACTCCAGGGAGATAGAACGACTAATCGTCAAAACTTCCTGAGGTGACGGGCTCGCCCGCTGTAGTCGATAACCCTAGTTATGTCTATGATTTATATGTATGTGTGTGCCGCAGTGGGCGAATAGTGTTGTAGTTAATTGTCCGTAGAACTAGTGAAATGAAGTAGTCAATGCCAATATCTTCTTCGTTGGTACTCATTTTAAACACTTTGATTTAAAATTAACAAAAATAAGTGAAAAAAAATTAAACAGGAAAGCATGTACTTCTTTCCTTCTGTGCTTCAACTGCACTTAACAACTGAACGGTGCCGCTCCGGCGCATATCGCCGGTTTGCGTGCGGTGCGACACCAGAACGCACCGTGTGTCATACCATGGATATTTGTATGTAGGACGCCGCGCCGCAGCTGCACCACATTGTGTGGCCCGACCCTTAGAGAGCCAGCCATGGGAATGAAACTCACAATGGCATGTTTTCGACCCTAGAGAATTTGTTTTGGTGTTAGTGTATGCATTAAGAAATTAGACGTCTTCCACATGATGTGCCTCCGAAACATCCTGAGGATAACATGGGAAGACCGTGTGTCAAACACAGAAGTGTTACGACGGACGAAAATGCAGGGCACGGAAGCTATGCTCATGAAAGCTCAGCTGAGGTGGTGTGGGCATGTAATGCGTATGAAAGACAGTCGCCGCCCGAAAGCCGTGTTTTATGCCCAACTCTCAAAAGGTGCACGCAAAGTCGGCGTACAACACCTACGCTATAAAGATGTCTTAAAAAGGCACCTAGCCGCCAGTGGTATTCCACCTGAGAGCTGGGAGAGGGCTGCTTAGAAACGCAGCGAGTGGTGCTCCACGGTGACCACAAAAATTAAAGAGTTTGAGGAAGCCCGGCTTGAAAACCTCGACTCGAATCGCCAACAGCGCAAAACTCGTCCGAAGCCCACTTACACATACACTTACAACAACTGCGGTGAACTCTACTGTAGTCGTTCTAATCGGACCTTTAAAAACAAACTGGGATTCACGAGTCACTTCCGCGCGCATCTTCCAAGAAGGCCTGTCAACCAAGAGGTCGCCGTCGTCGGATCACGATGAGGAGAACATCAAAAGTGTACGCATACTAATATATAATGGTGGCTTATTCAATGAAGGCGACTTCTGCATATAATTGCATAATTGCATAAATACATAGATCGGCCGCCCAAGAATTGTCACAATAGAAAAACCGCCTGTATTGGCAATCCAATGGTTAACGAAGAACTCAGTGTGGGTGGTTGGGCAACCGGCCATCCCCTTACTATCATCACGACGGCTATCCGAGATTAAAAGATTATATACAATGAATTCAGTTGCTCGACTGCTGGTGTCACTTCTTGCCAAGGTCGTATCCGGGCATCAGAGTCCTCAGTGCTATTTTCAGCTTCTCGTTTGTGACCAGATCGTCGCTGGTGAGGGTTTGTCGGCAGTATGAGCACGACTGCCCTTCTGTAGTTTTAAATGCAAGCTTCAGGCAAGACTGAGAAAGAAATAAAAAAATCTGTTTTATATACGCCATCATAAAATTCCCAAAGTTCGTCTTTTTGAAGCGACCCAATCGGCCCGATTCTGACTGATTCTGACAAGGACTTTGTCGTGGCGGTAAGTGTACCGTCCTTGATCCAAGGTCACCTTGCAGCTAGCTAGAATATGTCAAGCTGTGCAAGAGGTGTTGCTACAAAGGGGACATGAACTATCCTCGGCATAGCTCCAACGAGCGAGGTTACTGGGGTCTGGAAGTGTATGCTGAAAGGCATTTAAATAAAATTTCAGCATCTCTGGCGTCCAGTCATACAACATTACTTTCCAGTGCATTGGAGGAGGAATGCAAAAGTCTCCAATTTTTGTCCAATCATTCTGGCATTGAAGGCCAATAGATTGAGCCATACTATTGCTGTCGTAATCTCCCCGCAAGAGAGACTTCGTCAAGTCCACATCGCTCATGGTTGTACTGCCATACCCCAGACCATTGCCATTCTGGCTGATTCCAGTAAGGAACTTTTTGTGGAAGTCAACGCGGGCTTGTAGATCATTTGACTCTATAATGTCATTTTATGAATGATGAATGATCATTTGACTCTATGACGATATAATGGAACACCGGACGAAATGTTTTCAAACTAATGGTTTAATGTTCGGCAGGTAGTTTTTGTGTGGGAAAAAATATGATTGTTCGTTTTACATTCTGCTCCAACGCACTGCTCTGTCTGTTTGCATGAACTATTTTACGTTATTAGTTCACGAAGAAACGCTATCGAGCGCGATGGCTATACGGAGTGTTATAGTAATAACACCCCGTGCCGTAACACGGGAATTATTTTCTGTGGGTGAATCAGTACAACGTGGTAAGCAACTTTTAATATATTTAAAAAAAAAAAAAAAACAAAAACAAAAAAAAAAAATTTTTTTTATTTGAAAATTTGAAGAAGTTGACTGTTAAATAAAGGTTTGAGAAGCGTATGAACGCGCTGCGCCATCTAGCGGTAGGTAATAAGTCGTAAATAAACAATATCAGCAACATTTTACCAACCGCTAGATAGCGCATCAGGGATCATAGCTTTTCATACTATTTAAAAGTAAATATTAAAAAAAAAAAAAATTATTTTATTTTTGTTTTTTTTTATTTTTTTGAAAAGTTGCTTATTTTGTTGTGCTGATAAAAGATACTCCCGTACGTATAACAGGTGCGATAATTTATTTCCACTCAATTTTCAAACTATTTTGATTTTTTTCCCTTTAACTGTTTTTTAACAACTATAAAAATTGCAATTTTTAAATCAATTTTCAAAGTTTTTATTTTCAACCCATCATTTAAATTTTAAATTATTAAACTCGTAAACCACTAAAGATATTAAAAAATGACAATTAGAGGCATTATTCTTAGGATTCTAAGACCCTTTGTTTTTTATTTATAGTAATGGAGTTAAAAGTATAAAATTTTCAGTTTATAACATTTTACTTGAACAACCGACCAGGAGAAAAAGTATTGTGAAAGCGTTTTTTTTTATTTAGATAAAGATAGAAATCAAATGTAATTTGAGCCCCCCCTGAGACGGTGAAGACCATATCCAGACTGAAGTCTGTCTGTGTGTATGATAGCGCCCAAACGCCTAATTTCAGCTCCGATTGAGCTGAAATTAGGTATGCAGGCATCATTTGTGTCATGGCAAGAGTTGCAAAGATAATTTTCTGGCCGCGGTCAAACCAGAAAAATGGTTGATTTTTTTATCCCCGGTCCAATTGAAAAATTGGTAAATTTTTTGGCCACGGTCAAATCAGAAAAATTGGTAAATTTTTTGGCCACGGTCAAATCAAATACCCCACTCAATTGGAACCCTTAACAGGTGAGAATACCGTAAAGTAATATTTTCGTGTAGAAACTTGTATAATTACCTTACAAAAGTTGTGTTGACATTTTGTCGTGACTGGATTTGTGGCGACATCCTGGCAAATAATGCACTTGAACAGATCTGTGATGTGATGGATAAATTGCTGAAAACGAAAGAAAACAGTCAAGTGCAAGTTTTACTCGCATGCCGAGGGTTCCGTATCTTATTAGGGATGAGTTCTTGATATCAAACATTCTCACACAAAAACTAGAAAATGAGCTTTAGTAGTCCAATTGTTCAGCCAATTGTTTAAGAGTTTATACTACTTTTTATAAGGATTTATTAATTTTATTTATTTGTTTACATTTGGGTAGTGAGTTATCATCTTGTCAAGTTTATTTTATCAAAGATTTATTATCTGGAATAATTAATATATTAATAAAGACCTCAAGGGCTGCAAAGGCGGAAACGGAGTCCATTGGAAGGCGGAACGGGCACCCATCCCCTCCCCCCCAACAGGGAGCTAACCCCCTATATTGGGGTGTCTAGGTCATGTTGGAGCTGTACTGTCAGGCACGGTGGTGCAATAGGCAGAGACCCTAGGGGTTCAACGGCAGCGCTCATCGTCCTAAGATTGGATTAGTGTCTTGGCGTCAGGTGACGACCAGCCGTAAAACACTATGGCCTCTTTTTTTTCATTGTCTATGAAATTACACAATCTCGACTCGATGCCGGCACAGCACAATATTGTTCTCAGTGGAGGAGGACAAGGAAGGCCGACCCCAACTAAATGGGACAGGGCCTAGGAAGAAGAAGAAGAAGATGTAGAAAAAGAAGAAGTGAGTCATCAGTGCGATCATACAGATATAAATTGTAACTAGTTACATTAGTAATGAGGAAACATGAACACAACCAACATCATCCTGAATGTTTTTTTTTCATGTAAGTAAGTTGCAATGTATAGAAATGAAAAAAAAGTTAACAAAATAAATCTACCCAACCCCTCGAATGTGTAACGTCCCGTCCGGGACGCACGCTTACCTACCGCAAACTGCGTAAAATCCCTTACGGGACGCGGCGCTCACCGCTGCGAAAAATGCCATTTAAAAATCGAAATGCGGTTCTATGCGCTTCTGAGTGCGCCACAATATGGCCAAATACACCTCACTATTGAAAATTTCCGACCGCCGATAGCGAAGTCCAATAATTAAATTATTAAAAATGAGTGACGGCGTCGCCGGCCATCAGTTCGCGTCGATCGTGTTTAGTGCCCCGCGCCCTTGTGACAAAAATTGTGATTTTCAAGTGTTTCAGTGCGGTTTACTGCAGAAACGTGAGTAATTTGCATTCTAAAAGAGTTTATGAATGAGCATTAGTGATTTGAGATAGTCCATTTGCTGTTTTTTACGTATTTTTAAGCAAAATGCTTCGGCCAAAACATATGCGTGGGAAAAAATGGCCGTATATTTTTTCGTAATTTTTATGAAATATCGCGAAATATGACGTAATATTGGTTTAATTCGCTGATAAAATAAGTATTATTTATTTACATCGTAAATAATCACAGAATTAGCCGTATTTTGCTCATTACAAGTTGTTTCGTAATACGACACGCGCAAAGAAATTTGTTTTGGGAATTAGTATAGGAGTATTACCATATTTTGAGTGTGATTTTCTATATTTTTTCTATGAAATGTGACTTTTTGGAGTATAATAATTAGTTATTGGACTAATTATTATACTCCAACTAATTATAATAATATTATTATTATACGCCAACTAATAACTAATTATAATAAGCATATAATAAGCATTATAATAAGCATATAATGAGACAATATATTTGAAAAACTCTAACCACTTTTGTATTATGAGCCTTCAAAGTTTATTACCAAGTTTCGGTCGCTAAGTCTCAAAAGTTTAGATTTTTCTGTAATATCAGACAAAGCTGAAAGTTCTGCTATGTTTTTCTAAGAAGTGTGATGTAGTGGTAAAGTTATTATGAAAGAATTTCATATAAAAAAGACTCTAAATAGTCACAAATATAAAATTAAAAAATATATTTTTTACCAGAATACATCAATTTTTTTTGGCTGAATAACTAAATATTTTTGTATGCAAATAAGTAAAACAAAATAATCGTTTTGGTTAAGTATTTAATAAAGAACATAACTGTATTTACAATTTTTGCATAGAGTTCCATATTTTGTGATAAAAATATTAAAATGATTGAATAGGCGAGTTTTTTCAGTTCGCCAACTTTGTAATATTTATTCATTATTATCTTAATTGTTTTACGAGATAAGGTTATAATGTTTTATATTTCAAATTTCAATGCGATCATTTTACAGTTCTTCTTTTTTATGATCCGTATAGTGGTTTATGACTTATGGTCATTTTTCTCAAGGCCGTCGATTCGCACCGATTTCACGCTCGACGTTTCGCGTGCGAAAGGTACGCGCGATTTTTTACTTCGCGAGGTGAGGGGTTAACAGAACAATGCCTAAAATAGAATAATTTTATTTCTATTATATGTATAGTTAATTGTTTATTTCCTCAGTCAAAATATATTCATTTTGCTTGCTGGCAGCTAGGCAGCAGATCAAGTTCCGCCGCCAGATTGGGCTGTCAAAATGGCAGGAGGGCAGAAGACTTTTTAGAGGACACGAGTACCTAATCACTATCCCATTTCATCATACATCCCGGTCATGGTTTCCTACCATAACTTTAAGAAAATAAAAATCAACAAACCTTCCTCCCGCTCTCATCAAACACCCTCAGACACTCCTTCCACAGCTTTTCGTTAACTTCATCATCCTTGATTGCATTGGACTCGTTCTCAGACAGCTCGGCCACGGCGTTACTTTTAACTGACGGACTGTTTTCCTTCTGCACTTTTCGGCCTGTTTTTGAAGCAATGGCGAAAGGATTCTCTCCCTTTGAACCCTGCTTTGCGGTCGGAGTCTTTACTTTTTTCTTATCTGCAAAATAAAGGTATAATTAATATTGAATACAAATGGAGCTGCCATGGAATTCACCGACTGGAAATGGGCCCATCAAAATATTATTATTACACTTCTGGGCAGTGAGCAGTGGACTCCGGACTAAAGACCGGCTGTGGTAGGTTTAGGACAGCTGTCTTGTCACATGTGAGCGCTCACCTTACCACCCATTCACCTCCCCTTCGAAGCCAAAGAATTAGAGATAAGAAAATGGAAGTTTTAGATATTTTATCTAAGAAAAAGTTGATTATTTTTCTGGAGAGACCAAGATCTTTAAATAGATGAAACAGAGATTTGCCTGGCAGGCCATGAGTGCCGACTTCCACCGCGTGAAGGTGAACAGTGAAGCGTTCCAGGTAACAACAGTTGCGAGATCATGGTAATTTTTTTTTTTTTTCCTACTCTTTCAGGATGTTTGATTCCCATAGAAGAGTTAATTCTACAATAAGGGCCATCTTCCGCGATAGAGAGTAAAGAGATATCTGGACGTTGGGCTGTGCATCCGAGACTTTCAGGGAATTTATAATGCTTGGAGACCGAATTGACCTCTAGAATACAATCTGAAGCTTTCTCGATTATTGAGAAAGGTATTGTAGAGGAAAGTTTTTTGCCTTTAGAGTCATCCTGCTCGAACTGTATTGGGGGTTTGCAGGGTACTGTCAGACCTTTGTTGGTACGAGCTGAGAGGCTAATTACCACGTTTAATTACCTTTGTTTTAAAGGATAGGAATTTGCTGCTCTACCCCAGAACATCAGGCCATACCTTATCAGCGTATGGAAATAAGCAGGGTTGCGATGATGATAAGCAGGGATGCGATGATTTAAATAATTTGATTTAATCGGTGATTTAAATCGCGATTTAAATCGTGATTTAAAAAAAAAAAACAATGATTTAAATCTATATTTCAACCAAAAAATGTCAACCTCAGCCAAAAATTGTCAAGGGACTTCCCCCGACATTAGTTGATAAACAGGTCATATAGAAAACCGCCCCTACTGATTGGTGGATAGCAATACATAATATGAAAAAATATATAACCGAAGAAGAATTGGACATAATCAAGCAACTGCTAAGTACAGTTGCTTCATCCGCTGGGGTCGAAAGAATATTTTCGGCATTCAATTTGGCGAGAAGGCGGCTAAATAAGTCTTCCTTTTGAAAAAACTAAATTCGAACAAATTACAAAAACGATAACATCTAAGTTACTGTTACTAATATAATAATGTAATTATAATGTACCTACATATAATTAAGTGACTGCGACTGCGGTGAAACCCATATGGTTTAATTCATGTTAATTTATTAATTTTAAGACCTTTTTTCCTTGTTCACTTCTTGATAAATATGACAAAAACGCTACAATAATTCTGTTTTTAAAAAAATATTGAAAAATGTTTTTGATTTAGAAGAAGTAAGAGCTCCTTGATTTTTGTACATTTTACAATAGTTTTTGTTAAATAAATGGCAATATGCTACTGTGTTTTTACTTTTTAGAAGAACTAATATATGTTGATTTTTATTAATGTTATTAAAACATATTTAAATAAATATCAATTGTATTGTGTTTTTCCAGACTTCCAAATTTAATAAAAAACAAATATAAAAAAAAAATGTGATTTAAATCAAATAAATCCGATTTAAATCAAGTTAATCCGATTTTTTTGATTTTTTAAAAAAAACATGATTTTTATCAACCCTGTTTCAAAGCTCTATAATGTAACTGACCTTTTTTATTGCTCTTTGGAGTGACAGCTTTGACTTTGGGTGACTTCGCAGTCTCCTCTTTGGCGTTCAGAGAAGCTCTGGTAACGCGGGCTTTCTTGGCCGGCGGCGAATTCTGCGACTCTTCAATATCATCCTGGCTGGCATTGCCATTTGTCTCCTTGAGGACTCGCTTCTTCTTGGTAGCCTGAGGTGTTTCTGTGTCTTTGGCTTTCTTCACGCCTTTCGAGGCTTGCTTCTCTGCTTCCGCTTCCAAGTAGCCGTCTGGATACTGCATAAATAAATAACGCTCTAGTCAAAGAAGACAAAGAGAGGACCTGATTGGGACATATAAAATTCTCACAAATTATTACAATGTACCTGGGCTAATTACAAATTCAACGTCAACGCAAACCTTCCAGGTCACAGCAAACAACTCAACCGTACAAAATTTAAATCTAATCCTCTTAACCCCTCAAGCGGCGGGTCTTATCTTGGCAGTCACCTGTCATTTCTGAGAGTTAAAGGTCAAAAAATAGCACTTTAGAAAAACGATCATAAGAAAAGAACTACTCAATGGATCATGAAAAGAAGAATTGTAGAATGATCGCATTGAAATTTGAAATATAAAACATTAAAACATCATTTTGGAAAACAATTAGATAATTATGAATAATTATTGGAAAGTTGGAGAACTGAAAAAACTCACTTATTCAGCAATATCGACGTTTTATCTCAAAATACGAAACCCTATCTAGAAATTGTAAACACATTTGTGTACGTTATTACATGCTTTACCAAATCTATTAGTTCGTATTATTTATTTTCATACATATATCCGAAGAGAAGCTACATAATATCCGAAGATAAGCACAGATCCGAGCAATGGCAGCACTCGACTAAGTGCCCCCAGAATACAAACAATTATATTAGGGATTCTAGACTGCGAGAAGCACGACTCTCCCAGGTCGGTTCAAGAACCGACCTGGGAGAGAATGATCAAGGTTATCAACGCGTGGATCTTGATTTTCTTTCCCATGACACATTTTCTTCTCCCTGCATTTAACCCTTAGAAATTTAGTCATGGGAAAGAAACTCACAACATGTTTTCAACCTTTGAAAATTTCTTTGTAGGGGGTGTTAGTGCACGCATACCAATGTATAATGGTGGCTTATTCAACGAAGGCGACTTTTTTCACATATATTTACATAATTGCATAAATACGGAGATCGGCCGCCCGCAACTTGTCGCAACGGAAAAAGCACCGATCGGTAGTATTAACATTCCAGCGGTTAAGGGCAGAATATGATCATAATAAGACACAAGAAGGCATTAGTATTTCATTTCACAATTTTTAATGACTTTATTAAATCGAAATCATTCTTAGTAACTGCATCACAAACAGACAAAAAGCATAACTATCAAGTTGAAACAGAGACCTCACTACGCTAGGTCAATCAAATACACTCGGTGCACAATATTTCCCAGTATTGTTTCCACAACTGGTTATAATATAAGACAATACACTTACTACTATAGAGTACTGCTTAGCGCTTTTCTCCCAAGGCGCAGGATTTGGGTCATCTCTCCTCAGTAGATACTTCCACACTTTGAAGCCAGATTTTCCAATCTCAGGGTAGTACTTCACTACTTTGTAGATGCCGTCATACCTAAGGAAAATCAAATACATTATTAAGAGCATTAAAAAGTTCAAGGCCTCAAGGTGAAGTAACCGTTTTTTCTCACAGGCAACATTGCCTAATTAATGTGTCTATATCAGAGACGTAAACGTACTAGACCGCGCGACCAGCCTAAGAATGCGTTAGCGGAATAAAAAGAGACAGCAGCATATGGCGCTTCCTCTATCCTTGTTTAGTCGCGCATGCAGAGGACACTTGTAAATACGAGGCGTATTCGGAAAGTAAGTATCGTTTAAAAAAAAAATATGAGCACACCTTAAACTTTTTTTCTACATAGTTTCCGCCAACGTTCAAACGCTTGTCGTAGCGAGTGGCCAGGTTTCCTTTTCCTTCGTCATAGATTATATATATTATATATAATGAATATTATATCATATTATATATAATAAATATTATTATCCAATTACTCCTACTTTTATTTTGCTCTATCCAAATTAACTTATTAACAATTTATTTAATTTCTTTTCTTACCCTTATATTATTATTAGCTTTATTATTAAAAAAAATCTACTATCCACGTGTTCATGTTATTTCTATGTTAATGTGTAATGCAAGCATTGCAAACTATTCATAGGATAGTAAATTTGTTTCGTTTAAATACGTTTTTAAGATACTAGTATCATTTATTTACTATCTGTAAGTTTGCTATAAAATAAAATAAATAAATAAATAGACACTTTCAGCCGTCATAGAAACGATAACCTAAGCATTCACTAACAATCTCGTACAAAACAGTTTCTGAAATTTGATGAAAATCGTTTGAAAGCGTTGTCATTGTGAAACGTCTGTTTCTCAAGGATTTTTTTAATCAACTTTCCATAACAAATCAACGTTGACAATAGGAGGCCGACCACTCCTTGTCGTGGATATTTGTTCGACCTTCATTAAACATTTTAACCCACTCACCATTCCATCACTCATCGCGTCTTCACCATACAAATATTTAACTTAACGATAAATTTCGGCTGGTTTCGCATTCCTTGCATTCAAAAATCTAGCAATAGCAGTTATAAATTGGCTGCTAAATAAATCTAGGAAAGACTGCGAGGCATTATTAAAATCTCTTGAATGAACATATTTCTATTTATATATATTATGCAAATTTACGGCTATTTTGTATTGTATTGTAGTACATTCTTAATTAACTTCTATATTATATAAAATATGGCATTGCAAATCATCATTTCCTTTGATAAATAGTTATCAAGGCACTTTTGTATATGAAATATTATATGTATGTTCTTATTATATGTATGTTCTTATAATTATCATATTATATGTATGTTCTTATTTATAATAATTTTTATTTATATATACTTTTAATATAAATTCATGTAAAGTTTATGTGATTATCGTATCTATGTATGTATTATATTAGATGTAAGAATATTTATTTATGAATATTTGAACTAAAATACCTTCCGTTTAATTTGGTCTCTTCAAAATTTTTAAATTTTAGAATAAAGTAACTACCCCCATCCTTGTAATTATTAAATGTAAATACCATTGCAATATAAAGTTTAAAAAATTTACAAAATAAAATAAAAACCTAAGAGCGGATATAACATGTAGGCAATATACGATTTCTGTTGGTACCACCTCGATACAGGTTATTCCTAGTGAGGTGGTAAACCACAAACTATCATTTCTGAATCTCTTTCCGAGTTAGGAAGTAAATTGGAAAACTGTTCAATTAATTATAAAATATTAGGCTAAGAGAATGTTTTTGTAATTAAATGTATTTTTGTGGACTTAAATAAATAAATAAAATAAATAAATAAATAAAGCACGAATCTCACAGTCAGCGGGATCACAAATTTTCTTAAAGATTTTAAATGTGCACAGCAAACTGAAAACGAAATGTAGAACAACCAAAATAGCGTCAGTTGAGAGCCAGTGAAAAAGGAAGACTAGCGCACATGCGCGAAATACCGACCGCAGCACTGCAGTGGCGCTAGAATGAAACTGTACTTACTTTCCGAATACGCCTCGTATATCACTATGGAAACGTTTATATATCACTATGGCAACGCTTCGACGCTATAAGTCTAACTAGACAAGGATAGAGGGAGTGTCATATGCAGCTATCTTTTTCTACTCCGCTTACACATTCACTCACAGTCCACCTTCGCACTCCCGCCGTCTATTCTAATACGTCTACGGTCTATATACAAATTCCAGTTTACCAACTGTCAATCACCTGCTGTCAATTGCTTTTTTTTTTGTAACTAGACTTCATCGTGCATTATTGTCATGGTTTTGACAAAATGAATGTCTTACCTAACTCCTTCCTTGGGCGCATACTTAGGGCAGTGTTTGGCAAGCTTGTAGCTGCGAACAACTCTTACGGGTCTTCCATCTCTCCATTTATCCTTGGCGTCGCCGCCTTTCTCCTTTACTTCCGCCAGGGCGCAGTTTCTAGCTAAAGCTCTGAAATTAAAATTAAATCATAACCATTTAAACAAACATAATACAAAGCCTCCAAAAGTGTCAGTCTTTCTGTCTGTTTGATCGCGATTAAGTGAAGAACCACATTATTGATGTGATTTTAACTATTCGTCAGGGATCTTTGGAGGACTTGTAACGATCCTTCAGTATCGGACATGCCAGTCAACAAATGCATTGAATTCCAGTGAAATGCACTGACATCAATCCAGCCATTGTTCCACCTCGTGCAGCGCTGAATTAGCACGAATTTTAACTACTTTGTCAAATCAGTTACATTGAACAACAGTTTTACTCGGAATATTTTGGATTGCGTCATTTTTCGGCCTTTATAAGGCGGCGAAAATAGCACCAGGGTATCATTTCTCGAATGATCACTCCCCCCAAAACAGCGGCGGAATCAACCCGGTACTACTCTCACGAGTTGGGTCAATGGGTCCGACCATTTTGGGTACCTCTTCCTTCCTTCCTCATATTGAGACGAGCAAGCATCAGTCTCGCAGTCCTACAGACTCGAGCCGTGTCGAGTACAAGATACTCTGAGCACAAACTATAATCCTTATCCATGCACCCTCGTAACTTCGGGCAGATAACCACCGCATTCACGTCAACTTCTAACATATTCGGGAAGCGTTAACAAACTGGCAATATAAATCACTATAAATTCCTTCTGATACAATAAATACCTTCTGATATACATTCAATCGACTTTCAATACGGAGATAACTCGCAAGTTGACACCACCTCCTCACATCAAACAACTTGGAGTCTAGTGAGGGGTGGCCAGTCACAGACTTTTAAACTTTTATTAATTAAAATGAACGGTGAGTCGACTGGTGCATATCGTCATATTTCCGAGTGATACGTTTGGTATTTCCTGAGATATGATCAAAACCATGAAGTCTTCCAAACAACCTTTAAAATCAAACCTATTTTTCGTAGCAATCTATTAATCCTTAAAAAAATGCTTCTTTTCATTAGCTCAATCGACTCTACGATTAACGGGCCTAAAGTCTTGTCTCGTGGTAACTCACTTGTTTTCTCTGGTAAGCGTTTGATCGCTGGATTGGTCGGCTGTCCGTTTGTTTCCAGAGAGATCGCGTCCTCCGCTGCCCGTGTATGTAAATTCAAATCCATTATCCAGATCATCTTCATATCCACCTGTTAATTTTATATTAATTACGATTAATTTTATTTTTTACTAATTGTAATTCATATTTAGTAAGAAATTAAGTACCTACATTTCCTTATATGTTATAGTGACTACATAAACATGCAAGACACCCCCAAGACACTATACAGAAATGCTCCTAACTTATCCTTGTAATTCTTTCGCGTTTCGATATTGTGTTGACATATTAATTTCTGTTTTATTTTCTTCATTATGTTTATTATGTAATCGTAATCAAATGATCACTACTATACAACTAGAGTTGTCGACTACAGCGGGCGAGCCCGTCACCTCGGGAAGTTTTAACGATTAGTCGTTCTATCTCCCTGGAGTGAGCGCAGAAGACTTGGACAAAACAGTCCACTGTCAAGCTCCGCCACAAACCCTTAAGAGGCCAACGCTTTAACCGCGAGATAGCCAGGAGTGTTACCCAGCGGGCTTACACTCACGCCCTTACTTCCAATTGCGACCAGATTACTCCAGTCTCTCGATTGGTTAAGAGTTCGAGGTCGCTTGCGCGGTCCTCTCCTTTACGAAGCGGTGAAACGGTGTATACCGAATCTATCGCGGACCACAGCTTCCTTTGCCCGGCTGTTCACCCAGGATCGGATGGCCGATGGTCGTTTCAAGAGCAGTCGCCGTAAGGTCCGCAACCACCCCCGCTCTATAGGAAACAGTACTGCTTCCAAACTCCCCCGATTGTTAGTCAGAGTTAACTCCCCATTACTACTATACAAAATATACACTTGTTATATATTAATTTCCCAACATAAGAGTTAGTCACAATAACCCTGTCTGGTCATACTTGGCAATAGGCCCACCATGTTGTACTCAAATATTGTGTGCAATTGTTTTTGAAACAAACAAACATGCCCACCACACTCAGAGAATACATCAGCCGCCGCAACAACCTCGTTCGCTAGAATCATATATCTGGATTTAACCGGTTGGTTTCATTGGTTCGTTACTCACTGAATTTTGACCTCGTTACTAAACCAAACTATTTAAAATTTTCATATTAAAATAAAATAAACGTACCTGATAATACTAAACTGTAGGCGCCTTCGACATCTCTCCCGTGTATACCAGATACTGGTGGTCTATGGACACCAGACTCGGAAAGCTGAAAGAAATAAAACAGATGAAACCACTGTATAAGGTTGAATCCTAATCAAAGACTCCTTTGGAATGGACCCAAGCACGAAAATACATCTGTCTACAGAACATATCACTTCAAGCTGTGTACCTGACCACACAGCGATTGGAGGAATAGTGATACACATTGATTGAAGGGATGCTGATACACAGTGATTGAAGGCATCGTGTGCCGACCAAAACATCGCCTAAGCAAGTTGGGAGAGAATGAAAATGTCCCAATTCGGAAAATTAAGGTCATCCCTTGAAAGCGAGAGGAGTTTCATATTACGTAAACGGTTGGCCTGGCTGCGTGCGAATGAGTGAAGGAAAATATTGACAAACTGTGCATGCTTTAGCAAGTAAGTATCTATCGTAAGATAAAACAACCTGTAAGATTATTTAATAATAGCGTAATGGTAAGTGAAAAGGGACCTTTCGTCCACTGCGCAAGCGTCCACAGTGGAGGGAAGAAGAAGCAGAGGCAGATCACCGGCCAGATCGAACGGCCTCACCAAAGAAGTTACAAAAGGGCCAATACAATCTGCGACCCGCCATGCAGAAGATGGGTTGAAGTGGAGGAGCCTCGTAGGCAAACTGTTGTCTAGTGGCCACGATCCTCAGTACTGAGGGAACGACGGAGAAGAAGACATCGAAAAGCGGTCAAAGCTACGCGCAGCTCAGATCACGTTGGTCTTGAGAAAATTAAAAGACGCTTTGATCAAATAGTCGTTTTATTAAGTCGGTGACAGCGCGAGGTGATACTCAAAGTAGGATAACACGTAACCTGGCAACCATTTCTCAACAAAACTGTGGACAGTACAAGACGTGCTGCAACCCTTCTAAGATTGCAACAGTGTGCCCGAAGTCGAGACTGTTCTGCGAGGACTGTGGAGTAAGTTTCGTGGAACAGATGGTGATGATGTAAAATAGGGGAATAACCATGGGTTTACAGTGATTTAAGGGATGGTGATGATGATAAAATGAGGGAATAAGCAATGGCTACCCGCCTTTAGTCTTCACATGGCTCCTACCCGACTAGTCTCCCAGGTGAGCTCGTTGCAGGATGTATAGTAACGACTGGTGCCAATAGATAAAAGTCATAATGACTCTAAAAGTAGAACTAATTGTGGGTAGCCAGGTGATTGGCTATCAGCAACATCACATCCATATTACCTGAATTCTAAACCGCCACATCATACCGACTTCCACTCCAGGGATCGGTCCAAAGTGATTGGCTGGCATCGCACAGCTCTGCGTTTTCCCTGCACAAAAAAGACATTTTGGGATGATTAATAAGAAGAGGACAAATATAGATTGTCAATGCTGCAGGCGAACCTGCCATCTCAGAATGTTTAAGGATTCTGCCCTCTTGCCAGATGTTGAGATAAGGAGAAGAGGATAGATATAGATTGGTAATTCTACGGTCGAACCCGCCATCCATATTAGAATGTTTTAATGATTTTACCCTCTTGTCAGATGTTGCGATAAGTCGTAAGCACTTTAAGCAAGTCTTACCTCAAACAGCGAGAGCACTGGCAAACAAGTGGGGCTCCCTCTCTCCCTGTTTACCAGTACACAGCCCGGTTTATTCGGTACAATTAATAGAAAATTATCAACTAATAGCTACACAAAATAGAATGCCGCTTCAAATACTAGCTGTTAGATAAGAATAAATAAATAACACGGCCCGATGGCATAGTGGTTAGGTTGCCATATCTTACATTGTAAGGTTCCGGGTTCGATCCCCGCTGGGTCACTATTTTCCATTCCATATTTTTCAGAATCCTTCCAACACGATATGATGGGCCCGACTTCGGTCGGTGAATTCCATGGCAGCTCCGTTTGTATTTTATTTTTTATTTATTGAAATGATTCAAACCTGGCGTATTGTTCCAGTGGTTGACGGATTGTTCTAAACATATTTGTTTGAGCATACAGCTGTCCTATTCATGCTGTAAGACAGCTGTCCTAAACCTACCACAGTCGGTCGTTAGTCCGGAGTCCAGCTCTCACTCCCCATAAGTGTAATAGTAATATAATGATAGACCTGACATCAGTTGGCAAATTTCTTGGCAGCTCCCTTTGTGTTTAGTTATTTTCATGATAATCCATTATTATTATTCTGATAACTATCATTGATATATCAGTCATTCGGGACCTAATGGGCCTGACGGCCTGCCTGTATTTTTATTTAGGATTAGCTTAACTCACGGTTCAGCACTCATTTGGTAGCTTCCTCAAAGAGGGACTAACCTGGAATAACTGCCGTGAACTAACCTAAAGTTGTAGCCAGTTGGGATCGAAGGGTTCCCGACCGGGAGAACACCTCTGATGGAACTGGGCAGTTTGCGCACTCCAACGAATAACCAGGGAAGTCTGGAAACGAAAGTTTCCTAAGCAGCAGAGGTAGTTGTTGACCTGATATTTCTATCATTAAAACGATCCGATCCAAAGGGATCCTCAGTATGCAGTAACTCGAACTGCATTACCGCTAACAACAGGTAGAGGCCGCACAAATGACCTCGAATCTGTGACCAAACTGTAGGATCGAGGAACCCATCCGAATCTGGTAATATTGGTTCCAAATGTGGTAGTATAGTATTGGTAGTACTGGTTCGCCCGCTAGTTCCTCTTCTCAGTGCCTCGCGGTAAGGAATTGGACTCTTACGGGTCGTTGGCGTAGCTTGACAGTTGATTGTGTTGTCCGCAAAGTCTTTTACGTAACAACATAGGAGACAGAATGGCTTGAATTCATTATAACTCCTTGGGGTTCGTCCGTTGTGATTGACATCCCTCGTATATCCTTCGTTCTTTTCGGTTACTCTAATAGTTTGAAAGTACTCACCGACACATGCCATCCCTCTCCCCCAGTCGCGGGCCGATTTTGCAATGCTTGTCTTTTTTTTCTGCTTTCGGTTTCCGCCGGGGGCGATGACCTCGTCGGATCTCTTGCAGTCGGGGCAGTACCAGTCCTCATTAGGCACTCCGCTCATCGGCGGCTTCAGGCAGTCCATGTGGAAGCCATTGTTGCATTCATCGCACAGAATAATCTAAGAGATAACAACAAAAAAGTAGTAGTAAGTTGAAAAATACAAGTACTTTTCAAGATGCAGGCACTGGGCTGGAGTCCCTGCTAATTAAGTATTCCCATTGATAATTAAAACGTCGAAGATTAGACTTTACAAGATGTTACAAACGTATGCTTTGATGGAATATAGCTATGAAATCCAGAGCCCATACTTAAGCAAAGAAAACGGGGCACAGTGGACAGGTTGCCTGATCTTACATTGTAAGGATCCGGGTTTGATTCCCAGTTGTCGGAGAACGGAACGCACTGCCAGAGGACATAAGCCTAGCGTCTTCAAATCAATTTACAAATTGGCTGACATGTAAAATAATTAATGTTTTCAAATTTCTGTTTTTGATTATTTTCCCCAACGTTTTGGCAAAGTTACAATCGCCGTCTTCACAGGGACAATAAGAAAGTGATCGTCGCGTATGCTGCGTGTCAGCACTATGCATTCATTGGGTTTGCGGTGAGTAGTTCAATTTCTACCACTGCAACGCCAGCTGGCGCAGATTGTAGCGACAAATATTTTGGCGCAAATTTTGAAAATCACCTGTGCACACATAACTCATAGTGTCCCAAAACTATTGTCTAGTTCCACGCGGAGAGACTCCATTTTCTTTCAAATAAAAAGGAATGTCGGAAAGCAGCCTGTAAGATTACCAATGATGGGGAGCTATGTAATAAAGTATATATTTACATATAGAGTATCTATATAACTAAACATATCACGCATCAGGAGTTGTATGGAGAGACCTGAGGTGATATCAGCCTAGTACGTTCTGGTTGAATCACATCTGCACTATTGTATTCTTCTATGAGGTATTACAGCGCTCATCAACAGTATTTAGTATTCAGTATTCAATTTATTCATTCAGTATATACATTCAAGCATGAATTATCAATTAAAGCTAATTATCACATATTAGAATTCGTAAGTTGCTAGTTATATATTAATATATGTAGATATAAAGCTATTAAACCAGAGATATTAATTTGACAATAGCGTTGACTAAAGCCGGCTTTACACGGCAGACAAATAAAATAAAAAAAAATAGAGCTGAATCCATGTACATGAGTATACATATAAAATAGATAATTATTATAAGAATATTAATAGTTATCTTAGGCACCGTTACAAAAAATAATCACACAATAGAAAGTATTAAAACAAAATTGAAAAAAAAATGTATGTCAGGTATGTTACGTTAAACATTGTAATCTACATATTAAATATTAAATTCATATTATTATTAAACAATAAAACTAAATTGAGGTACCTGAAAGTTACATATTAATTTTCTTCCCATTTGAAAGAATCGGCATGCTCAAAAAAATCACCTAGCTTATAGAAAACATGTGGATTGCAGCTTTTGTTTAATTAATCTTTTAAACGCCTTTGTTTCCATCTTTCTTGTGGATAGTGGTAGCTGGTTAAAGAGCTTATAGCTCAAATATCCAATGGACTTTTGTGTCTGCGTAAGGCGTACTTTAGGCAGGATAACATCATCACGTCTGTGTGTATTGTGGGAGTGCATATTCCCGTTTACGCCTTGTTCGTTAATATTAGATTTAGCATATAGTAGACATTGTAAAACATATTCAGAAGTAAAAGTCAGTATTTTGTACTTAATAAAGTATGGTTCACGGGATACTCCTGCAATTGCTCTCAGTGCACTTTTCTGTAAAATGAAAACTCTAGAACTGTCTGTGGCATTCCTCCATATCAGTATACCATAAGTAATTTAGAATGGAAACAGGCATGATACACAGTTATTGCAGTGATTTCGCCAGCGATTTGCTTAACTCTAGAGTACTGTTATTTAGAGTTATATTGAATGGTATATCAGACGATTTATATTTTGAGGAGAAGTGCAGTTACGGTTTTTTTTTTGCATTAAGCAAGAGATTATTCTCTGTGAACCATGAACTTGCTAGGTTTAACGCATGATTGGCATTGGTCCAGGGGCGTAGCTACCGCCGTATCTGCCGTATCAATTATACGGGGCCCCCGGGCCACGGGGGGCCCCCAACGTGCGTAAGCAAAAATTTTTTTATTTCAGAAATGACAAAAGACAAAAGTCAGACCTGTCACTATTGTCCATAGAGGCAGAAGCTTTAGAAAAACTAAAGTCATCATCAGCTATAAATGATTTAATAAATCAGTTGGCCGAAAAAAGGCAAGGAGAGTGTATATTTAATTTAAATTGTTTGTAATATTATGTATTATTATGTATTATGATGAATAAATATTTCTTTTCATTTTATGCAAACAATTTTTTTTCTTTTGTGAGAAATCTTTACCCTTTCTAAGGGCCCCCAAACAATTTTTTATACGGGGGATCTAATGCCAAGGCACGCTACGCCACTGCATTGGTCATTAGATCGTTAAGATTGTTATCGTGAAACGTGTGTATTAGTGTATTCACTCTGCAGAAAAGAGCCATATTGCGATAGTGGATCCACGGCAGTCAAGTCGTAAACACTTCCAAAACCTAGGGATATCGAACGTATTAACAATTTTGGCTCATTAACCCCTTACCGCATACGAAGCCATTTGTGGCTTCTAAAGTTTGTTATTTTTTTTCAGTTTTATTAATCTTTACATTATAGTAAAATAAATTGTATCATAAAAACTGTTTCTTGATAAAACGAAATATATTTTTTTTGTCTGTGTTAAGTCATATGTGTCAAAACTATTTGGGTTATTTTGTAATGTGGCCGGCGAGTGAAGTGCAACAAGATAGTGAAACTTTTATCAATGAAAAAGAATAGTAATAAAGTGACTGAGATCTTCAATAAAAATTGTTATTTACTCTTAGAACCATCGACTATGATAACAGTAAGTTGTTTTTGTATTTAATTTTATTTCGTTTGATTTTTGAACTGTTTTTTGCAAACTCCAAATATGGCTTGGTATGCGTTGCCGTCAAAATACTGCCGTCAAATATGGCTTCCTATACACTCAAGCTTCTGTCTTATGCTTTTCAGAAATGGATCCTGGACGCTTTTATGGTTCTTCCAAGCATGTAAATCCTATACTAGGTGATGTTATTTTGAGTGAAGTTGAGCTTGCTTCCGACTCTGATCTGGAATACGAACCTTCCTCTTCCCATTCACCTAAAAAGAAAAATGTTATAGTACCCGAGTCTGACTCCGATAGAACCCATGATGATACACCTTTACAATACTTGCAGGCTGCAAAAACGAAGGGTAAAAAAGTAAAAACGACCCGATTGTATGGAAAAGCAAAAACTGGAGCCTTATGTCAAAGAAAACTTCAAATTCATGGGCAACACAGATTTGCCGGAGGAAATAAAACAGTTGGATCCAGCAGCCGATTTTTTCAAATTTTGCTTCACACATGATATAATTGATTCCATAGTAAAGCAGTCAAATATAAAACTGCTCAAAGATACGCAGATACACAAAATGTGAAAAATGCGACGTCTTTCTATGCTATAATGACAAACGGAACTGTTTCAAAGATTTCCACAAAATTTAACCGCTATGCATACAAAGCCAGAAATGGCCTTACTTGATTTTCACTAGAATGCATACGAAGCCAGATGTGGCTCTTTCATGTAATTTCATAAATAATAACTGTATTTTTTTATTTTCTTTGAATTATGTTTAATAAAGATAAATAAACATGTTTTTACCAAAAAAAATTTTTTATTAACCTCCTTCATAATTCATGCGGTAAGGGGTTAAGCTTTTTGCGAATTCTATTGAAATAAGAGATCTGTAATATCACACGAGTAAGTACATCGGCATGACACCAAGAATAAAACCCATTACCTCCAACCTATCATACCATGTACGGCCAGGTGACTAATCTCGACATAGGACAAACTTTTTAATAAAACGCCTGATAAATTAACGGCGATTAAAAACATTGATATTTATAAGATATCCATCCGGTGTATCAGCTTAAAATCAACATGTATAACGACATAAAACGCATAGCGACATTTGAAAATACTTTGAAAACAGCATTGTACTTACAAATGTAATCTAATGTACTATTTGTTTATTGTCAATTGCTATATTATAGTCTTTTTTGTTATTTGGAATAATTTTGGAGTAATTTACTGTATATAATTGAGTAACTAATTTAAGATTAATTTAATATACAATGTCATTCTTACACAATTCTGTAGTTGTAATGGAAATTATTAAATAAATAAATAAATAGATACCTTTTCAGGATTTTCTTTTCCTGCACAGAGATAGCAGCCGCAATCCTTGCAGTCCTTATTCTCATCATCGCGGCATGCCGAGCAATTCAGTGGTCCAACTCCTAAGATTGAAATTAAAATATTTTTTAGTGTTTTGGCGTTTGAAGCTGTGAAGGCAATGTGGATGTTCGCTGCTATTTTCTTCCACTAGAGGGAAGAACTGTCTGTTATGTTATGGTATTGCGTTTTGTGAATCGGCAAAGCAAGGTATGTAGTTTTGGGTTAAATTCAGCAGACGGGAGGAGATGCTAATCACAATGCCTCGTTTCAAGAATATCAAGTAGCTGTTTAGATACCTAATCACCCTCCCCCCCCCCCTCTCTCTCCCTCTCCCCCTGTTAGGTTCCCCCTCCCCTTCCCCCTGTTAGGTACCGTGTGAAATAATTGGAACAAAGAGTATTTTTCCTTGAAAAGTGCTTTATTGGATATAAACATACAAAAACAGTACTGGTAGTTATAGATTGTTAGTTTTAATATAGAATGTGTCCTTCTTTTGCATTGTTAACACCTTTCACTCTTGTAGGCATAGAATTTACCAGATTTTGACAGCTTCCTTTTAGTTTATCATCATGCAACCGGACTTGAATTACTGCACTGTTTTCGCTGTACAATCCATCGTTGTATAATCCGAATTTGAATTCGAACCAATATATTGACATCTTATCAAACCATATAATACGGGAGCTCCACAATGCCTATCCTGGGGGTCTATCATGGGGAGTAAATGGGTGGTAAGGTGGACGTTCACATGTTGCAAGACTAAAACTACCTAAAACTACCATAGCCGGTCATTAGCCCGGAATCCACCGCTCACCACCCAGAAGTGTAATAATACTATATGATGGGCCCGACTTCGGTCGGTAAATTCAATGACAGCTCAAACCAAATTACTGTACTTGAATGGCCCGGAAAATCCCCCAATCTCAACCCGATCGAAAACCACTGGGCCATTTGTAAAAAAAACGGCTGTCCAAGATGGATTGTACAACGAAAACCAAGATAATCGGTGCAGTAATTCAAGTCTGGTTTCACAATGATTAACTGAAAGGAAGCTGTCAAAACCTGGTAAATTCTATGCCTAAAAGAGTGAAAGGTGTTATCAAAGCGAAAGGATACATTCTATATTAAAACTAACAATCTTTAACTACCAGTACTGTTTTTACGGCCCGGTGGCATAGTGGTTAGGTCGCCTGATCTTACATTGTAAGGTCCCGGGTTCGATTCCTGGCTAGGTCACAATTTTCCGTTGGGATCAAATTAACGGAATCGCATTTTCAATTCTGTCGATCGAATGCAATAACAAGACACACTTACACACATGTTACACGCACACATACATATAACTCGTCATAGTAGGGTTGGTTGTAAGAGATTGTCGTATGACAATAAACCAGCCTATTGTGACATTTTCACAATAAAGAGTATAAATAAAATGTTTTTGTATGTTTATGTCCAAAAAAGCACTTTTTAAAAAAAATACACTTTGTTCTAATTAATTCGCTCCAAAAAATACTGTATCTGTCAACGCCAGCAAAAGGCCGATCATGCATAAACGAGCGTGCAGCACAGCGATACAATCACGCACGTTAAGGCCTCTTTTTAGCCACGACCAGCCACAGCTGAGAGGTCAAACCATGCGGACAAGTACGATAGGACAATAACAAAGAATGGGGAGGAGCGGACGACGGCGGTGGTCTACTGACCAAACTACTGTCCAGACACAAGAAATGGAGGACTTACCGGGACAGTAGTCTGGATCACCATCCTCATCGTCACTCCCGAAGTCCCCAACCGACTTGTCACTCTCTAATACATCCTCCTCGTACTCCGACACCTCACCGTCCGATATAAAGCCTAAAAAGAAGTTACGCCAGAGTTAGACTAACGGATAAAGGTAATTTGGTTTAAGTAAAAAGCAGATCGAGCAAAGCAAGCAAGAGTGCATCCTGGCAATAATCTATATAAATATAAATAAAAATGTAAATGTTCATTGCTTCAAAATTTTAAATCTCCGAAGATCTTCACCGATTGCTTTGAAATTTTGACACAGCGTTGCATTTGAATACATGCATGTTATTAGTATAATATTTTACGGCAATAAGAGCGCCATCTGTTGAATATAGCAGCAACACAGCCACAGCAACGCCAATAAATAAATCGGTAGATTGGAATTGGACAGAGGATTTTGAGAAGCGACTTTCGTATCATAACAGTATGGTGGAGCATATAGGATATAAACTAATAATATAATAAGAAACGAACTTTTAAATCATAGCTCTTATTATTTTAATGTTATTTACATAAAGATGTCAATTTTTTATTAGGTATACAGGTTTCGAAACGCACTTTAAATTCAGTGAATTATGCAATTATGCACTATAAATTCAGTTCGTTCGTGTTCGAGGACATACTCATCTGTATGCAGATGATGTTCAAATATATAAACATTTCTCTCCCGAAAACATCAATGCCTCGATCGCCATCATGAACTCTGATCTTCAGGCCATTTGTGAATGGTGTGCGCTGATGGGTCTACTAATCAACCCTTTGAAATCCCAGGCTATACTCATTGGAGGTCGTAAATTGCTCTCCAGAGTAAATGTAAAATCCCTTCCGCTTTTAAAACTGAACGATATCACCATACCATTGTCGCAAAAAGTGAAAGATCATGGTCTAATTATCGATGAACATTTCTCCTGCCTGGCAACCACAAGTGGACGAGGTAAATCGTAAAATGTTTGCTAGTTTTCACCCTCTGCAAACACTCAGAAGATTTCTTCCTATGGACACAAAAAAATCTCTTGCACAGTCTCTCCTCTTACCTTTTCTTGACTATGCAGATGTGGCTTATCTCGATTTATCAGAGGAACTGCTCAACAAACTTGAACGTTTGCAAAATGTATGCATACAATTCATCTTCGGTCTACGTAAGTATGATCACGTGTCCGACTATAGGGCACAGTTAAAATGGTTACCAGTACGCCAAAGAAGAAATGTTCATATACTTGCTCTCCTATATCGTGTACTCTCCCAATTAACACCATCCTATCTCCACGAGCTTTTTGAACCACTAAGTTCCCACGGTCTCGTACTTCGGTCAGCCTCTGACAGTTTATGACCATCGTTTAAGACTCACCTTAAGGATTACTACCTTTCTAATAAGTAACCAGTTCTCCCCTTTCTCTCCTGTTCCTCTCCCAATTTCCTCTCCTCGGGCATTATTAGTTTTAAATTTTTCCACTTGTCTGTATGTTATGTAATAATCTTTATTTTCACAATGCGCGCATGTACCACTGTGTTTAGGTTAGTTGTAAGACATTGCCATGTGGCAATAAGCTCGCCTTTTTGTATACGAATTAAGTGCAAATAAAGAGTTTATTATTATTATTATTATTATTAAATTCAGATAGACTAATAGATAGCATTCTATCTCTCCGTATTATTTCAGGGATATAATCCACCTATATATAAATGCGATAAATGGCACTGATAATTGAAGTTTATTGTTATCATATCGGAAGAGGCTTGAGTGGCCTGGAGAGCCAAATACTCTCCGAAAGTTCTGGTGCAGAAAGCAATGGGAAACCACTCCACTATTTTCCCTAGTACTCAGCTTTATATGGATAGGATAAAAAGAAGTATGCAGAGCTGACTGCCAACCTCCACTAGTTGGAGAGGCACCCAAAGAAGAAGTTATCATTGGTTACATTATAGGGTTTTTATAATCAAGCAGTCCTTTTTAAAAAACCATTCATAATCCCTGTTATTAAAGATGGTCAATAAATTGCTAATAATTCTGTCGGACAATGCTATCAGCGCCACCTGCATGTCGGTGTAGAAATGTTTCCAAAACGTTCTATGGCATTGAGCAATCCAATACCCAATACAATCAATTGTTAGATTAACAGATAGAAGCGGTTTCGTTTTAGCAATAAGCAAATCAAGCAAGAATGCAACCATATTTGCTTCCAATAGTGCGCCCTGGGCATAATAATAAACAAATCGATAGATCGGGATTGGAAGGAGGAGTTTTGATAACCTCGCCCAACTGACGCCATCTATCTGGACTTTAAGAAGGCATTTGACATGCTACCCATTGAGAGAGAGCTACTTAAACTCCGAGCAACAAGGCATCCACGAAAACCTACTTCGATGGATACAATTCAAGGTCGCATCGGTGACTGTCTTTCCAACGAAAGAGTTGCTCCAATTGGAGTACCACAGGGCGCATTTCTAGCCCCATACTATATTCACTTTATATTTCCAATCTCCAATGCCAAAGTTTCGGCTGAATCCTATTAGGAGCACATGCGATTGCAGTAGGTTTCTATAATGTCATACGAAAAGACTTTTGAATTTGGAACAAATATTCGAAATTTACTAAGAGTACTTCGTTCGCCATTGGCGGACACCTCCTTGCCTCATATGAATTCCTAATAGAATCGATACGTCGGATTAAGCGGTTTTTAATCACATTGACTACGAGAAGATTTTTGATAAGTGCGACATATCAAGTTAAAATCACCGTAGAAGAGATTTCCGCATCTCAAATTCTATGGCTTCGAAGAGGGAGTGAATGGGTGGTAAGGTGAACGCTCACATGTGGCAAGACAGCTGTTCTAAACCTACCACAGCCGGTCGTCATCAGGGCAGGATTGACAATATTTGTATGAGGATGATAATAACTTTTCAGGTTCTATAACTATTCTCTTTTTGCTCTCTGCCACAAGCCGTTGGCTCCCCGAGGGATATCAGGTGTTAAATTGCTGGCAGTATGGTCTATTTTCTCACCATAGATGGGTAGATATACCAACACTATAAAACTATATACTGGGCTCCATACAATTCCTTCTCTATCTCCGCTTTCTGATCTCCACGCCAAAATTTACTCTACCCCAAGCTTCTATGCTGATGATATGAAGATTTCTGCAGACCATCTTCTCAAAATAGTCAGCTATGCAATGATCTATATCGAAGCTCGAAGTGGACAAAGAAATGGCTCATTACTCTTAATAATAACCCAAGGGTGCAGTACCACTTAAATGATATTCAATTCAATCCAGTGAATGAACAAAGATATCATGGAATTTTAATGTCATCCAATCTGTTGTGCCTCATTCTACTGCTGAAAATCTATGTCGTTTGTGAGACCTATTTTGCTACTCGCCTATCAGATATGGAACCTAAACTTTAGAAAGAATATCGATCTTCTAGAGAAGGTCCAGCGAAGAATGACTAAAATGCCTTTTAAACCATCACATACAAGAAAAGATTGGCGGCTCTCAGTTTCACCACTCTGGAGCAATGCAGGGCAAGAAGTAACTTGATTGAGGCATATAAGATCCTGACTGCATTATATGACGTTACTGGGTTGCAGGCTATCTTCACCATGAACACCTCGTTGTAACTATCCAGTGGCCAAAGCAAACTAAATTGGGGGAGTCAGAATGAGATGAAATGCAAGAATGCAACAAAACGCAGGATAAGACTTGGGTGTTTCTCCTAGAGATACAACTAGAGTTGTCAACTACAACGGGCGAGCCCGTCACCTCAGGAAGTTTTAACGATTAGTCGTTCTATCTCCCTGGAGTGAGCGCAGAAGACTTGGACAAAACAGTCCAAGTCAAGCTCCGCGACAGACCCGTAAGACGCCAACGCCTTAACCGCGAGATAGCCAGGAGTGTTACCCAGCGGGCTTACACTCACGCCCTTACTTCCAATTGCGACCAGATTACTCTGGTCTCTCGATTTGTTGCGAGTTCGAGGTCGCTTGCGCGGTCCTCTCCCTTACGAAGCGGTGACACGGTGTAAACCGAATCTATCGCGGACCACGGCATCCTTTGCCCGGCTGTTCACCCAGGATAGGGTAGCCGATGGTCGTTTCAAAAGCAGTCGCCGTAAGGTCCACAACCATCCCCGCTCTATAGAAAACAGTACTGCTTCCAGACTCCCGCTAGGGAGAGGACTGTGCACGCAACCTCGAACCTGTAACCAGTCGGGAGACCGCAGTAATCTGGTTGCAACTGGAAGTAAGGGCGCGAGTGTCGGCCCACTGGGTGATTAACCTGGTTATCTCGCGGTAAGGCGTTGTTTCTTACGGGCGAGTGGCATAACTCGACAGTGGACTGTTTTCGTCCCAAGTCGATAGAACGATCTAATATCGTTAAAACTTCCTGAGGTGACGGGTTTGACCGTTGTAGTTGAGAGCTACTATCTAATTGTTGCTCGCATAAGACCAACGCTAGTTTATGGGCCGGAAATGATTTGAACGGCTGCAAAAAGCTAATGACAGTACAAAGACTTGCAGGCATACGAGCCACTGGTACGATGAGAATGGCAACCACCAATTGATTATCATCATAGCAAAAGTTAAAAATATACTAACTTTTCTCTGTGGTGGTGGTCATCATGTTGTTATATTCGGTGGTTCTGTCCTTCAGGGGTACTATGGACTCGATTTGGAAGGCGGGTTGAACTAATTGTACTTTGGTACCATCCTGCGGTACTCGCTCGGCTCCAAAATATAGGGTACCAGTGATTTCCGTGTTCTTTCTGCCGCTTTTCACTTGCCAAACTGTGAAATCGTACCTGTGACAAAGTGGACAATCAACAAGCTGTAAGTGGATGGGTATCTGGAATATAAGGATTTATTCTGATAACCGAAGTCGCCCACAAAATCTGTTTTGTGACTTTACTTCTACAAAGTTTAACAATTCAATATTACCTATCCCCCTATAAAAAGAAACACGCAAGATCCAAATACACAACATCCAGTTGCCTCACAACGCATCACATACAACAAGGTTTCACAACATAGTGCTTCATATCAGGAAAAGTAACCCCAACATACAATATTTTCTGGGAAATGCCCATTGGAAGCAATTGAGCAACAAGAAAATTTTGCACTAAGTGATAATCTCAAATGGGAAAAACAGAAGTTGCAATCGTTGAAAGAGCCAACTCTGTCGCTAAAAAATATTTACAAATTCATCGTCAACACAAATCTTCAAGGTCACAGCAAAAAACTCATTCGAGCAAAATTTAAATCTAATCCTCTTCAAGAACGTTATGCAATTTAGAGTGGTGGACATAAGGGATAAACTACCACTTGAAGTGATTAGTGCATGCTCGGTCAATCAATTTAAAAACAGACTTGATTTGTACCTAAAAATTTGTTAATATCGTTTATGACTAGCATTACAAGATCAGATCTGGACGTATCAGCAAAGCTGCCTGTCCAAAATAACTAATAATCATAATATTCCACTCAAAGGATTAGAAAATGTGTAGATGGGAGTCTTTGCTTCACAAATAAATGAATGAATTTACATTTACATTTTCGTCGTGTCCAATTGACGGCTAAAGACCGCTCTTGGACGTGTCAAAATAATTGGGTTAGGTAGTAAGTTTCGTTACTACTCTTTACTGAACTTACATAGGTAGTCAAGGATTAACTACTAGATTGTCAAACTATAAATATAAATAATCAAAATGGAAGCCTAATATTTGAAGTAGTTAGTAATTCGAAAAGATACGTAGTAAAATTATTCATCGTAATATTCAAATTGTCAGTAAAATGTTAAATAATCAAAATAAATCTACGTTATGCATTTTAAACTAAAAGTATAGATATAAGACCATATAAAATAATCAGACAATAAGGCTCTACTTTTTCAAGTAATTTAAATGGGCACAATATTTGAAAAATCATGGTCCTCAAATTCAGCCAGATTATAGAAAGGGTGGCCTATCAGAATCTCCTTGATGTTTTTTTTAAATTTTATGTCCTCCAGCTGTTTAAATTTTGTGTTTTGAGTAGATTATAGAATTGAAGAAAATTGAAGTACAATATGATACAAAAAAATATAAAATTAAATTTTAAATTATAGCATATAATATGCATATTGTGTGTATCTAAAATAAAAAGTAAATAAATAAATAAATTGTTGAGTAGGACATAATACATATATACATACATATATTAATATATTAACAATAAATAAATAAATAAGTATATAAATAAACTGCTAAAATAAGGTAAGGAAAGGGAGGGGATAACGGAAGGGTTAGAATTTATGGTTCATATTTGTGAAAGAAAGTGCTTTCCAATGATTGCTTAAAGGTGGACAGCGAGCTAGCGCCTCTAATAGTTGGAGAAAGCTGCTTCCACAGTCGAGCTGCATGTACAGAGGAGTAGGAAAAAAACTGGTATTGTGTTTTGGGATACGTAGGATATTATTCTGACTTGAACGAAGTGGGAGACCATGACTTCCTAGCCCGATAAAAGCCTCGTTGAGGTAGGAGGGAGATGTGGGATTGTGTAGGACATTATATAGAAGTGAAAGGATATGCAAATTTCTCCGGTCCCGTATACGAAGCCATTGCAATTTTGCTCGGTACTCGGAAACATGGTCATACTTGTGCAGATTGAATATGTACCTGTACAAATGACAAAAATGACAAAATAAAAACCCAGGGACGGGGAAAAATCAATGGTCCTTTATCACAACTTAATCCCTCGAGCCTCAGAGGGACCGATCGGACTCAAATGTAAAAGTACAGTTGCGCCTCGTTGGGACCGATCGGACTCTAAAGTTAGTATTCTAAAGTTCTGATATGCAACAACGGTTTAGGATAAATTAATATTTTGGTCGGCCGCCATAATAAATCTAAAATTTCCATAATTATACATAGTCTTTCAAAGATATGCGATCGTGAAAACTCGCGGCTTGAAGGGTAGCAGTTCGATAAAATTGCCACCGTTTATCATAATTAATCATGCAAACATAAATAATATTTACCAATATCCCCTTTCATTTGGCTCTTCTATATTATAATTAACAAGATAAGTTTCTCCTTCCTTTAAGTCCTTTGGATCGATTTCTGTCCTGGCGCGAGGTCTTATTTCATCCTTCTTACAAAACTGATGTTCAGATGATCTAAAATATAAACATATTTTTTCATAAACTTGAATCTATCTATACATGACTTGCGTAACAATGTGATGTTATCAGCTGGAAAAATAAACTGAGTTGTAACAAGTAAAATAATTAAAAAGAATAAAAACAGCACTGCCGTTACAGAAAGTGAACAATTGTTCACTCATTATGTTTATTACGGTATTTTATGAAATATTTGTGGTTTAAGGTATTTCTCCATATATATTATACATGTATATTTCCGGAATGTACTCAATCAGACCTTTCATTTGACACTAAACACAATATATTTATGTTAATTTATTGACATCTGGACATTTTGACAACTACTTAATTGACTTTTGAACAGTAAGAGTACCTATGACACTCAGGATGACATAACGATTCTAACAATACCACACACTTCTAAATCAGTTCAAGCGTTTAGAAGTTACAATGGAATAAAAAAAACAGAAAACATACATAGATTAGATGAATCCTAAACACAAAACAATCATATTTTTAGGCAGTCCTGTAATAAATCGTAAGAACCAAAAATGGTTTTTAAAAATCGGTAATATTTTGTGTAGAGTAATAATTTAAGACTGTATAATTTATTTTGTTAAATTGATATTCCAAATACTTGTCTTTGTACTCAGCCTACCGGGTTTATTCCTGACGGCCGTGAAGAGGAAGAACGAAAAAAATAGAAACATAACTGAATGATGATTATCAACGTGCTGTCGCATAACACCCTGATTTATATTACTTGGCCGTACCTTTTGCATGTGACAGTTTCTCGCTTGAAATCTGCGCGAATCGACGGCCTTGAGAAAAACAACCATAACTTATAAACCACTATACGGATCATAAAAAGAATAAGTGTAAAATGATCGCATTGAAATTTGAAGTACAAAACATTATAACTTTATCTCGTAAAACAATTAAGATAATAATGAATAAATATTAGAAAATTGGCGAACTGAAAAAACTCGCCTATTCAATTATTTCGATGTTTTTATCACAAAATACGAAACTATATGCGGAAATTGTATATACGGTTATGTTCTTTATTAAATGCTTTACCAAAACTATTATTTTGTTTTACTTATTTGAATACAAAAATATTTAGTTATTCAGCCAAGAAAAAATTGAAATATTCTCGTAAAAAAAAAAAAATATATATATATTTGTGACCACTTAGGGTCTTTTTTTATATGAAATTCTTCTATAATAACTTTACCACTACATCACACTTCTTAGAAAATCACACCAGAACTTTCAGCTTTGTCTGATATTACAGAAAAATCTAAACTTTTTAGACTTAGCGACCGAAACTTGGTAATAAACTTTGAAGGCTCATAACACAAAAGTGGTTGTAAGTTTTCAAATATATTGTTTCATTATATGCTTATTATATGTCCAATAACTAATTATTATACTCCAAAGAGTCACATTTCATAGAAAAACTATAGAAAATCAAACTCAAAATATGGTAATACTCCCATACAAATCATAAAAACAAATTCCAATACGCGGGTCGTATTATGAAACAACTTCTAATGAGCAAATTACAGCTAGTTCTGTAATTATATACGATGTAAATGAAATAATAACTATTTATAAGCGAATTAAACCAATATTACGTCATATTTCGCAATATTTCGGCCGTTTTACAACAAAAAAATACGGCCATTTTCTGCCACCCATATATTTGCCGAAGCATTTTGCTTAAAAATACATGAAAAAAAGCAGATCGCCTATCTCAAATAACTAATGCTCATTCATAAACTCTTTTAGAATGCAAATTACTCACGTTTCTGCAGTAAATCGCACTATAACACTTGAAAATCACCATTTTTGGGCACTACGCCGGGGCACAAAATCGCTCGATGCGAAATGACAGCCGTCACTACAGCGGCGAGGCCGAGACTGATTTTTAATAAATAAATTACTGGCCTGAGCGATCAGCGGACAAAAAATATCAGTAGTGTTATGTCATTAGGCCATAATGTAGCGCTCTCGGAAGCGCATAGAACCGTATTTCGATTTTTAAATGGCATTTTTCGCAGCGCTGAGTGCCGCGACCCGTTTTGGTCGTTGCTTAGCGGTTGGGAAGCGTGCGACCCGAGCCGGTTGCTGCAAATCGAAGGGGTTAATCGGTTCGAGCGTTTAGAAGTTATAGTGGAATAAAGAAACGGAAACATACATAGATAAACCCTGAACACTCTTTTTTTTTTGGGCAGTCGTGTAAAAAATCAAAATACTTACTCTTCTAATTCGACCTCGTACAGAATTCCATAGTCGTCTTCTTCGCTAAAATCATTGTTAAATTCGCCATTCGTCTCCTTTTTAATTTTAGGATTTTCGGCGGAAGGAGTACTAGAACCGTCTTCTGTTTTAGAGCTGTGTCCATTTTTTGAGGAATGGTCCTCAGCGTCAGATTTGGTACCGGATTTAGGTGTCTTGTTGAAGTAGTCGGTGATACCTGATAAGAAAAACAAAATCACATTATTATTAGGGTATTCACTCAGTCCATAAGCTAGTAACGTGACACGTTTACCACAGCTGCTGCACACCGCAGAGCCGACCGATGAGGAAAGCAAGTATTGAATGAGGTAAGCAAAAGTCAAAAACAAACCCATAAAATTATATCTATATAATCTACTCATATTATAAAGAGGTAAAGTTTGTGAGGTTGTAGGAAGTAATCTCTGGATCTACTGAACCGATTTTGAAAATTCTTTTACCAATAGAAAGCCACGTTATTTGTGAGTGTCATAGGGCTATATATTAATGCGAAAAATGAAAAGACTTTTTCGTAGTAGTTGGATTTGCAAAGTAAGTCGGAGAAAAAACAGTCGAATGAAAACGTTTCTTACGAACACTGCTTTAACGATGAGAGATATATGATTGAGTTCTAGAGAAAACTTGTAGAGCTTGGTAATACCTACAAAAAAGTCTGCGACAGCATATGTCTAAATTTTATATTTAAATCACAAAAAGTAGTTTTTTTATATTAAAAAAATAATTTAAATCGTAAGGTCATGTTTATTGGTCATATTATCAACAATTATGAATTCATATCAAAATAAGTAAATTTATCATCTCGTGTTTAAAACAAAAGACTTTTCCCTTTTACTGCATAAATGGTTAAAGAGATAAGACACTCACAAAGAGGACACTCACAAAAAGACACTCACAAATAACGGTAATATAGTCAAATTGGCATGCAAATACATACATACATATGCAGTAAAAATATAACCCTTCTTTTGGCAGTCAGGAAATAAATCATAGCACTCAGTACTAACCGAACCACACTCATAATTCCATCACAAGCAAAAAGTTTTACCGCCCAACGAAGCGGGCACGGGTCAGCTAGTATATATAAAAGAAGAAACTGACTGACTGACTGACATATCAGCGCACAGCCTAAACCACTGGGGTTAAAACGTTGGAACTTACAAGGCTTCCTTTTATAATTTAATCGAGCACTAAGAAAGGATTTTTGGAAATTCAACCCCTAAGGGTGTGAAAAGGGTGAAATTCTGATGTATGGAAAATCGAAACCGCTGAAGCTACTGACATCAAAGTGTATATTTAGGCTACTCATTACAAATGGATAATATTGGCATTTAGTGTTTTCAAAATCAACTCTTATGGAGTAATTTAAAGGATGAAATATTGTATAGAGATACATAAATCGTTGGATCTGGAAACTCGAAATTTGCACCTGGCCTTATTAGGTATTGAAGGTAAGCACGTAAAAATTTTGTAGTAAAGATAAGCAAATAAGCAATAAAGAAACCATTTATTCATTCATCCATACTAAAGTATCCTTGAGTCAACATCCAAAAAATAGCCCACCTTTAGTTCTTTTTGGAGTTATCGGAGATTCGACATTTGACTTAGACTTCCGCCCCTTTGGAGTTTTTACGCTTTTCTCCTTTCCCGCTTCCTTCTTTGGGGAGTCATCATCGCTCTTAGCAGGCGGTGATTTATGTCCGTTTGTGGCCTTTAAAGTATCACCCTTTGTTTGTTTGACTGGTGATTTATGTCCGTTTGTGGCCTTTGAAGTATCACCGTTTGTTTGTTTGACTGGTGATATATGTCCGTTTGTGGCCTTTGGAGCATCGCCGTTTGTTTGTTTGACTGGTTTCGGTATGACTTTTGGATCGCGAACGATCCGGCAGATTTTGCCCTCGAACCAGGCGCCGGTTTCCGCATCGCGGGCGTCAACATATTCGCCGACTCTGTAAAGAACGCTCTCCACATCTGCAAAAAAAATTAACTGTCTAAATGCAAAGCTTAATTTCTAAAAATTAATCGGCATGTTCCAAAAGAAAGGTCTCCACGCTCCTAGCGCCGAAAATAAATGTATTTTTCTGAAGTTGGTAACACTGTTGTGTATCGAGGCTCCTCTCCTTTCCAACGAGAGCTGGCCTGACTCGGTCAGATGTTTAGTTTGCGTCTGAAGTGCATTTAGGATGGACGCTTCTATGTCGGCCACCGCCGCCTCTCTTTTTAGGACAGGAAAGGAGTTCTTCTGATTGAGTTTATGCCAACTGAGACAACCATCAATGCAGCTACATATTGTGAGACTTAAAAAAAAAAACCGTCATCCAAAATCTAACCTTCATGACAATGCTCGGCCCCATGTTGCCCATGACACAAAAGCCCTTTTGGGCCTGTTTGGGTGGGTCATGATCTCCCATCCCCCCCTACAGCCCAGACCTTGTCCCGTCTGACTACTACTTGGTAGTTAGTTTTCCTGGGCTATTTCCCGCACTTAGCCTCTTGATTGGGGCGTTGTGCGTGGCTCATGTTTCTATTTATGTTACTCCAGCCAACCCAGGCAGTCCCAGAAGGTTAGCAGCCTACAGGCCTCCGGGACAGATGCTGGAGATTGTAGTATTCTTGCCCGTTGCTCTGCCACGCTCCTGCATTCCATGAGCACATGCTGTGGCGTTTCTTCTTCCTCCATGCATCCTCTGCATAGAGGGCTGTCTGTCACACCTATGGTAAACAGGTGTTTGTTTAAGGGACAGTGGCCTGTCATAGTACCTATGACTTTACGGATTTTGTCTCTTTTTAATCTGGTGAGGTTGCGGGCAAGTTTTTTGACTGACTACTACTTGTTCTTGAGCTTAAAGTTTGAGAGAAAAACGGATGGACAGATGAAGAACTGAAGAAAGAAGTCATGCAATACCTGGAAAAGGAGATAGTTGCGAGTTTCTAAGAGGCTGGCATACACAAACTCCCAGTACGCCTTGAAGTGTATCCAGGTGAATGTTGATTATGTTGAAAAGTAAGTCATATATTATTATACTGTATCCATATCCTGTATCGGGGATCCACTTCCTTTACCCTCCCACTTTTCTTCCCCCCTTACCCGCCAAATAGCCTGTGTCAAGAGCTAATGAGCCTTGTTCCAGTTTGGCCAATAAGATCCATGTGTTCAGAGTGTCAAACTCACGGGTCAACACCCATTCGGCGACCTTCACGCAGAAGTGCAAGCCAGAGTAGCCAGCCTTCGGGCCAGTTATCCCTATAAGGGCCGATTTTTCAATCGTCAGATAAACAGTCGGATAGGACTTATTCATTAGATAGTACAAAATTTAATTTTTCAATAGTCGGTTAACAGTTATCAAAGGAATAAAAATGCTATTCGCTGAATAAAGTTATCCGCTGCTCCGAGGGTCAGATAACGAGTTATTCGTCCAATAAATTGATCCGTCAAACTGATTTTGACAGTGAGAGGTTAGGTTATGATAATTTCTGGTGATCTTTTGCGTTAGAAATGGATTTATTCGCTGTGTGATGACGTTGCTATTAAAGAAGGAGCAGAAATTATAATTACTTAAATCCGGTTCTGAGAAAACAAAAAGTAGTGAGAAACAGACAGGATAATTTTGTACAATGGGATGATGTGGAATTTGAGCGATGATTCAAAGAAACTGTCCAGTATCTGCTGACATTGATTGAAGACCAAATTAAACACAATACATAAAGGTTAGTTCATGCTTATGATGATGCATCAAACCACCTATGATGCAATTACTTGTCGTGAAACTAACAGACCTATCTCGTTTTATTATTAAACTTTCCATTTTTAAACGACAAACTCGCAAATTCACGAAAGACGCACACGACAAACAGACAAATCGCGCAATTCGAGGTTATGTTGAAAGCAAATGTCAAATAAATATTTTTTTAAGAGCTTCTCGCTCTAGCATATAGAGTGGTTCAATCATTCTGTCTCGCTTTTCGTGTATTGTCTGAAGTTAGTGCTGCCAACATAGCGAAAAATCTTTCAATAACTATTTGACAGTTATTTGATGATTGAAAAACTCGCCAATGTTATTCGATGAATAAATCAACAGATAAAATAATTCCTTGGATACTTATTAGACAGTTTATCTGACGATTGAAAAATCGGCCCTAAGTCAATCTTCGGCGCTCTTGGACGGTTTGTGCATCGTGCGGCGTCAGCCAATCGATTGTGCATTCTGACCGACAGCCGGGGGAGTCTGGAAACAGTACTGTCTCCTCTATAGGAGAACAACTACCCCGCTCTATAGCGGGGTAGTTGTTTACCTTACGGCAACTGCTCTTGAAAAGACCACTCGGCTACCCGACACCAGCCGGCAAAGGATGCCGTGGTCTGCGATAAATTCGGTAGACACCGTATCACCACTACTTAAGGTAGAGGACCGCTTGCGCAAGCAACCTCAAACCTGTAACCAGTCTGGAGAACGGAGTAATCTGGTTGCAACTGGCAGTAAGGGCGTGAGTGTCGGCCCGCTGGGTGATTAACCTGGTTATCTCGCGGTAAGGCATTGGCTTCTTACAAGCGAGTGGTATACTAGACGGTGGACCGTTTTCGTCCTAGGTCTTCTACGCTCACCTTACGGGAGACAGAATGATCTAATATCGTTAAAACTTCCTGAGGTGACAGGTTCACCTGTTGTATTATAGTTGACAGCTTTAGTTGTTCAAAAAAATCATATTGTTTCATTGGTGCTTTTCAACTTCCTTTCGCATTTATCAAATTCCCATGGCGATCGGTTTAACGGTATAGAAGTTGATGTGCTGCAGCGCCATCTAGTGGCGAGTTACAGCAAAGTAAATAGCATAAAAACATAAAAACTTTCTCCATGAAAAAATACAGAATGTGCAAACTTTTATGGTGATCGGTCAAACGGTGTTGAAATCTTTTAAGCTCAGACAGACACACAGTATACCCAAGTATTTTGTTTTGAAATATAGCATCATTCGATTATTATAATAATGGAGACCTTAATTTTGGGAAGTGCCTCGTATATAGGCAGTGACATAGCTAGAGTTTACTAAAAGTAAGCGAGTGAGAGATCAAACTCACCTTCGTAAGCAGCGGCCTTCTTCTCCTCAACGGAAGAACAGATGCTCTCAGCATCAGACGTCTCCGCGTTCTCCGACTTGAGTTTTGGCATCAATTGAATCACATCATTCAGTTTTATTGTGTAGTCGTGGAAAGTATAACCATCTTCCAACTGTGAAATAAAAAAAATTAGTCCTAATGTCTGATGATGAAAATCTATGTATCTTGGAGGACCCATTTTGGAACCCATTTTGGACCCATAAGACCCATTTTGGAACACGCCAATCGGATCTGGAATCCATACTTTAGGAAGGATATCGATCTTCTAGAGAAGGTCCAGCGAAGAGCAACTTAATTGCCTTTAAACTCAAAGCGTCTAACATACGAGAAAAGATTATCGGCTCTCGGTTTGACCACTCTCGAGCAACGCAGGGCAAGGGGTGACTTAATTGAGACATATAAGATCCTGACTGCATCGTATGACGTTCCTGGGCTGCAGACTATCTACACCATGAACACCAACACACTTGCGTGGACACATCTCTGTACCTCCAGAGTGAATCATTCCATTCAAATCCCAAGAAACATTTCCTCAACTGAAGAGTGGTAAACAAATTAATGCTCTCTGCCTAGCAAAGTGATCAGTGCCAAAAGTGTCAATGACTTTAAAAGAAACTGGACTTATTCCACAAAAAAACTGTAATGCAAGAACGGACTTTTAGGGTTCTCTATTCAGGCATATACATATATGGTTCAGACTCACTGTCTGCCAGTCTGTCTGCCCACGGTCTATCGGTATATACGTATATGTTTACGCCACTGCCTTTAGTTAAACGATGAATCAGAAGACATGGCAGTATCGAAACACAAAAATAATTCAGCCAAAACATTCAAAATATTCCCCCCTATAAAATTACATCAAAATCCTCAAAATAGGTTCAGAGATTGTTGTGATGGGTTCGGATTACGAATCGCAATCACTCTTCAAATAGGACTTTTCTCATGATGTCCATTCTTAATCTATTGCCATCTCGCTCTTTCAGGAATGCTTATCAATGAAATTCGAATCAAATGATGTGAAGCTTCTTAATTAATTCTATTTGATGATTTGGCGAACCCAACGAAATTCAAGATGGCGGTTATTGAAAAAATGATAATGTTTCGACTTGCTAAGCGGGAAAGACTGACTGGAAAGACTGAGTGGAGCAAACTACGACTTTTAAATTATATGCATTCAGAAATATGATTTTACCGCATTTAAATTCCTAAAATGTGTGTAAAACCACAGCGGAAACTGTTTATAATATTTTAATTATGAATATAGTTGTTCCATTAATTGAATCTGACTGTTTAATCAAGGTGACATGACCGAAAATGTTGCGAACAAAATGGCGATTTCGCAGTATCGACAACCAAAACATCACTAATATCGCATTTATACAATGAAAATTTCAGTATAACCCGACAGCAACTTATTCTATTCGAAAACATCCATTTTTATTACAAAAACAAGGCCCGAATCTCTTTTTTATCATGTATGATAACACACATTTCCGCACAGGTTCACAACAAAGAAACTACATTTTGGATATATTTTTTTAATACATTTTGAATACTCACGACTTTTCCGCCGTAGAAGAGGCGCTGCAGCTCGGGCACGACGTCGAATTTCTTCTCGACCAGTTTCCGAAAGACTTCGATCTTCGTCAGTTTAGAATCGACCACTATGATCGCCTCCGGTTTACCCGGCAAGCGAACTCGCACGTGCATCCTCGCCGCTTCTTTTTCAACCTTCTGGCGTGTAAATCAAGCGGTTTAACAAAGAAAAATAAAGGTTTGTCACTGATTTGCTGCGGCGAAAAGACTTGTGAGTTTTGGCGCCAAAACGAACGACCGCAGCTGCCAAAATGCCAAACAGTTGCCGGCCGGTCGCCATAAATTATAGAATATGTACAATAGCAACACAAAATTAAGAAGCGGAAAAATTGAAGTGTTATAAAAACGTTATTTAAATAGAAATAATAATAATAGGCATATTTCAATACCAATTTAGATTAAATTATATTTTTAAGCGTGTTGTTCTATTCTTAACAAGACATATTGACATACGATAATTTCACTCAAAAATCAAATGGAAATTAAAACGATTTTCTTCTTGTTATCTCGACTTCGGTTGGCGTAAACCTCGACCGGTCGTTCCCCACATCTTCGTTTTACCGCATGTCTCGCTTATTTTAAGAATTATTTCCATATAAATACACAAAAATAGATTAAATACATCGCTCCTCAATCATTTAATAGAATATCGCTCTTTATTGTGTCAATTCGCGAGGACGTGCTAAACGAAACGGATTTCGCCGCATCTCAAACGCATCTTATCTAACGATCAAAAATTTTTAAATATATACAAACATATGTAATGTACAAAAATATGTAGTCGGGGTTAGCTTTTCTCTCGCAGAATTTTGCGTTTCTCATAATTGAATTTCGTTTGGTCAAGTATGCCATAATCAATTGAATTTACATTTTCAATGCAAGTATCAGACATTCAAAAATATTTTTTATAGTCATCCATTTCTCGATATACTCGAATATGATTATCAAATTCATATGCGTATATTTACCTCTGCCTTGGAGCCAATTTTTTTCTCTTCACTTCCTTTTTTATTGCTAACGCTAGTATGATAGCCACTAAAGCTTTCTTTAAATTGTCACTCATCACTGGCTCACGTCCACGTCTACAGTGAATGAAATATATCGCCGTACTGACGCGATTCGTATCTAAAGTCAAATAAATCCACTTGCGATCCTGAATGTCACGATCTGGATTATAATACAAATTATCGGTCGTGTAGCATTCGCCAACAAGTGTGTAGAGAATGCACGAATTAACCAATAAAATGCGATTTCATAAGCACGATTATGCTGATATGACTTACCTATTAACGTTAACAACTGGCGGCTGTGCCGTTTATAAGTTTCTCGACATTTTTGTTATAATAATAATAATAATTTTATTCATTCAAAAATTAGTATTAAAAAATATTAAAAAGAAACATACAAAATATCATAAAATATGAAACAGATAATTAAATTTAAATGAAACTTAGAATTATATTAAAAAATATCGATATAGCATTATCATTGAAATAAAAATTAATATTAAATGTCGTAATATGAAGTTAACATAACAAATAAATAAATAATATTAAAAATATAAAATGTATTGCAGTGAATGACAATAATAATAATGCGGACATTTACTTTAAAATATGACTTATTACCTCTCCCACCTCACTTCTACCAAGTTGAAGTAAATGTTGTGTAATTTAAAATTTTAATTGTATTGACTTAATATATCGGTATGTCTATAGATTATTTTAGATTGTTATAAATTTTGGGCCCTATAAAGCCAAAGTTTCTTTGGGCGAAGATTTTTCGGGTTTTCTGTACAATGTGTTTACAGGTTGTGGCGCTCCTCGTTGCAATTTTATGCTCAGTTATAACTTGAATATCTTTACTTTTAAGGTTGCCTGTTGAAGGTATTAGACAACCTGCCTGTTGTCTAATATCTTCAATGCGAATAAGTCGTTTGAGGAGTACCTTCGGGCATTGATTTTATAGTGTAAAATCAATGCTTCGGGGCTTCTTGGCAATGTCTCGAAGAAGCGCCTTCTGCACTGTCATAAGCGGACTTAGGACAGTACGCGTAGACCCTCCCCAACCTAGAATACCGTATGAAATTAAACAATTTGCTAGGGATGGTAGACATTTTTGAGGGATTTTAAATTCACATTCCGAAGTAATTAAACGAATATATAAGTCTCCCTACTTTAGTTGCCACATCGTTTACATGTGCATCCCATTTAAGGGTGTTATCGAACAGGAGACCGAGATATTTGGCTCGAGTTTTATGTTGTATAGTTGTGCAGTTAGTTACATTGCATATTAACCAATAAGTGCTTTTTAGGATTTGGGTCACATTAAAGAATTTTTATACCTGTGTGCATAAAGTTCTGCTTACCAGTAATAGAAAGGATAACATAGTTTGTTTTTTCGCTATCCAATGTCAATAGATTATTCTGGAGCCAAATACAAATATTGTTTAGGCTTACTTCTCCGATTTTCTAAACCGTCGACCAGGCCTTTCCTCGGAAAATTAAGGCAGTGTCATCAGCAAATAGAATTGTTTTACCTCTTATTAATGTAATGTTGGAAAGGTCATTTATGTACACGCTTGAGAGATAGAATATTGAGAATTCAAGACCGGTGTGATTCATAAAAAAAAAACAAAACATTTTCAGTTCAAAAATGTACAAAGGACAAACGAGTTCCAAAATATTATAATAATATGTGACCTACGGGCTCTGTCTAAATCTATTACTCTAGCTAGATTGTTTTTAGTTACATTATTACATTCCGCTGTCCACTATATTTTTTATTATTATTCGATTTTGTGTTCTCGTCAGTGTTTCGTTTTTTTGTTTCTCAGTGACGTCCGCTAAAAAAAATGGTTTCTCACATTACAACGGCATACTTGGCAAAAAATCATCTCTTTGGGTGGATACACTAAAATTAAGAGGAAGAAGACAATAATTGTCTATTTAATAATTGTATAATTATTATACGATTTAAAATTCTCACTACAACTGTCAACATTTTTATCTGCCTCCCAGTGCCCATAGACAGTAGAGGAGGTACCCTCTTGAGGTGTTAATCCGATTTTCCTGTTGGATTTTCGTTATTTTTTCGGTGTTTTATTGCGTACGCGATTAAAATACCATGTGATTTGTGATCGCCGGTCGCGGTAATATGGCCAATCATAAGATGGGGCCGCAAATGCGTAAGAAGACGCAGGTGTCGATGGTGATGCGGGACCCCGAAGAGAGGAGGCACAAGGCTGGCGTGAGCTCGCTGCAGCTGGATCCTCAGCAAGGACGGTTGTATTCTGCCGGGCGGGACTCCATTATTAGAGTATGGAGGACGTCGGCCAGCGCTCAAGACAGGTTACTACTTTTCTATGCTAGATTTTAGATGGAATTTGTTTCCGCCTTAAACCCCATGAGCACAGTTTTATTTACCGCCGATTTGGCCTTTGTCGACTGGGAATGCGACTCTGTTGATGTTTGGTCAGTTTGTTTGTTTGTTACTACCCTTTATTGTGAAGTTTCGCAATGGGCGGGTTTATTATCATACAACAATCTCTTACAATCAACCCTAATATGGTGTTTATATGTATGTGTTCGTGTAACTTGTGTGTGTGTAACACACATAAGTGTGTGTCTCGTTATTGCATTCGATCGACTGAATTGAGTTAATTTAATTAATTAAACTTAATTTTATCCCAACGGAATAATGGTGACCCACGCCCACCCGTGAATCAAACCCAGAACCTTACAGTGTATCAGGAGACCTAACCACTATGCCATCGAGCCGAGAAGTTGTCTCTGTAACATAACATTTTTTTTTACTGAAGTCAACTACGAGTTATCTCGAGTTATCTCGTTACCACTTTTCTATGCTAGGTTTTAGACAGCAGTTGTTTCCAACTTATACTCCAGGAGGTTTATAACCTCAGCAACTTTTAACGAAATTCATCGTTCTGTCTCCCGTGAGGTAAGCGCAGAAGATTTAGTACAAAACAGTCCACCGTCAAGCTCTGCCACCTGCCCGTCAGAGGCCAACTCCTTAGGCTTCGGGAAAGAGTGCGATTCATGAAAAAACTTTGAAAGCGATATTAAAAAGCATATTATTATTTCACTCACCTGCTTTTGCTTCTCGTCCAAACATACTAAAATATGTGTGACATGAACCACACCCGCTCGAATCAGTCAGCGTTGAGCGAACGACTGACTGACTTAACCGGTAGGACGCCAGCCTTCACTGCGCCACAACTTTTTGTCGATTTTGTAAATATATACTAATTAAATAAATACCATGATCTTGCAAATGCCGTAACCCGGAACGGCTTCACTGTTCACCTTCACGCGGTGGAAGTTGGCGCTCGTGGCCTTCCAGCTAAATCTCTATTTCACCTCTTTAAAGATCTTGGCCTTTCCAGAAAAATAATCAACTCTTAGAAAAATTATCTAAAACTGCGATTTGCGCATCTCAAATTCTATGGCTTCGAAGGGGGAGTGAATGGGTGGTAAGGTGGACGCTCACATGTGGCAAGACAGCTGTCCTAAACCTACCACAGCCGGTTCGTAAGTCCGGAATCCACTGCTCACCCCCCAGAAGTGTAAAAAAAATTAGTATTATGATGGGCCCGACTCCGGTCGGTGAATTCCATGGCAGCTCCGTTTGTATTTATTTATTAGTGACATTCTTGTAGTGGGTGAATCAGTACAACAAAGTAAGCAACTTTATATAAAAAAAAACAAAACAAAAAATAAAAAAGTTTCCCCATTGCTGCAGTGATAGAAACCTTCACAGCGCCTGAAATAATAATAAAAAAACACATTTGACTAGAAGTTATTGTGTATAGTTATACAATGACCCAGGATTATGAAAAAAATTTTTTTAACAAAATGACAGTTTAGGAAAAAAAAAAAAATTTTTAAACTTTTTCCTGTTTTTCCTTTTTTGTTTTCACAATCCTGAGTCATTGTATAGGCAATACCTTCTACACTTGCGAGCAACTAAATCGACTCACCCCCTCAGTTCGGATAAAAACCACTTTTTTTCTAAAATGACTAACCGGATGTACACCAGATGTATACTTTTATGAAAACCTAATTATTTATCTTTCTAATGACACCATTTTAATAAAAATCGGTTCAGAACTTTTTTAAATAATAATATCTGAACGGAAGTATTTGAAAGTACGCTATTCGTTGCAAAAAGTTTCCGCGTCTTAATCACTCATAAATCCCCCTGGAACAGGTTTATTTTAGCAGTCACTTATCAGTAGTTGACACGAAAACATCTTCATAAGCCAAACTATTTATTATCGTAAAAGTATGAATATTACGCCAAAAAAAGACCGCTCAGGTTATTGCTTTATTGCAGCAGGGCCTTAGTCAACCCGCTCACTCCGTAACATCCGATTGGGGACATTTATGTCGGCCGCCTAAACACCGAAACGTCCGCTACCAAACGGCTCGCGAAAAAATGGTTGTTATTATTTTGTAATGTTTATGAAATATCCCGATATATTGCGAAATATGACGTAATGTCGCTTTAATTTACTAACAAAATAAGTATTGCTTCATTTACATCCTAAGTTATCACATAATTAGGCGTATTTTGAACATTATATCTTGTTTTGTAATATGAATCGCGCAAAGAAACTTGTTTTGATAATTACTATGAGAGAATAAAGTGCGATTTTCCATAGTTTTTCGATGAAATGTGACTCTTTGGAGTATAGTAATTAGTTATTAGACATATAATAAGTCTATGATAAGACAATATAATTGAAAAAATCTAACGAATTTTATATTATGAGCATTCAAAGTTTATTATTAAGTTCGGACGCGGAAACTCTCAAAACTTTAGATTTTTCTATAATATCAGACAAAGCTCAAAGTTCTGGTGTGATTTCTAAGAAGTGTGATGTAGTAATAAAGTTATTTTGAAAGAATTTCATATAAAGAAATACCATAAGTAGTCACAAATTAAAAATTATTTTTTTTTTTTTTACGAGAATACATAAAATTTTTCTTGGCTGAATAAATAAATATTTTTGTATGCAAATAAGTAAAAAAAATATATCGTTTTGGTAAAGCATTTAATAAAGAACATAACTGTATTTACAATTTTTGCATATTTTACGTATTTTGTGACAAAAAAATCGAAATGATTTTATAGGCGAGTTTTTTCAGTTTGCCAATTTTGTAATATTTATTCATTATTATCTTAATTGTTTTACGAGATAAGGTTACAATGTTTTATATGTCAAATTTCAATGCGATCATTTTTCTCTTTATCTTTTTTTGATCCGTTTAGTGGTTTATAAGTTATGATCGTTTTTCTCAAAGCCGTTGACTCACGTCGATTTTTTGCCCGAATATGTCGCGCGCAAAGGTGATAGGTGAGTTTTTACTTCGCGACAGGAGGGGTCAATGTACAGTTGCTCATCAAATGGAATTTAGTCAGTCTGACGTCTCAAGAGTAAAAAGAAGGTTTGAACAAACTGGTACCATCAATCGGAGACCAAATAGCAGCCGGCTCCGATGCGCTTCTGAGAGAGACGACCGTTACATCGCTTCGACGTTACTGCAGAATCGCAACCTCGCTGGCGTTAATGTACAGCAGGAGCTGAGACAAGTTCAAGGGGTAGCTGTCAGTCAGTGAACGATCAGAAGACGCTTAAAAAAATCCAACCTCATTCCAAAAAGACCTGCCACAGGCCTTAAATTGACCACACGCCACCAGCAAGCGCGCCTTTAATTTGCTCGAGAGGACGTCAGTTGGAGTATAGAGCAATGGCGGTCAGTTTTGTTTACTGACGAGAGCAGAATGTGTCTGTATGGCAGCCACAGAATAGGCTGGGTCTCCAGGCTTCCAGGTGAGTGATTTTCGCAGTGCTGCTTCGCTGAAACAGTCTCCTACGGCGGCGTTTCCTGCATGGTGTGGGGTGGCATTTCTTTAGAGGGAAGGACCAACCTTGTTTTCGTGCCAGGGGGAGGTCGGAGAGAAGGCCTAAATGCTGAACGCTATATCAAATTATTCTCCTGGATCATGTCATACCGTATAAAGGATTTATTGGAAAAAAATCTGTGTAACACGATAAAGCACGATGTCACACGCGCGTATCGCTCGGCAATTCTTAGATGAAGTTGGTTTGGAGACGATGGACTGGCCAGCTCTCAGTCCAGATATGAATCCCGTCGAGAATTCATGAGACGAGCTGAAACGAAGAGTCCGAGCCAGAAATCCGGCAACTTTAAATATCTATGAGCTCAAGACAGCGTTGTTAAAGGAATGGGATGGGATTCCTCAAGACTTGACCAAAAAACTGACTAAGACGTTGAGGAACCGCATGCCAGCTGTCATCTGGGCAAGGGGGGGTAACACTAAATATTAATTTAATTAACGTTCCTTCTTAGGTTTGCATTTTCCGTTTTAATTTAATTTTAAATATCCCCAGTTTTCTACTAATGAACATCCATTTTACTCCCATTTTATTATTTTTTTAATTTAAAAAAAAAATCCCAAGTGCATTTTTATGATTATGGTATTAACGGACAGATAATAAAATAAGGGTTTTAAAAAGTATATAATTATATGGATCTACTTAGCCGTTTTTGGAAAAAATAAGTTTTTTTCCGCACCGAGGGGGTGAGTTGATTTAGTTGCTCGCAAGTGTAATTTAAAGAGCTTTTTTTATTTTATTTAACCCGTTGAGTATGATACGACCAAATCTGGTTCTGAAACAATTATCCGTTGAGTATGATACGACCAGATCTGGGTCCGCGTTTTTTTCACTTCTTTGACGTTCTCATATTTATTCATAATTATCTAATTGTTTTACAAAATGATATTTCAATATTCTATATTCGAAATTTCAATGCAATAAATGGTGCACTGTTGTTCTTTTTATGATTGGTGTAGTAGTTTAGTAGTTATAGTACTTTAAGTCGATGTCGCCGAAAATCCTGCAAAAGAGACAGATGCATCCATGAAAATACCCATTTACTCCAAGGGTTAAGGCACCACAATCACTGCAGCAATGGGGAAACTTTTGTTTCTAGAAATGGCTAATGAGTTGCTAAAAATAAATAAATAAAAAAATACTTTGTACATTATTTATGCACAAATTTTAAACATTTGAAATTTTAAAAAAAGTATTGCACTTTCTTTTTAAATCCCAAAAATCACCTTTTTTTTAGGCGATCACACTAGGTGTGCCCCTTAATAGTTAGTGATTAGGTAGGTATTTATGTCTGTAACAAATAATTTTGTTTTGTGGCTGAACTATGATCCAATTGATCCAATCCTTGTCTTTATCTTTAGCCCCCAGAAATTCCCCTTTTATCCCTTTGGGGGCAGGTTTATACAGTCGATAAATCTTTTTTCTAAGCATAAAATACCCTTCCTAAAACACTCTTCATCTCGATCACCTAAAAATTCCTGCACTTCGGCTACTACCACATCATCATCTTCAAATTTTCCCCCAGGTTGGGAAACGCTGCTCTAGAACCTAGCACATACGAATAGCCCTTTTTAGTAGCTCGACGATGGATTCAACAGAGTACATAACACAATCTCTTTTTCAGGTATGTCCAGAGTATGGAGCATCACACGGATTGGGTGAATGACATAATCCTTTGCTGCGGCGGAAAGAACCTCATCAGTGCTTCCAGCGACACCACTGTAAAAGTATGGAATGCCCACAAAGGATTCTGCATGTCTACACTAAGGACACACAAGGACTATGTTAGAACGCTCGCCTACGCTAAGGACAAGGAGCAAGTGGCCAGCGCCGGCTTAGATAAATACATATTCTTATGGGATGTCAATACGTTAACAGCCCTGACTGCTAGTAACAATACTGTGACCACTTCTAGTTTAACCGGAAATAAGGAGTCCATATATAGCTTGGCGATGAATCCACCAGGGACCGTCATCGTCAGCGGATCCACGGAGAAGGTTAGTAGGATTAATTTTCTACCACCCACCACCCCTACTCCTAGATGTGTAATAATAATATTATGATGGCCAGACTCCAGTCGGTGAATTCCAAGACAACTCCATTTGTATTTATTTATTTACTAGCTGACCCGTGCCCACTTCATTGGGCGGTAAAACTTTTTACTTGTGATGAAATTATGAGTGTGGTTTGGTTAGTACTGAGTGCTATGATTTATTTCCTGACTGCCAAAAAAAGGGTTATATTACTACTTCATATGTATGTATGTATCTATTTGCATGCCAATTTGACTATATTACCGTTATTTGTGAGTGTCTTCTTGTGAGTGTCTTATTTGTGAGTGCCTTATCTCTTTAACAATTTATGCAGTAAAAGTGAAATTATATGCAGTAAAAGGGAAAATTCTTTTGTTTTAAACACTTGAGACGATAAATTTACTTATTTTGATATGAATTCATAATTGTTGATAATATGACCAATAAACATGACCTAACGATTTAAAATATTTTTTTAATATAAAAAACTACTTTTTGTGACTTAAATATAAAATTTAGACATATGCTGTCGCTGACTTTTTTGTAGGCATTATCAAGCTCTAGAACTTTTCTCTAGAACTCAATCATATATCTCTCATCCTTAAGGCAGCGTTCGTTGGAAACGTTTTCGTTCGACCGTTTTTTCCGACTTACTTTGGAAATCCGACTACCACGAAAAAGTCTTTTCATTTTTCGGATTAATATATATCCTATGACACTCACAAATAACGTGGCTTTCTATTGGTAAAAGAATGTTCAAAATCGGTTCAGTAGATCCAGAGATTACTTCCTACAACGTCACAAACTTTACCTCTATAATATTAGTATAGATTATTTTATATTGCAGGTGCTGTCTATTCTATTTTGTCTATTCTATTTGCAGGTGCTGAGGGTATGGGATCCGCGCACGAGTAACAAGCTCTCGAAGCTGAAAGGACATGCGGATAATGTTAAAGCTCTAGTATTAAGTAGGGACGGAACCCAGTGCATCTCTGGGAGTTCAGATGGTTCTATGAAATTGTGGTCGCTGGCACAGCAGCGGTGCGTACAGACGTACCGTGTCCACACGGAGGCCGTGTGGGCTCTACTCGCCACCGAAAACTTCACACATATCATTAGCGGCGGCAGGGACAAACTCCTGATCATGACAGAGATCAGGAATGCGGACAACTTTGTTGTGGTATGCAAGGAATCTGCTCCAGTGAGTACCTCATTACGTTTTGGAAACTGTTTTAAAATTTGCATAATTGCAATTGCTAAAAGAGTCAACTCTACTCTCTATCTAATAAGGAAGGTTTTCCAACATCTATCAATAGAGGTTTTATCAAGATCTACAAGGCATAGTTAGTTAGTTTGTCTGGGCATTTTTCTCGCACTTGGCCTCTTGATTGGGCCGTTGTGCGTGGCTCATGTTTCTATTTATGTTTATGTTACTCCAGCCAACCCAAGCTATCCCAGAAGGTTAGCAGCCTGTTTGGTTCGCTACAGGCCTCCGGGACAGATGCTGGAGATTGTAGTATTTTTGCCCGTTGCTCTGTTAACAGGTGTTTGTTTAGGGGACAGTGGCCTGTCATTGTGTCATAGTACCTATGACTACGTATTTTGACCCTTTTTAATCTGGTGAGGTTGCGGGCAAGTTTTTTAGACGCTTCTGGAACCGCATTCTTTGTTTGCCTGCATCCTGCGTTTTTTTCCATTCTGTAAGGTGGGTTTCATCGGTGTTCCTGCGTAGCCATATTTTTATTTGGGCCTGGGGTTTGGGCATCAAAGGCTCCGGTCCATATACTATTTACTTTGATCCCCTTCTTACATCTACAAGGCATATGTGAGACCTATTCTTGAGTATGGCTATCAGATCTGGAACCCTTAGTTTTGCAAAGATGTAGTTATTCTGGAAAAGGTTCAGCGAAGGGCAACCAAAATGCCAGTGGGCCTGAAGAATAGGAATTATGAAGATCGCTTAAAATTACTTGGAATTACTACACTCAAACAAAGAAGACAAAGAGGGAACCTGATTGAGACATATAAAATTCTAACGCATTATTACGATGTACCTGCACTGAAGACTCACAACAACAAACAACACAACAAAAAGGTCACAACAATAAATCAACCGTACAAAATTTAAATCTAATCCTCTTAAGAACGTTCTGCCAAATAGAGTGGTGGACATGTGGAATAAACTGCCATTTGAAGTGATTAGTGCAATCTCTGTCAATCAATTTGAAAACAGACTCGATTTGTACCTAAAAACTTGTAAATACAATCGAGTCTGTTTTTAAATTGATTGACAGAGCTTGCGTTAATCACTAGTGTCTAATGGCAGCACTCTATTTTGCCGAACGTTCTTAAAAAGATTATATTTAAATTTTGTACGTTGATTTTTTTGTTTTACCTCGAAGATTTGTGTTGATGTTGAATTTGTAAATATTCTTCAGTCCAGGTACATCATAATAATGTGTTAGAATAGAATGTCTAAATCGGGTCTTTGTCTTCTTTGTTTGAGAGTAGTAATTCCAAGCGATCTTCATAATTCTTATTATTCAGGCCCACTGGCATTTTGGTCGCCCTTCGCTGCACCTTTTCCAGGTCATCTACATCTTAACGCAATATTTATCGCGATGATGGGCATTGACATTTCCCATTAGTGTGGCGCTAGCATGAGTATTCCAGTTTTTTTGTTGTGTAATATATGTATGCATTGATTATGTTTCAGATTTTAAAAATGTGCTTTTCTGAGGATCACCAAAGCGTTTGGGTATCGACATCCGAGTCGGACATCCGCTGTTGGCGCTTACCCCCAATCAATACAATCAGCTCTGAAAACTCTGCGTACTCCGCGCAACTGAACAATGCAACGTCGAGCTGTCCGGTTATGCAAATACAGGGCGGACCGGCGATACGACATTACACCGTCCTAAACGACAAGCGACACATCCTCACAAAGGACACTGACAACAAGGTGAGACTTTGCTATCTGCCTATTGGTTCCCGAATGCTATTGGTTCTCAAGCATTGGGCCACTAAGACCCGCTCGTTCTTGGGTGGGCCCAACTCGCTGTTCAGTCCTCATCCGGTAGCTTCCACATAGCAGTTCGAACCTGGTTCAGGACTGTTCCCTGCCACTGAGTAGGCAACTAGAGCTATCAACTGCAACGGGCGAACCCGTCAGTTTTAACGAAATGTATCGTTCTGTCTCCCTTGAGGTGAGCGCAGGAGACTTAGGACAAAACAGTCCACCGTCGAGCTCCGCCACCTGCTCGTCAGAGGCCAATGCCTTATGGCGAGGCACCGGGAAAGGTACTAGGAACCAGCGGGCAGCCTCGCCCGCTGACTACTAGTTTGGAAGGATATCTCCGTCTGGAATTAACGTTCAGGATACCTCCTACCTCCTAACAGGTTACTCTCCCTTACGTAGCGGTGAAACGGTGTCAACCGAATCTATCGCGGACCACGGCATCCTTTGTCCGGCTCTTCAACTGCAATCAGGTAAGTCGATGGTCGTTTCAAGAGCAGTCGCCGTAAGGTCAAGGACTACCCCCGCTCTATAGGAAACAGTACTGTTTCCAGACTCCCCGGACTGTTAGTTAGAATGCATAATCGATTGGCTTACGCCGTACGGTGCGCAAATCATCCAGGAGGCTCATTTGCTCCCACTGAGTAGGCAGGTGGGTCAGTTCCCCGCGGGGATGTCCTTCGGGTGCAGGTGAGCGGTTTGTGCATTGAGCGGCGTCAGCCGATCAACTCTGCACTCCACCGAATAAATAACCAGGGGATGGTAACTGCCAAATAAATAACTGAATAAATATGGGAACGATACCCGGTATCCTATGAAGGGTGGGGTGGATGTTGACCTAATGACAGCCGCCCTTAAAACGACTCATTGGCCCGAGTGGCAAAGGACACCACAATCCGCGATAAATTCAAACTGAATTACCGCTTAAATTACGTAGAGGTCGCATAAGCGATTTTGAAAACGTAACCGGATGGGAGAATGGAGAAATTCTGCCTAATCAAGTAGTGAGGGCGCGAGGCTGCACTCTGTTTCAACTGCCAAGTGCAACGCAATAAGATGTTGGTTTCTCATGGGCTAGTTTGCTTAGCTAGATGGTGGACTGTCTTCATCCCCTAATCTCTATGTTCATCCCATGCTGAAAAAACAATTAATTTCGTTGTACTTTCCTGGGGTGACGAGTTCGCCTGGCGGGTGTTACACATTCAATCTGGCATCAGTTCAGTCCGTGACCTTGATCATGAACGGACTGATGAGACTGATAGAAATTATCAAAATGTATGAAAATCCATCAGTTCAGTCCATCAGTCAACACGATAAACAATCAGTTTCCCGTTAGACTGACGTCACGGACTGAACTGATGCCAGATTAAACGTGTAATACCCGTCTTACAGTTGACAACAGTCCACTGCCTATTGGTTCCTAATAGTTCATAATATATTTGGGACATAATAGTTCCGAGTAGCATGGGTGGTTATGGCCTTCTTTGTTTATCTTGATCAGCCTGACGAGGTTCAGCTTCCATCCGGTAGCCTGCTTAAAGAGAGACAATCTGGAAGAGTCATTGTAATCTGCCTGTGGCTATAACTTATCGACCTGATATCATCTATCCTTAAAACGATCCGCTGGTCACCCAATCCTACATAACCATGACGGTCAAAGGGCTTCTCGTTCCGCGATATATTCAGACTGAATTACTGCTTACATTAGGTAGAGGCCGCGCAAGCGACAGAGGTCGCTTGCGCGTTGGATTCTTACAGGCTTGTCGGTGTAGTTAGATTGTGGACTGTGTTTCTCCCTAAGTCTCTGCGTTCACTACATTGGAATGAAAATGACAATTATTAGTAAGATAAAAACGAATTTACCGCATGAACATTGTTAACACCCGACGTTTCGACAATGTTGCAACTGCCGTTGTCTAGGGTAGACAGTCTACCCTAGACAATGGCGGTTGCAACCTCGCCGAAACGTCGGGTGTAAAAATCTTCACGTGGTAAATTCGTTTTAGTGTCTTATTTATAATGTCAAACAAACGCAATAAGTCTTCGATTTCAGAAAATGACAATGTCATTATAACTTCCTGGGTTGGTGGGTTCGCCCGTAGTAGTTGACAACTCTCAATGCTCATTTGTCACTGTCTATTATCTGGGCTAGTTTAGTACTACTACCTATTAGCAACTCCATATAAAATTAAAAAAAAAAGCGGTAGGTAAGATATTGTTAATATACAATTATAACCCTAAATTATAACCCTAAATTTTGACCACACGGGTGGGTTATCAAAAAAAACACGACACTAAAATGAAATTAAAAAAAAAAAAAAAACTAAATTCTGATGAACGCCACCGCTTTTTGTAGCAAAAAAGTGAAACTTTACTAAAACCCAAAAAAAACTAATAACACTGCAAACTAAGAAAGAATTATTTCAGGTCGTGTATTTAAGTTGTATGTCACTGGGTGTTGCTCACGGGAAATGCTTTTACAGATATGCAAAAAAAAAAAAAAAAACTCGTTTCTGGAGAATGTTATATAATTCCGCCCCTTACTCCATAACGATGGTAAGCCGAGCAGCTTCTGCCGTCACAAACACAGCATCCAACAAAAAATGTAGATTAATCTATTAATGAAGGCAGGTATCTTCGTGTCATCGCAATGTAATGTTATTTCATTACATAAGGGTCAATAAACCTCACATTAGCAGCAATTAGAGCGGAAACAGAGATAGAACATGGGTAAAACAGAGGTGCGCCAAACTGAAGCAATGACAGAAATCCGTCAAAATTATACCGATCCGTGTCTGAAAATTACCCCAAATAGAAGAAAATTGTTTACCAAAATTAAAAGGACAGTGTACATTAACCCCTCCTGTCGCGAAGTAAAAACTCACCTATCACTTTTGCGCGCGACATATTCGGGCAAAAAATCGACGCGAGTCAACGGCCTTGAGAAAAACGATCATAACTTATAAACCACTAAACGGATTTAAAAAAGATAAAGAGAAAAATGATCGCATTGAAATTTGACATATAAAACATTATAACCTTATCTCGTAAAATAATTAAGATAATAATGAATAAATATTACAAAATTGGCAAATTGAAAAAACTCGCCTATAAAATCATTTCGATTTTTTTGTCACAAAATACGTAAAATATGCAAAAATTGTAAATACAGTTATGTTCTTTATTAAATGCTTTACCAAAACGATATTTTTTTTTTACTTATTTGCATACAAAAATATTTATTTATTCAGCCAAGAAAAATTTTATGTATTCTCGTAAAAAAAAAATTTTTTAATTTGTGATTACTTATGGTATTTTTTTATATGAAATTCTTTCAAAATAACTTTATTACTACATCACACTTCTTAGAAATCACACCAGAACTTTGAGCTTTGTCTGATATTATAGAAAAATCTAAAGTTTTGAGAGTTTCCGCGTCCGAACTTAATAATAAACTTTGAATGCTCATAATATAAAATTCGTTAGATTTTTTCAATTATATTGTCTTATCATAGACTTATTATATGTCTAATAACTAATTACTATACTCCAAAGAGTCACATTTCATCGAAAAACTATGGAAAATCGCACTTTATTCTCTCATAGTAATTATCAAAACAAGTTTCTTTGCGCGATTATTTTACAAAACAAGATATAATTTTCAAAATACGCCTAATTATGTGATAACTTAGGATGTAAATGAAGCAATACTTATTTTGTTAGTAAATTAAAGCGACATTACGTCATATTTCGCAGTATATCGGGATATTTCATAAACATTACAAAATAATAACAACCATTTTTTCGCTAGCCGTTTGTTGTCGCCGAAGTGTTTTCTTTAAAAATTCGTGAAAAACAGGAAATTGACTATCTCAATTGACTAATCCTCATGCCTAAACTACTTAAAAATGCAAATTACTCACTGTTCTCCAGTAAATGGCACAAAACACTGCACAAAACACTTTTTATCAACCATTTCGCGGAACTATACGCGGCCCCGGCGGTGGCCGATGGAGACTGCCGTTTCGACGTCTATGCTCACTTTTTAAATCGCCGTTCGATATTGCCACACAGAAATCTTGAATTAAAGATATTTTGGCCATATCGTTGCGCGCTCAGAAAGCATATAGGACGACGTTTCGAATCGTAAATTGCATTTTTCGCAGTGGCGAGCGCTTTGTCCGGTATCGGACGTTTCGGTGTTTAGGCGGCCGACATAAATGTCCCCAATCGGATGTTACGGAGTGAGCGGGTTAAAAAACTTCGTTAACCGGGCATTTAAATTGAAAAATGATGAATTGTCGTACTCCCTGCCCTTCCTGGCGTAAAATTTTTTGACAGCTTGTCAGTTACCATGGCAGACTTAAACTCGTTTTACTATATACTATAAGCCGATTCAGGACAGTGTGAAACGCTTCGTACAGCTCAATTTTTTAATTATGAGCATAGGGTGATGTTTAAGTAGGCATTTGCGATCCTTTTTATTTATTTTAAACATCGGAGAAACGTTTGCCAACACGCCAAAACAATGCCAGGAATTGAAAAACAAGGAAATTACCGCTCTAAGGGATGAATGATGCAACCGTGCAGAAAAAGGCGATTTTTGTTACAAAATATTAGCGATATTTTACCTACTGCTAGACGGCGCGCAGTGCTCTCGAAGCTTCTCAAGCTTTTTTTCAATAGATAAAATCTACGAATTTGACAAAACAAAAATGTTTTTTCTTCAATTTTTTTCATCAAAAGTTGCTCACTCGCTCGCCCTTCGAGGATGCCGGCGACTAAAAAGTCACGGTGCATAATTACCGTCTCGAAGCGCATATATGTAACTCGCCCTGTGGCACTTTCCCGTCGGTCGCAGGTGGCGGTGTACGACGTCCTCAAGGCGGTGAAGGTGGAGGAGCTGGGCGAGGCGGACTTGGAGGAGGAGGCGAAGCGGCGCTTCCAGCGCGTCTTCGTGCCCAGCTGGTTCGACGTGGACCTGAAGACGGGCATGCTGACGGTGCACCTGGGCCAGGACAAGATCGACTGCCTGGGCGCGTGGGTGAGCGCGCGGGAGGCGGGGCTGGGCGCGGACCGCGACCAGAAGGTGAACCTGGGCAGCCTGCTGCTGCAGGCGCTGCTGGAGCGGTGGGCGCACCCGCAGCGGCCGCGCGACGCCCGGCCCGGCGGCCGCGAGCCCGGCAACGGCTACTTCTCCGTGCCCGCCCACACGCCGCTCATCTTCAGCGAGGTCGGCGGCCGCACGCTCTACAGGTACGTCCGCACCGCCTTTTCCACCCTCCCAAATATCGACATATGACGGTGGCTCATTTCACAAAGCCCACTTTTTTCACATATTATTACATAATTGCATAAATACGGATTATTATTGCTCCCAAAATTGGTCTATAAGGGCTCTATTATCTCCCTTATAGACCCAAATGACCGCTTCTAATTTCTCGGCAGCAAAATCACCCGCCGGGGAAAAGACCTCTCTGGCGATCGAGTTATAGAACATTTCAGTAGTTGCCTGGAAAAGATAGATGCATTGCTAATTTCTGGCCCTCGTAAGGCTTCGATCTCTGACGACTATCTAACTTCGCATTTGTCATGCCCTTTCTTATTTACGATTTCGCCAAAACCCAACTGTCTCGTCCGAATGGGGACTAACGGGCCCATGATGAGTTGGCCACGATGACCCATGTGTTCGGGGTCGGTCACACTCACGGGTCGACACCCATCCGACGGCCTCCCCGCATGGGGTGCGAATCCTGGGTAGGACACTGGGTCAACCAGTCTCCCCTGGGAATCAAACCTCTGGCGCCCCTAGACGGTCTGCACACCGTGCGGCGCAAGCCAATCGATTGTGCTCTCCGACTAACAGTCGGGGGAGTCTGGGAACTGTATTGTTTCCTATAGAGCGGGGGTGGTTGCGTACCTTACGACGACTGCTCTTGAATTGACCATTGGCCATCCGATCCCGTGTAAGAGGCGGGCAAAGGACGCCTTGGTCCACGATAGATTCGGTGCACTCCGTTTCACCGCTTCATAAGGGAGAGGACGCAAGCGACCTCGAACTCGGGACCAATCGAGAGACCGGAGAAATCTGGTCACAATTGGAAGTGAGGGCGCGAGTATCTCGAGCCCGCCGGGTTTATTCCTGGCTAACTCGCAGTAAGGCGTTGGACTCTCACGGGTTGTGACGTAGCTGGACGTAGGATTGTACTGTCCAAAGTCTTCTACGTTCACTGCAGGGCGACAGAACGACTAATCGTTAAAACGTCCTGTGGTGACGGGCTCGCCCGTTGTAGTCGACACCGCAAGATGTCTCGTCTGGATGCAGATAGTCTAAAATCCTGGTTGCCCTTAGGCAAACTGGCTGACCCCTCGACTCTCTTCAGGTCCAAACGCAATTTTGGGCTACCTCTAAAACTGCCCTCTCTGCTCTACGCCAACTCCAGAATAACCAAAAATTCGATTCTAAGTAATTCCAAGGATCCGGCAATATCGAAGCACGTAGTAAGTGGCCGTAGTGAGTCAAATGATCTACAAGCCCGCGTTGACTTCCACAAAAAGTTCCTTACTGGAATCAGCCAGAATGGCACTGGTCTGGGGTATGGCAGTACAACCATGAGCGATGTGGACTTGAAGAAGTCTCTCTTGCGGGGAGATTACGTCAGCAAAAGTATGGCTCACGCTATTGGCCTTCAATGCCAGAATGATTAGACAACAATTGGAGAGTTTTGCATTCCTCCTCCAATGCACTGGAAAGTAATGTTGTATGACTGGACGCCAGAGATGCTGAAATTTTATTTAAATGCCTTTCAGCATACACTTCCAGACCCCAGTAACCTCGCTCGTTGGAGCTATGCCGAGGATAGTTCATGTCCCCTTTGTAGCAACACCCCTTGCACAGATAGACATATTCTAGCTGGCTGCAAGGTGGCCTTGGATCAAGGACGGTACACTTACCGCCACGACAAAGTCCTTGCTGTTATTCGCGAGGTACTTAGCCTCTCAGTGGCTCGTGCCAACAAGGGTTCCACAGTATCCTCCAAACCCCCAATACAGTTTGTGCGGGTTGGCTCTAAAGACAAAAAACATTTCACTGCAAAACCTTTCTCAACAATCGAGAAAGCTTCAGATTGGACTATGGAGGTCGATTCGGTCTCTAAGCAGTATAAATTCCCTGAAAGTCTCAGATGCACAGCCCTGCGTCCAGATATAACTCTTTACTCTCTATCTCGGAAGATGGTCCTTATCGTAGAATTCACTGTTCCATGGGAATCAAATATCCCAAAAGACCACGAGTACAAATTAAATAAATACCATGATCTCGCAAATGCCTTCACCTGGAACGGCTTCACTGTTCACCTTCACGCGGTGGAAGTAGGCGCTTGTGGCCTGCCAGCTAAATCTCCGTTTCACCTTTTTAAAGATCTTGGTCTCTCCAGGAAAATAATCAACTCCTTCTTAGAAAAATTATCTAAAACCACGATTTCCGCATCTCAAATTCTATGGCTTCGAAGGGGGAGTGAATGGGTGGTAAGGTGAACGCTCACATGTGGCAAGACAGCTGTCCTAAATCTACCACAGCCGATTGTTAATCCAGAATCCACTGCTCACCCCCCAGAAGTGTAATAACACTATATGATGGGCCCGACTTCAGTCGGTGAATTCCATGGCAGCTTTTGTATTTCATTTATTTATTCCATTTACAAACAGGCAGCATAATTGCTGATATGTCTGAATATAAAACTCAGTACAATTACAATTTCTGTTTTAGACGTCCGTCTAATCTATTTTTGAATATGATTACACAACTCGCTTCGACCACTTCAGCAGGTAAACTGTTCCACTGGTCCACAATCCGGTTGGTCAGAAAATGTTTCCTGGGATTCATGCGGAATCAAGTTTTCTCCAGCTTAAAGTTGTGTCCTCGCAGATGATGCTTGTAGTTTCTCTCGAAGATAGAATACAATTCGGGGCAATTATATCATCCATTGAGGATCTTATATGTTTCGATGAGGTCACCCCTGATCCGACGATCCTTGAGTGTAAGCAGTTGCATTCTGCGGAGTCGTTCTGCATATTCCAGATTTTTGAACCCCATTGGCATCTTGGTCGATCGGCGCTGGACTTTCTCTAAGAGATTCTCATCTTTCACAAAGTACGGATTCCATATCTGGAATCCGAACTCTAGCATTGGTCTGATGTAGGTTTTGTATATATATAAATACAAACGGAGCTGCCATGGAATTCACCGACCGGAGTCGGGCCCATCATAATACTATTTTTTACACTTCTGGGGGGTGAGCAGTGGATTCCGGACTTACGAACCGGCTGTGGTAGGTTTAGGACAGCTGTCTTGCCACATGTGAGCGTTCACCTTGCCACCCATTCACTCCCCCTTCGAAGCCATAGAATTTGAGATGCGCAAATCGCAGTTTTAGATAATTTTTCTAAGAAAGAGTTGATTATTTTTCTGGAAAGGCCAAGATCTTTAAAGAGGTGAAATAGAGATTTAGCTGGCAGGCCACGAGCGCCAACTTCCACCGCGTGAAGGTGAACAGTGAAGCCGTTCCGGGTTACGGCATTTGCGAGATCATGGTATTTATTTAATTTGTACTCGTGGTCTTTTGGGATATTTGATTCCCATGGAACAGTTAATTCTACAATAAGAGCCACCTTCCGAGATAGAGAGTAAAGAGTTATATCTGGACGGAGGGCTGTGCATCCGAGACTTTCAGGGAATTTATACTGCTTAGAGACCGAATCAACCTCCAGAATCCAATCTGTAGCTTTCTCGATTATTGAGAAAGGTTTTGTAGTTAAATGTTTTTTGCCTTTAGAGCCATCCCGCACAAACTGTATTGGGGGTTTGGAGGATACTGTCAAACCCTTGTTGGCACGAGCCACTGAGAGACTAATTACCTCGCGAATAACAGCGAGAACTTTGTCATGGCGGTAAGTGTACCGTCCTTGATCTAAGGCCACCTTGCAGCCAGCTAGAATGTGTCTAGCTGTGCAAGGGGTATTGCTACAGAGGGGACAAGAACTATCCTCGGCAAAGCTCCAACGAGCGAGGTTACTGGGGTCTGGAAGTGTATGCTGAAAGGCATTCAAATAAAATTTCAGCATCTCTGGCGTCCAGTCATAGAGCATTACCTTCCAGTGCATTGGAGGCGGAATGCAAAAGTCCCCAATTGTTGTCCAATCATTCTGGCATTGAAGGCCAATAGCATGAGCCATACTCTTGCTGTCGTAATCTCCCCGCAAAAGAGACTTCTTCAAGTCCACGTCGCTCGTGGTTGTACTGCCATACCCCAGACCAGTGCCATTCTGGCTGATTCCAGTAAGGAACTTTTTGTGGAAGTCTACGCGGGCTTGTAGATCATTTGAATCACTACGGCCACTTATTACGTGCTTCGATATTGCCGGATCTTTGGAATTGCACAGAATCGAATTTTTGGTTATTCTGGAGTTGGCGTAGAGCAGAGAGGGCAGTTTAAGCGCTAGCCCAAAATTTTGTTTGGACCTGAAGAGAGTCGAGGGGTCAGCTGGTTTGGCTAAGGACAGCCAGGATTTTAAACTAGCTGTCACCAGCGCATCTAGACGGGACAGTTGGGTTTTGGTAAAATAGTAAATAAGAAAGGGCCATGACAAATGTGACGTTAGATAATTGTCATAGATCCAGGCCTTACGAGGGCCAGAAATTAGCAAGGCATCTATTTTCGCCAGGCAACTTTTGAAATGCTCTATAACATGATCGCCCGAGACGTCTTTTCCCTGATGGGTGATTTTTCTGCCGAGGAATTTGAAATGATTGTTTGGGTCTATAAGGGAGATATTAGAGCCCTTATAGACCAATTTGGGGTCATAGGATGTAAATTTTGTGCCCATGCGGGCGAGTCCAAGGCAAAAACATTTGGAGGGCTTCACTTTTATACAGCCTGACCAGTCGCAGAAAAGCTCCACTTTCTGTAATAGCAGGGAAAGCTGCTTGGGGCTTCTGGTGATGAAAGTTAGGTCGTCGGCAAAAGCGAGGCACGACGAGGTGTATTGGCCGTCTGTTTTAAAACGGTAGCCCTACTTCCTGTCAAACTGGGTCAGGCTTTCCAGCAGTATATTAAAAACTATATTAAAAATCGTTGGGGAGAGGCAACAGCCCTGAAATAGTCCAATTGAATATGGTATAGAGCGGGTAGTCCATTCTTGCGTTTTAACATGGAAAGTCAGACAGTTGTAGTAGGAGGCTACAATGTCACGCACGACTGGTGGGAAGTTGTACCAGCGGAGTGCAAAGTGGAGGAGACTGTGTCGGACTGACCCAAAGGCATTCTCTTCACAAATAAATCTGAAGCGTATGTTCATAATCCGCTTCAGATTTCTCGCCGAATGACAGGATCGTATATAATTTACTCTCCGCTTATTCCGAAGATGGCGTGAGTTTCCTTCCGATATAAATTAGTGGAGTGTGATCGTTTACTCACACCCCCGTTTCCATATTTCATCCTAATGAAGATTCTCCCGATCGGTGCGACGCCTCGGTTCACGGTGATTCGCCGATTCCTTTATTTCAGGTGCGAAACGGATGCAGGTGAATGACCAATACGTGCACTGAATTTAATGTCTTTATTGCAGTAATTTCGTTGTAAATGTACAATTTACCTCGCACGGGTAGTTTTTAATGCGGTTTTTCGCCCTCAATGGAATTATTTTCTCGGGCTGTATTCGAAGCTGGTTTTTTACTCACCCCGTTTTCCTAGGATTTCCGGGTCACAGTGAAATCGGCTTTCTTGTAATTGGCGTAGTCAGTCGAGTCGCACTTGCAGGAGTCGAGAGTCTTTCAATTTCATTGGGTTGGTTACGGGCACTTGGATCGACTTACAAATCAGTGAAGCGAACAATCGAAGCTTTTTAATAGCGAAATATCTTGCTTTATTCCTTATAAGTATTTTATGTTTATACTATTCGACCTTAACAATAGTCGCATTTATATTCGCGCGGAGGGCCTCTTGAGGTAACGACACGACGTGTCTCCTCAAATTCTATTATTCACTAACTGCCATGGCTCGAGCCGAGTCACATTATGATTTTACGAAGACAAGACAAAGGGGTGATTTTTCTTTCAACTATTTCTTTCAACTATAGTCATTACAGGGATAGGGGTGTCATTGTTCTTGTAATAAATAGCTTCGTTCTTGTTAAAATTGATATCTCCTTAGCTCTTCCTGGTAGACTGCAATTCTTTTATTTACTGCACTTTCTTCTTGACTTAGAAACTTTTTTCCATTGACTTAGAAACTTCTTTGTTCCCATTACTGTCGTGGTTGTAACAAAGGGGTGAAATATTGCCGGTTTTTTTAAACCAGTTAATTTGACTCTAAATATTTTTGCCGTAATGTGTACACACTCCCCCAAATGGCTCCCAAGCCATTTTAATTTCTACCCGAATTAACCTAACTTAACATTACTTATCGTGCTAATTTCTCCTACTGCGCTGCTATCTCTAGCTTTACTATTTTGCCTATAGTGCAGCGTTATTTTTTTGCCATCAATTTGCTATCCGAATAGACCATCTCTACTTGTCCTTGGGGCCTAATGGACCCTTGCTGAGTTGGCCACGAAGACCCATTCTGTTTCAGGGTCGGTCACACTCACGGGTCAACACCCATCCGATGGCCTCCACGCATGGGGTGCGAGCCTGGGTAGGACACTGGGTCAACCAGTCTCCCCTGGGAATCAATCCTCTGGCGCTCCTGGACGGTTTGCGCACCGAGCGGTGCAAGCCAATCGATTGTGCTCTCCGACTAACAATCGGGGGAGTCTGGGAACTGTATTGTTTCCTATAGAGCGGGGGTAGTTGTCTACCTTACGGCGACTGCTCTTGAAATGACCATTGGCCATCCGATCCCGGTTCAGAGTCGGGCAAAGGACGCCTTGGTCCGCGACAGATTCGGTATACTCCGTTTCACCGCTTCGTAAGGGAGAGGACCGCGCAAGCGACCTCGAACTCGGAACCAATCGAGAGACCGGAGAAATCTGGTCACAATTGGTAGTTAGGGCGCGAGTGCCGCCCGCCAGGTAACATACCTGGCTACTCGCGGTAAGGCGTTGGTCTCTAACGGGTTGTGGCGTAGCTAGACGTCGGATTTGTTATGTGCAAAGTCTTCTACGCTCACTGCACGGTCGATAGAACGATGAATCGTTAAAACGTCCTGCGGTGACGGGTTCGCCCGTTGTGGTTGACATCTCAATATGTCCTTGGGGCCACCTTCCCCTCAATTAATACAACTATAGCACCTATTTTCAATGGTTCCTTCTCCACTCTCCATTTCTTTCTCCCAACCAAATCGGGCAGAATCTCACACGTCCAACGGGCCCTAAACGCATCCGCTAAAGCCTGTGTCTACTACCATTTCTTGCGGTTGCATAACTCCCCTTTAGTAAACTCCCCCATAGCCGTATGGTTATCGGCGTAACCCAACAGAGTGTAAAGGTGTTAAAGGCTCGGTGTCTTTGTCATCCAGTGCTATGTGTGTAAGCGGTCTCAAATTGAGTATTGATTCCAATTCCGTGAGTAACGCATGCATGACTTCTAGGAAAGGTGCTCGTTCCTTTAAAATTGCGTACAGGGCTTTCTTGGCAGACCTTATGATTAACTCCCAAGCCCCCGCGAAATTAGGCGATCTAGGTGGGACGAACTTCTATGTCATTTGGTTGTTACTTAATTTCTCCCGTATTAGATCATTGTTCACTTCGTTGATAGCCCTTTTCAGCTCCATGCTCGCACCCCTAAGATTACTCCCATTGTCCGAAATAATCATCCTTGGTCTCCCGCGTCTAGCTACAAACCGCCAAATCACTTGAATCGTGGAGCTTGTTGACAAGTCGTCGGCCATCTTGATATGCGTGGCTCTCGTACTTAGGCATGAAAACAACACGCCGTATCTTTTCTCTACCTTTCTATGAATCGTAACCTGTAGGGGGTCAAAGTAGTCTATGCCTACAGAATCAAAACATCGGACATGATGACGTAACCTTTCTTCAAGCAACTGTCCCATAAGGGCCAACCAAAAGACGTTGGTTGAATCGATCCTTAAAACCTCATGGATTTCTATATTTTGCATTGTGCGTTTTATCTTGTTATTGTCGAGGTTTAGAGCTGTGTAATATTTGACATTTTGTCACATTATAAAGGACCATTTTTTTATTTTTTTATTTCAGGCTAGCGGTGGGCGATGCTGGCGGCGACACCGAGGGAAACCTCCTGACTGACACTGTCCCGCAGTGGGTCGTCGATGTAGCAATCGATATGGCAACACCAAAGCTAATAAAACTACCTTTCTACCTACTACCTCATTCCACTTGCCAAAATAAACAAGACAGACATAAAAAGGTAAGAATTTTCAGCAATGAATTAAAGGGTTACGTACGGCATTGATTATAAAGCATATTGATTACATGGGAATCAAATATCCCAAAAGACCACGAGTACAAATTAAATAAATACCATGATCTCGCAAATGCCGTCACCCGGAACGGCTTCACTATTCATCTTCACGCGGTGGAAGTTGGCGCTCGTGGCCTGCCAGCTAAATCTTTGTTTCACCTTTTTAAAGATCTTGGTCTCTCCAGGAAAATAATCAACTCCTTTCTAAAAAAATTATCTAAAACCGCAATTTCCGCATCTCAAATTCTTTGGCTTCGAAGGGGGGAGTGAATGGGTGGTAAGGTTAAGGAACGCTCACATGTGGCAAGACAGCTATCTTTAACCTACCTCAGCCGGTTGTTAGTCCGGAATCCACCGTTCACCTCCCAGAAGTGTAATAATTATATATGATGGGCCCGATTTCGGTCGGTGAATTCCATGGCAGCTCCGTTTGTATTTTATTTTATTGTTGCCCAAGAGCTTACTACGATATGGAAACCAGTATTTTACTACAAAATACAAAATGTAGATGGCACTCATGTTCCTAAAATAGATTATTAATATTTAATTTGACAAATTTCGAAGGAATTATGAAGGTGCACTATAGATGGCGCTCTAAAACGTGGAAACTATATTGTATACCCGTTGTTGAAATTATATTAAAATAAAATGAATCAAATAGATTATTAATTTAATTTAAACAATTTGAACATAAATCATACATAAAACATAATTTCTAGTAGAATATAAATATACAATACGAGAAAGTAAAGTTGATACACACTGTAGATGATTGCATGAAAACTGTCATGTCGTCGTTGTCGTCGTTCTCCCGAACCTAAAGTCTGGAAAAAATTTCAGTATTTCAATTTCATGGATATGCATGCGTAGAAACTCTAGCTACGAGGGAAAATCTATAAGGGGCGGAGGAGTGCCCCCGAAAGTTCAATAAATAAAACAAAGGACACCATCTATTTTGCGCGATTTTTACCGTTCCTAATAATCTGCCGCTTTTGAAATCATTCCTTTTTATTGCCATTTTAATACATCTATCGAAATTTGGATCTCAGAAATAAATGTGCTGTGCACTTGGACGTTAAGGTTATATTATACAATGTCATGGGTGTAATTGGCCAATTTTCTTTTGTTCATACAGGACCGACTGGTAGCGAACGATTTTATCCAGTGTCGGAAAGTCGCTGAACATGTGTTAGAAAAAATCTTAGGAGGTGCTGACACTGCTAGCACGGGCGGTGCTTCAGCTACAAATACTGCCAGTAGGACCAATGGCGACAGCGAGGAACGTGTCGAAGACAGAATAGAGCTTTTATGCTGTGATCAGGTAAGCAGGTTCCTAATGGTTCCGTACAGCTTCGGTGGCGTTGGCCACTCTGTCATTTGGCCTGCCCAAATCGCGGTTAAACTTCCATCTGGTAACCTCCTCGTAGATGGGCTTACCCTGTCAGTACCGCTGTACTAGGCTTTGGTCTGCGTACCAGGTTGTCGGCTACGCTTGAGCAATGAAGCTAACAACCAGGGGGGTCTGCAGAGGTATGTTTTCTATGACAGCGGAGGGTAGTTGTTGACCTGACATCTTCAACCCTTGAATCGATCCCTTGGTCACCTAATCCCGAGTGACTGGCGGACATAGGGCACCTCGGTTTGCAAAATATTCAAACTGAATAACCGCTTAAGTCACGTAGAGGCCGCCCAAGCGACCTCGAACTCGTGACCAGACCGGGGGATGGAGAAATCCTACCAAATCTAGGGTAGTAAGGGCGCAAGGTTGGTACCGAGTTCTCATCCTTGTGCTTCGCGGTAATCAGCCTATATTAAAAATGTAATAGATGGCCATGACCTATCCCGCCTATGGGACCGTCTTTGTCTTCTTCGGAGCAGATTCATCTGGAGAAGTCCACTGTTACGACTAGTGCTTGGTCTCTGATGTGTAGTGGTGGATGCATGTTTCTTCCACGGTCAAGAATCGGCAGAAAAACTCAGTTGGATTACGCTTCAACATGGCCAAACACTCCTTCAACCTGGTCACACGATTTCGCTTGTTGTCCAGTCAGCAAACGAGGCACCGCAGACAGCTTTCTCATGCCTAAATGTTTGTGCACAATATTTTGCATACGTTCATATGAGATGCCAGTGGCCTCTACTATTTCCGGCAACTTCACTCGACGATCGACTTAATAGTTGAGTGTGAGTCGCTGCAAAAAGCGGTGGCGTCTATCAAAATTAACTTTTTTTTTATTTTGTTTTAGTGTTGCGTTTTTTTTGTAACCCATGTGGATCAAAAATAAGGGTTATAATGATTTAAACATTCGTTTGTTATTATATTTTTTAAAAGAAATATCGATATTTAGATAATCTAAATATCATGGACTTTTCGACCATTTCCTCATTTGTCGCCGTTTTTGGACGTCTACTGCATGGTTCATCCTTGGCGCTCATACGGCCACGTTTGAACTCGCTCACGCAGAAACTGATAATCGAAAATGAAGGTGTGGAGATACCATTAACTTTCTTCAAAATATCTCTTATCTCCGTCGCCGTTTTCCCATCCCAGAAATGTCATTCATTGCACGAAATTCGATTTTTTCCATTTTTGCAAAAGTGCCTGACTCGCTTCACAAAACTGCCTGGTAAACAAGAGCTGTGCGACCTATCACTCTTAAAATTTGAAAGCTTTCCTAAAATAGGTTGGCGTTGCCAACCACCACAACTATTTTGCGATACACGCTCCATCTCTTGCCCATTCTGGAAACTTTTCAATCTATCCTCGTAATTCAGTGGACAAAGCATAACAAGTACAGCATACTGTAGATTTGATAACTTCAGAAATACTAGAAAGTTTCTAGTTAACTACGACATCACAAGAAAGTATGTTTATTAAGTCGTTTAGGTTTCCGAGAAGGATAAAAAAAACATTTTAACAATCAATTTTTATACAAAATGTTCATTGAATACATAGGTTTCAAGAATACGAAAAAAAATCACTAACAAAAAAAAACGAAAATTCTAAGAGTTAAAAGCTAGTGAAAAGGGGGTTAAAAAAAAGGACGGGTCCTGGTTGACATGATTCCAACCCTTGTAGTGTTGTGAAACAAAGAAAAATAAAAAAATCTTGATTAGTAAGGACGTTGCTATGGCCCAGACCTTGGAAAGAAAGATTTTTTTTGGCATAATGGCGACAATTAAAAAAAAAAATCTTTTTGCCACTGTTTTTTATTTTTCCAATTTTTTTAAAAATATGTATATTTTTTAAAACATCCGTGGTCTTGGATATAGAGGGATAAGCAAAGATGATTTTTACCAAATTTCAAATAAATCGTTTAAGTAGAACTTGAGTTATGTCAACCAGTTCGAAAAAAGTAGTTTTGGAAAAAAAAGCATTTAAAGTTTGAGACAAAGTTTCGGGAGTGTAACTCATATAATGGTAGGTACCTAACCCTTGGAGTAAATGGGTATTTTCATGGATGCATCTGTCTCTTTTGCAGGATTTTCGGCGACATCGACTTAAAGTACTGTAACTACGAAACTACTACACCAATCATAAAAAGAACAACTGCACAATGATTGCATTGAAATTTCGAATATAGAATATTGAAATATCATTTTGTAAAACAATTAGATAATTATGAATAAATATGAGAACGTCAAAGAAGTGAAAAAAACGCGCGACCAGATTTGGTCGACTCGTACTCAACGGATAATTGTTTCGCGACCAGATTTGGTTGACTCATACTCAACGGGTTAATTCTCACATTTTGTTCTACTTCAAAATTAAGATTATCTCAAGTTCTTACAGCTAATCGAGCTGTTCTAGGTTCATAGCCATGAAGTCGGGGATTATATTATAGTACGGGGGTCTATTAATCGATTTGTTCCAGCACGATCGGTTTATTTGCCACGTCACAAAAGTCGCTGTAACTCCGAAAATAATTCGAATTTTGAAAAATCCTATTGAAGACATATTCTTAAAGGTCTAAACTTTGAAAATATGCAAAGGGAAAAAAAATATTTCAAATTCCTAGACCAAACCCCCTTAAAAATAAATACTCTATTATACCCTGTATCCGCTGGACAAAGTGAACTATTTAAAAATAGGCATCGGCAATAATCGATCCTATTGCACATATATTTCAACTCTTTTAACCTTTTGAAAGCCAGACTTTTCACGCAAAATTTTCGAAGCTCTCAAGCATTTGTTTTTTAGAAGGTGTATGAAAGTATATTATACTAGTATATTATTATTATTTATTATTATTTATTTCTTGGCGGCGATTGGGGAGGGGGTCGCCCTGGCAGCCAATACGCTGCTGTCGGTGCCGCTGGATCTCGTACTCCATTCACCATTCGCTTCCATTCTTGACGATTTTTTGCCACGTCTCAAGTGTCGCTTTTTGTCGCAGAGTGAGACACCGAGAATCTGCCTCAAGCATCGCATTTGGAGGACTTCGAACTTGTTGAGGTCCGATTGTAGTAAACGTCCACGTTTCCGATCCATAAATAAGAATGGGAAGAACCAATGTTCGGTATAGTCGTACTTTGGTTTTGATGGTAATATTCGTTCGCTTCCATATACACCACTTGAGTGAGGCGAATGTTGCTGTTGCCTGACCTATCCGGCTATGGACATCGGCCGTTGATGCCACTTTCTTTTCTGTAACCAACGATCCTAAATACTTGAATTGTGGGACCTGTTCGATTTGGGTTCTATCGAGGTAAATGCTGGTCTTCGAACCGTCCGTACTGAGCACTTTGGTCTTATCAGCATTGATTTTTAATCCATACGAATGAGCAATTGCAGATATGTTGTATAAAATGTCCGTTGCTAGTATATAACGGTGGTGTATTCAATGGCAGGCTTCAATGACAGGCTTTTACCGCATCTTGCGGTGTCGACTACAACGGGCGAGCCCGTCACCACAGGACGTTTTAACGATTAGTCGTTCTGTCGCCCTGCAGTGAACGTAGAAGACTTTGGACAGTACAATTCTACGTCCAGCTACATCACAACCCGTGAGAGTCCAACGCCTTACTGCGAGTTAGCCAGGAATAAACCCGGCGGGCTCGAGATACTCGCGCCCTCACTTCTAATTGTGACCAGATTTCTCCGGTCTCTCGATTGGTTCCGAGTTCGAGGTCGCTTGCGCGGTCCTCTCCCTTACGAAGCGGTGAAACGGAGTGAACCGAATCTATCGCGGACCAAGGCGTCCTTTGCCCGACTCTGAACCGGGATCGGATGACCAATGGTCATTTCAAGAGCAGTCGCCGTAAGGTAGACAACCACCCCCGCTCTGTAGGAAACAATACAGTTCCCAGACTCCCCCGACTGTTAGTCGGAGAGCACAATCGATTGGCTTGCGCCGCACGGTGTGCAGACCGTCCAGGGGCGCCAGAGGTTTGATTCCCAGGGGAGACTGGTTGACCCAGTGTCCTACCCAGGATTCGCACCCCATGCGGGGAGGCCGTCGGATGGGTGTTGACCCGTGAGTGTGACCGACCCTGAACACATGGGTCATCGTGGCCACCTCATCATGGGCCCGCTAGCCCCCTTAGGCTTTTACCGCAGTGGAGGGAGAAATAGAGCCGATAATTTAATTGATATGGATATAAAACGGATAATGCGGAAAACGTTGATCGGCGTGCGTGGCCACCCAGGGGTTAATAAATTGAACTCTATTGAATTGAGACAGCAGAAATATTGACAATTATCAATCTATGTTATTACTTAATGGTGAATGTTCATATAGTATTGTCCTTTGTTATATTTAATAATTGTACTTTTATTTCAGGTTTTAGATCCAAATATGGACTTGAGGACCGTGAAGCAATTTATATGGAAAACGACCAATGAATTCACATTACATTATAAGACGTTGAAATAGCACTTGACTGCGCCGAATTCGGGAAACAATTCGCAGCCCAGTTTTTCGCTGGGTTTATCTATTCCGGCCATACGGCTTCGATTGTTCTAGGCCTATGTGATGCTGTGAATCTTTGAAAGGCCACAATCATTTTTACACATCACTCGAAGAATAAACATAAATAAATTGATTTAAAAATATACATAATAATAATATTATAAGTCTGCATTAGTTGGTAATTCTCTATAATTTTGACGCGTCTGTAAGATACTTGTATTTTTTTTGTAATTATTGTAATTATTATTGAATATTTTGTTGCAGCGATGCTCAAAGCATTGCGAAGAAACACCAAACTGTGAGTTGTATTATGGCTGTTGAAATATTTGAGAAAATAAACGTTGCTAGATTATTTTTTGAATATTTTTATTTATTCAACCCTTTTTACAAGATTTTATTTACCTTGCAATGTTTGTTAGTTTGTATGTTTGTTTGGGTTAAATCTTGCAAGCTGAAATAGAACCACTTCCTCTTATCCTATGAATTTGAAGTTAGTTCAGTTCCGATGACAATGCATTTTTATGGTGAGCATGACCTGATCTACAACTAGAGTTGTCAACTACAGCGGGCGAGCCCGTCACCTCAGGAAGTTTTAACGATTAGTCGTTCTATCTCCCTGGAGTGAGCGCAGAAGACTTGGACAAAACAGTCCACCGTCAAGCTCCGCCACAAACCCGTAAGAGGCCAACGCCTTAACCGCTAGATAGCCAGGAGTGTTACCCAGCGGGCTTACACTCACGCTCTTACTTCCAATTGTGACCAGATTACTCCGGTCTCTTGATTGGTTATGAGTTCGAGGTCGCTTGCGCGGTCCTCTCCCTTACGAAGCGGTGAAACGGTGTATACCGAATCTATCGCGGACCACAGCGTCCTTTGCCCGGCTGTTCACCCAGGATCGGATGGCCGATGGTCGTTTCAAGAGTAGTCGCCGTAAGGTCCGCAACCACCCCTGCTCTATAGGAAACAGTACAGCTTCCAGACTCCCCCGACTTAGTCAGAGTGCACAGTCGATTGGCTTACGCCGCACGGTGCGCAGACCGTCCAGGAGCGCCAGAATGTTGATTCCCAGGTGAAACTGACCATAGTGTCAAAGTCCTACCTAGGCTCGAACTTCATGCGTGGAGGCCGTCGGATAGGTGTTTACCCGTGAGTGACAGAATGGGTCTTCGTGGCCAACTCAGCAAGGGCCCATTAACTCCCATGGCTGCTGCACCCAGGGTTGGCTCCCGACGAGGGGACTTCTCAACGGTCAATAGTAAATAAAATACGGAGCTGCAATGTAATTCACCGACCGAAGACCGGTCAGGCCCATCATATACTATTATTACACTTCTGGGGGGTGAACGGTGGATTCTGGACTAACGACCGGCTGTGGTAAGTTTAGGACATCTGTCTTGCCATTTACTTCCCCTTCGAAGCCATAGAATTTGAGATGCGGAAATTGCGGTTTTAAATAATTTTTCCAGAAAGTTGTTGATTATTTTCCTGGAAACAACAAGATCTCAAAATTTTGTATACGTATTCAATTATGATTGCACCCAGGGTTGGCTCGTGATGGATTTTTTTATAAAAGCTTTAAACCCTTTGTAGCCCAAGATCTTCAAACAAAAAATAATGTTGATAATGAGATAGGTTTAGGCAAATAAAAAAACACGTATGTATTTCTCAGAAATTCAAAAATATTTATTATTAATCATTTATTTCACATTTAAGGGAATGTGACATTACTGTAACATTGAGTTGAACGTATAAAAAAACATTTATGTTGTATGGAAAAAATTAAAACAATTATTTTGTTTATTATAGCATAATGCTACACTGCATTTTTCGCAAATCTCACTTCCAATTGTGACCAGATTTCTCCGGTCTCTCGATTGCTTCCGAGTTCGAGGTCGCTTGCGCGGTCCTCTCCCTTACGAAGCGGTGAAACGGAGTGCACCGAATCTGTCGCGGACCAAGGCGTCCTTTGCCCGACTCTGAACCGGGATCGGATGGCCAATGGTCATTTCAAGAGCAGTCGCCGTAAGGTAGACTACTGCCCCCGCTCTATAGGAAACAATACAGTTCCCAGACTCCCCCGATTGTTAGTCGGAGAGCACAATCGATTGGCTTGCGCCGCTCGGTGCGCAGACCGTCCAGGAGCGCCAGAGGATTGTTCCCAGGGGAGAATGGTTGACCCAGTGTCCTACCCAGGCTCGCACCCCATGCGTGGAGGCCATCGGATGGGTGTTGACCCGTGAGTGTGACCGACCCTGAAACAGAATGGGTCTTCGTGGCCAACTCAGCAAGGGCCCATTAGCTCCCCCCGGGACCTTACAATCTAAAATCAGGCGACCTAACCAATAGTGGTTAGGTCGCCTGATTTTACATTGCAAGGTCCCGGGTTCACGGCCCGGTGGCATAGGCCACCGGGCCGTGCCTAACCACTATTGTTATTAGTGACATCCTTGAAGTGGGTGTATTAGTAGGAGCAAATAAGCAACTTTTGTTTAAAAATTGTGAGAAAAAGTACTGTCGAATCGCCTTAAGTACTTGAAAGGATATCCTTTCTTGAGACAAAACTTCCATTAAATTTTGATTGACTTTTTTTCCGTTTTTCAAAAACTTCCGTTCTCTACTATTATTGTCATCGGAAACTTCAAGCGTGTACGTTGCTTGTGCTCATCATAATTGTTACTTTTTTTAAAGAGATTTTTTTTTGTTATATTAGATTACGAATCGCGACGGTAAGTTTTGTTTTTATATAAGTAATAATATAAAAACAAAACGAAATAAACTTCGAAATATATCGTTATGTAGAAGAAGAAACATATTTATTTAGTGTACTACTCAATAAAAGCCATATCAATACTATTTGCAATAATGCAGTAATAAAAATGTAATTTTTTGTAAGGTTTTGTCTTTTTTTATTTTTAATATTAAGGCTCCCTTCCGAGTTGACGCGATTAAAAATTTAGATATTTTTGCAATGCCACGCGCCCGCGCGCTTTCGATATATACATAAAGATGTATAGGTATACCGCGGCGACAAGGGAATACGTCCCACAGTTGGCAGTGGCCAATTACGAATGACTATTTCGGCTTCGCGCGTCGTCTAATATAGTCGATTTGGCTTTTCAATTATAATATAATAAATTATTGAATGAATAGTTTTTTATAAAGCAAAAATTTGATTACAATAATAAAATAACTCAAGATCACTGTGTTATTTTTTATATCACTCAAAAGTATCTTTAATAAATAGACAAAAAATAATGTTTGGCCATAACATTTATGGAAATTACGTAATTTCAAACATTTTTTTCTTATATTTTTTGTATGGAAGTTCCAAAAACTGTCTTGGTACAATGCAAATAGACCATAAGCTGGTGTAAATAGTATTTTTTAATATTAAAAATCATCTCTAGGTTTTTCAAAAACTGAAGACAAATCTCGCTCGTTTTTATTTTTTGGAAAACAGTAACTGAATAAAGATAATTTACAATTAATATGGAAATAATTTACCAATTTCGTTTAGGCGAATCGCTAGCTTAAGGACCGGGTTTTTAAAATGCGGCCTAAATGTAATAAAATTCTTTTTCGTGTTCTCACAACCAGGCCACAAAATTATGCCTCATATAGCTTTTGGCCGCCACGGCTGGTACGGCCTCTTAAGTATTTTTCAGGTTTTTCAGGTAGATTTTAGGTTCTTTAACGTATATTTTGTAAGAATTGAGAAGATTAACAATCTTGCCATTGATTCCGCTCAACAAATTAAGATTAATAAACGATTTCATTTCAATATTTCGGTAATTTATTTTTAAGCTATTGCATAGCTTTTATCGCCGGCCTAGAGGCCAGCGCGGCGACCGAATGAAGAAATTTGTTAACGAAAATTAATGATTTTAAACTGATAATTACGTCTAAACGAGTACTGCTTACGCTTCGAAAAAAATATATGATAAACAAGAACATTTTCCTAATATTCTTAGCTTTGAATATTTTTAGATTTTGTTTATATTACATGGTGTAATTAATTTGTGAAATTAGGTCTAACCAAACACAAAAACGACTACTACGCAAATACTATCTGGCGTATTATTATGAAACCTGCACCATTTTAAAGATAATTTAATTATCTATCTTTTAATCTACGATTTTTTTCGAATAATCCGGTTTTTTGCTTTATCGAATAAAAAATTCGTACTCGGCGCTCTATCGGAAGACGTTTAAATTATTCCGAATCATTTGCTACCGCAGCCGCAAATGATTCGGAATAATTTCAACGTTTTCCGATAGAGCGCAGTTATCTGATATCAGAAAAAATAAAATAAATGAAATAAATAAATAATTATAATTGCATAAGTTGTTAAAAATGCTATGCAAGCTTTACCGCGGCAGTCCCCGAGTGCCACACGTATTATTTTTTTCAAAATAAAAATATTACGAAAGCTTTATTTTCTTTGTATTTTATTTATAACGATTCTTCATAAGTTTAAAAATGTCAGTCAAGTTAAAACATAAGAATATAAGAAAATTCTTTCGTGTATTTTTCATGCCTGTCTCAAGTATGGCAACTTTGGCAACTTACATGAGACAGTAGGTTTACATCTTTTTTTGTGTGTAAAAATCTTAATATTATATTTCCGTCTCCGTGTTATAGTCAACGAATAGACTTTCACCTGAAAATTGGTTGAAAGTTGTGCATTATCTGTCTCAAGTAAGGCGACTCGACGGTATGCTATCTAGCGGTTGGTAAATATCACAAATATTGTTTATTTTCGTTATATTACCTGCTTTCCAAACTTTTATTCACAAGTTAAATTGTTCAAATTTCCAAAAACCTTTTTTTTTAAAGTTTTAAAATTAAAGTTGCTTACTTGCTCGTACTGATTCACCTACATCAAAGATGACACTAATGAAACTCACGGTGTATAACGTAGTATTTCAATTAATAAATTCGTTTTTTTAGTTTCCCTTTTCAAAATGGAAGCTATAAAACGAAACGATTTTATGTAATAGATACAATTGTAGAAATGCTAGAAGGGTGTTAGTCCACTGAACTAAAAAATAAACATGTATCAATATTCGATGAAAAATTTATAGACAGGTGATTTATCGTTTGTCTGAAACAAGTCATCGGTTTGGCGCCCTTTTAATTACTGGAATAGTTTTATTAATCTCTCCTCGGTGGCGCTGTAGACTTTACTTTTTTTTGAGATTCTTGCTAGCACCATAATTATTACTTTTTTGTAGTTTTTCAAATTTATTTTATAATCTATTCTCTTGCCTTTTTTAATTTTACCTCCCACCATCTATCGCCAATAAGCTAAACTATCATACGTAATGTGATGTCACTAGCGACTGCTAGATGTCACTAGGCGTTAAAAATCAGAAAATATCCCGGGAAGTTCAATCCGAAACGTTTCTACTTGGCCAATTTCAACGCTTGCCTGAATTTCCTTAGGATTTTACGGCCAACCGCACCTTCTGAGATCTGAGAAGACGAAAATAGCGCAAAAGGACACAAAATCGCGTTTATAATCACATGAGCGCATGAAAGAAAGAAAGGGCTTCAAAGGCACATATCTTTGTGAACGTAAAGGACGCTCGACACAAGTTTTATCGAATTTAAAACAATAGACTCTATGTAGAGGATATTGTTTTTTCGTTGTTAACTTTTAGCTTACTATAAACCCTTTGCCGGCTGGCGTTAAGTATTTTATTTTTAACACGCTTTTATTAGGTCGACCTGTATGTAACTAACTATGTAATGGAATCTAAGGTAACTAATTTAACCATCTTCCAAGGATCGTAGCGTCATGAAAATTGGCAGCTGTATGTACTTCTGATGACAATACAATAATAAGGTACTGTCGAACTGATCTGATGATGGAGTCGGAAGATATGAACTGGAATTTCATGATGGAACATCGTATCAGAGCTGTGTTTGGACTTGTTAGAAAAGTCTTGGAATGAACTTTGACCACGATTAGGTTTCAAGGTCTGATGATGAAGCCGAAAGATAGGCACTGGCATTCCATGATGGAATATCGTATCATAGCCGTGTTTGGGCTTGTTAGAAAGGTCTTGTAATGAACTTTGACCACGATTAAGTTTCAAGGTTTTTTTGGTTTTTACGTGCATTTATAAAAGCGTGTTTTTAGTGTTTTTTTTAAAACTTTATTATTTACAAGCTTTTCTTTACCTTGCAATGTTTGTCAGTATGTTTTGTTTAGGTCAAATTGCAAGCAGAATTAGAACCACTTCCTCTCATCCTATGAAGTTGAAATTTTACATGTTGATTCAGTTCCGATGACAATGCATTTTTATTATAAGCATGTCCAGATTCTGCACACAGGATTGGCTCCCGACGAGAGGACTCGTCAACGATCAACAGCACAGACACCAAAATTTGTATAATACGCATTCAATTATGATAGCCTATTCTAAGTTTCCTGTGTGTGTGTAAGTGTCCTGTCTCAACTTCAAATATCGTACTGATAAATTTGTTAAATACGTGGACACCCATCAACATAATGTATTTTTTTTCCTATGTTCCTCCTTCCCTTCCTGGTCCCTCCCTTTCTATTCTCTTTCTTTTCTCGTTTTTTTTCTGTCTCTTATCATTTAATTTTAGATAATCTTGATGTTAACATTTAGTGGAAAATTGTCTCTGGTGTAATTTGTATATCTATCTTGTTTGGCTACTTACTTTTATACACTGTTATTTTCCTGAATAAAAGAAAATAAAATAAATAAAAAAAATGACATGGCTGCCGAGCCCAGTGTTGGATTCCAACGAGGAGACTCCTTAACGGTCTACAGCACAGAAACGAAATTTTGTGTACCTACGTGTTCAATTATGATATAATTCTAAGTTTCACATCGATGGGGCTGCTGCACCTAGGGCTGGCTTTCAACGAGGAGACTCCTCAACGGTCAAAAGCATAAACACGTAATTCTGTATAACATTCAATTATGATAGCCTGTTCTAAGTTCCACTATGACATGGCTGCGCACCCTGGGTTGGCTCGGGACAGAGCATTTTAATAAGAGCTTGTTTTTAAAAATGTGTTTTTTACTACAAACTTATTTTTATTTCAATAAACACATTTTAGGCAAATTTAAACCGAGTACTAGTTTATATTTTTGTCTATACTTTTTTTTTACTTAAACGTCCTTTGGGTCAACACTGACCCGGCATATATTTTAGTATGTTATTTTATTTACACTTCACATTGTTATTGTAATAACCAAATACCACGTGTGGTCTGTGGTTATTGCAATAACTAACTTTAGAATTCCGAATGGAAAAAGGGGTGTTTGGCGATAGAAAATCTCGGTCACCAGTTAGTGACGCCATTTATTCAAAAACGCTCACACCTCCCCCGAGCATCTTATTCGAGAGACATTGCAGTACGAATACAAGCGGAAGTAGAAACTCCAGCTACAACGTCAACTGCAGACAACAGGACGACGGGTGCTAAACGAAGCCGATGTCAGCTTTGCCAAAAATCTGACAACCAAACAAGCTTGGTCTGTAAAATATGTAAAAACTTTGTTTGCAAATTACATTCGGTCACACAAGTTTTGTGCACGAATTGTAACTAATTTTGTAATTTTGATTTTCTAATAAAGGTTCTAAAATACATTGCTCATTTATTTTATATAATTTATTTACTGAGCACACTCCAAATTTAACGTATTAATAATTAAGTAAATGATTAACAATTGTTAAGTAATCCACTTCTAAGGAAAAGGAAAAAAAGCTCTAATAATACGTATGGGTCCTTTTTGACCCGAGGGCCTGAACGATAGAATAAATTGAGGGCCGTATGAAGGTTAATTATATGAGACGAATGTACCATGAGTCTTAGAGCTCATGTTGAAGCAGTAAACCGATCGCTCAAAGACCTCAGAAACTCAGATGCTGTTATGGGTGGTGTTACTATTGTTTTTGCGAACGATTTTCGGCAAACACTGCCTGTAATAACATAAGGAACACGCGCCGATGTCATCAGGGCATGCTTAAAATCATCTTACTTACGGAGTTCCGTTGAAACTCTCAATTTAAGAACAAACATGAGAGCCCATTTGAGCGACAACTACCTTTCCGCATCAACTACTGAATCTTGGAGAAGGAATAATTAGCTGTCTTGACACCAACAGTACTAGCGATGACATTAAATTTGACGATAGGTTAGGTCACATATTACATAGGTTAGAACATCTGATAGACGCAATATATTTATTTATTTATTATTTATTTAAGAATTAATTACTATGAAACATTGATTAGCTTATAAAAATAACAGGAACCGAATGGCAAAACCTTAACCTTTTGCTTATTTGTTTCTGTCACCCAACTGGGACTAGCCCGTTCTAGGGTGGACAGGACTCCAATATTACAATCAAGTTTGCTTGATTGATTGGTTGCTTACAAATATACAAGTTTTAGTAAAAAGCTAATGACACTAAATTGCCCTAAAATGTGGTCTTCAGAATAAAATTGAAAAAAAATAAAAAAAAAATATTAAAAGATAATATAATAAATAAAATGCAATTCCATTATTTAATCGGCAATAAATATCATATAAAATTCGATTAAATAAAATAATTAAAGTTATATTTGAGAAAAGAAAGAAACAGTCATTAATATTTATTAATATTAAAATACCTAGTCTAAAAAGTATACTTCATTGTCAAAGTCAAATAATTTTTGGTAGTTAGTTCAATGTTAAAATATACTTAACATATATGTTTAAAAATTTGTGCACCTAAGTTTTATTATACTATTATTTCTAACATTTGATGTATGGTTAGTCTGTCATGATTCGATAACCATTTCTAATTCGATAACCATTTCTCAATTCGATAACCATATCCCGGTCTTGAAAATTTATTGGAAATAGATTATCAATGGCTTTGTTCTAGGGCAATAGTGTCACCCAGAAACGATACAAAGAATGAGATAAATAAACTTATTTTAGAGAAAATTCCCGGTCAAGTCAAACACTATAAGTCCATTGACACGGTGTGTAATATTGAGGATACAGTGCACTATCCTCAAGAATGTTTAAATTCGTTGCTTACCTTCTGGCTTACCACCTCACGACCTTATGTTAGAAGCTGGCATTCCTATCATGCTATTAAGAAACTTGAGTCCCCCCTAACATGTGTAATGGCACAAGGCTGCTTAAAAATAGTAGGAGTAATAAAGCAGTGGGACAACTGGCTTATATTTCGCGGATATCCACGATTCCGACGGATTAACCCATACCGTTTAAAAGGCTACAGTATCCCGTCAAGATGTCTTTGCCCTCACTATTAATAGGTCCCAGGGTCAAACATTGTCTCTGGTGGGCATTGACCCGAGAAAGCAGTGTTTTTCCCATGGGCAGTTGTATGTTGACTTATCTCGGGTTGGAACTTCGAAAGACAATATATTTTGGTACCACATCATAACATTAAATCTAATATAGTATACAAAGAAGCTTTGAACAATTAAAATAAACATAATTTATTCAATCATAATCATTTCATTCACTCATTTGAAACCCGGTAGTATAGCCAAATTGGCATTCAAATACATACGTACAATATATGCAGTAAAAATATAACCCTCCTTTTGGCAATCAGGAAATAAATCATAGCACTCTGTAATAACCGAACCACACTCATAATTACCGCCCAACGAAGTGGGCATAGGTTTATATAAATATATAATACTAGCTGACCCGTGCCCACTTCGTTGGGCGGTAAAACTTTTTACTTGTGATGAAATTATGAGTATGGTTTGGTTAGTACTGAGTGCTATGATTTATTTCCTGACTGCTAAAAGAAGGGTTATATTTTTACTGCATATGTATGTATGTATTTGCATGCCAATTTGACTATATTACCGTTATTTGTGAGTGTCATCTTGTGAGTGTCTTATTTGTGAGTGTCTTATCTCTTTAACCATTTATGCAGTAAAAGTGAAATAATATGCAGTAAAAGGAAAAAGTCTTTTGTTTTAAACACTTGAGACAATAAATTTACTTATTTTGATATGAATTCATAATTGTTGATAATATGACCAATAAACATGACCTAACGATTTAAATTATTTTTTTAATATAAAATACTACTTTTTGTGACTTAAATATAAAATTTATACATTTGCTGTCGCTGACTTTTTGGTAGGCATTACAAAAGGGGCAAAGTAGGTATTTTTGGTAGGCATCAAGTTCTACAACTTTTCTCTAGAACTTAATCAGAATAAATCTCTCATCGTTAAGACAGCGTCCGTTAGAAACGTTTTCGTTCGACCGTTTTTCCGACTTACTTTGAAATCCGACTACCACGAAAAAGTCTTTTCATTTTTATAATTAATATATAGCCTATGACACTCACAAATAACGTGGCTTTCTATTGGTAAATAATTGTCAAAATCGGTTCAGTAGATTCAGAGATTACTTCCTACAACGTCACAAACTTTACCTCTTTATAATATTAGTATAGATATATGAGGGCCGGTTGAAACGGTTACGCGCGGATCTGTCAAACGACGCAAATCGCCTATTGGCACTGTTGGCGTCCGACGGGTTAAGCTTGATAATGGAATTTGACCCAAATTTCAGTCGATCGGCATTCCCAATCTCTTAGCCCAGTTTGAGTATATGCTAGATTGAAATCGTCAGTTCCTTCAGATGCTTTTCCATAATAGCCTACTAATACATACTAATTACTAAACTGACATCGGAAGAGATCTAATACAAACACTTCTCGGTCGCCGGCAATTTGGAGGGAAAATCAAAATGCGATCTCCCTCGACGACGAAGCGTAACTAAGCTCAAAGCTGTAAGCGAAAGTTGTCGAAACGGTTAGTCGCTTTCGAGGAGAAGGGGGAGGGGGGGGGGTTGATACAAATTCCCTAATTGCAAAACTTTGCTGCCCACCGCAGACCAACGAAATCGCTATCCTCCTATCTATGCCTCGATATGTCTATCTACTGTATGTCGCAGGCATTCGAGCACGTTGATTATATATTTATTTATTTATATACTAGCTGTTGCCCGCGGCTTCGCTTCGCGTAAAGTTTTGAATCGATTTGTTACTTTATGTAGGGTGACTTTTAATTGCCTTTTTAGACGATACCTTTATATCAGTGATTCCCAAAGTGGTATATATAGACCCCCAGGGGTCGATTCTGAATTGCAGGGGGTCCATGTCAGCGAGAAAAACAAATCGGGGCGCACGAAATGTAAATGGGGGTCTACGTTAGCGGACCCCATCTAGGCAGGTCATCATAAACATTACGGCGATTTGTAAATGTCGTATTGCTTCTAAAACAATTTATGTGTACGGCATAGTATTTTTAAATTATAATAACAGCAATAAACAAACGCGCGCGTCGCAAGTATCATGAAAGTAAATCAACGCTCAACTCAAATGGCATCACTAGTCGATTGAGGATGCCAGCGCACATGCCTAACAAGGGGAGGTGCGAGTAAGATATGTGATAAAATTGTATCCGCGCTTTAATGAGTATCCGTGCGAGTGAGTAGGATAGACGCGCCACATTATTGAATAAGCGAGATAGGGCTACATGTGCGGCTTTCTCAAATGCTTCGTACTTCAAGGTCGTGGACGTTTAAAAATGAACAACTAAAGACTGTACACGTTTTCTATTTTTACAACTATCCACTTTACCAAAAACCCTGTGTGATCAGTACTGTGCCCACTGTCAAAAGCGCTTAAAGTTAGTAACTTTAGGAAAATTCAATATTATTCAGGGAAGGGGTCTACGGAAAACAGCAAAGTGTCTATGAGACCAAAAAGTTTGGGTACCTCTGCTTAAGATTATTATTATTTATTAGTTTCAAATAGTATTCAAGGACATTACAGATTAATCAATTCGCCCTTGAATATTAAAGCTAGAGTGTAAGTCTAAAAATAAATGACGACATAACTAAATGAATGCTAACATTGAACAAGAAAAAAACATAAAAATATAAAACTTAATAAAAGACAGATTATGATAAACATGAGATAGCAGGGAGTTGCCTTTTTAGCTGCCAGAGGGATATACAAAAGATATCTATTTCTGTGGGTAAGGAATTAAGAAGAGCTATAACCCTTCCCACTGGCCTGTCTACAAAAATATTTGTACGGTGGTGCATATAGATATATAGTGCAAGACCCCCCCCCCCCTCCCTCCTCAGATGCACGATACCCATCTCATAGACGTACGCGTCTTGTTCCGTGCCACGCGTTACTAATTTCATGGTATCTCTATAACTATACCACCTAAACACTTACAGTAACTGGATAATTGTATCTCTATTTAACACCCGTGATAATAAATTCATTTATTTTGATAATGATTCTTATTTTATCTCTAGTGTCTTCAACAAATATTCCCTACTTATTTTTATTACTTTTTTGAGACATAACGTCAGTTATTGTAGCTTAAATATAAAAGTTACATATATTCTATCGTCCACTTTTTATAGTCCTATTTATGACCGATGTTTCTGTCTTATATTGTTTTCACATATATCAAACCGTTTCTTCAGCGAGTTATTGTAGCTTAAATATAAAGTTACATATATTCTATCATCCACTTTTTAGAGTCCCATTTAAGACCGATGTTTTTGTCTTATATTATTTTCACATATATCAAACCGTTTCTTCAGCGCACGCCGATAAAGCAACTCACCAGCTCTTTTTTCCGACTTGATTTGAAATCGGATAAGTAGTTTCGGAGATAACCCCCTACATTTTATTTTATTTTTATTTTATAAAATTATCCAAAACAATACAATTGATTTTTGCGAAGCAGATAAGATTGCATTTGTGTGGATTTTATTCCCCCACTAGATTGTATATCTGTTCTGGGGTGATAGTATTTAAGACTTCACTTTAATCATAGTGACTTCACTTTCTTTTTTTTTTCTCATTCATTCCGATTGCTCATTCATTCTTATAAATTTTAAGGTTATTATAAATATATAAATGTGTATATAAATAAAGAACTAATATTAAATAAAGAAAAAGAAAATATTTAAGTTTATAGATAAGTAACATAAATAAATATATAGATTAATATATAACTAAATTGACCAATAAATTAAGTAGCCCAAAAAGGTTTCTTACTGTCCACATATACTTGTGAATTTAATTAATTAATATAATATTATCATTTTTTTTTTAACCATAATCAACCGAAAACATATTTCTCATCAAGTATCAGGTGACAGATATGGACCGAAGTTTGATCCCTCAAATTATCGACCGATATCAGTACCTGATGTTTTAGCAAAAATTTTGGAAAAAATAGTAATTACACAACTCTGTAATCATCTAGAAACCAATCACATGTCATCCGAAAACCAATACGGCTTCAGATCCAAAAATGGGAACACAAGATGCAGTCCTACTAAAAATGTCAGAGCATATGACTAGGTATGTAGACGCCAACAAAAAGTGTATTACTGTACTTCCCGACCCCGCGCAAGCTCCTGACACAGTATCCCATGAAATGCTCCTAATGAAACTTGGGAAATATGGTATTACAGGTATCGAACTAAACTGGTTTCTAACTACGACATACTAAGTTACAAACTTACAATCATACAAATTTGCAAACTTACAAACATTACTTTTTTATAATAATAGTATGAATTGGTTGCGAATGGCTTCGTGCATCTTGGGCCATAAGATCCACAGTGTTTCCGGGTCGGTCCAACTCACGTTTTAGCCTCTTTTCAGTAGCCTTCTCCTGTGGAGGACTACAGTCTGGCCATTAAGAGTAGAAATTAATTCGACGCGAAAGGAAACTATTGATGTGGCAACACTAACCCTTCTGATACATGATTTTTTTCCTCTTGGTTCAGTTCATGAAATTTCGTTTATTTTGTCCTTTATTCTCGTTATTCATATTCTTTTGCGTTAAAAATGAACAAAACTATTCGGAGCGGTGCAAGGCATATACCTAATTTCCTAAGCAGCGGGGTGGATGTTGACCTGTCGTCAATCATTCTTGAAATGGCTAATTGGCTACGCGATCCTAAATTCAGAACCAGGGAAAAGATGCCAATGGTCCACGAGATTCAAAGAGAATCACCGATAAATATACGGCAGGTAGAGGCCGTAACCAGTCGGGAGGTTCGAGGTATCCTGATGGTTAGTTCCATACAGAGATATTCTTCCAAAACTAGAAGTCAGGGTGCGAGGCTGCCGCCTGGTTTACCTTTCCCGGTGCCTCGCCGTAAGGTGTTGGCCTCTGTCTTGCATGTTAGCTTAGCCTGACGGTAGATTTGTATTATCTCTAAGTCATCTACGCTCACCTCACGGGAGATAGAACGATCACTATAGTTAAAACTACCTGAGGTGACGGATTCGTATGTTGTAGTTGATAACCCAAGTTTTTATGCATCGATATGTCTGTCTGCTATATTATTATGTCGCAAACGTTCGTACCCGATGATTATGTGGGGATTCTCTAATATCGTGGATTGTCGATATGATCAGAGCCCAACACTGTGAGGTCAACTAAAAGATGGTGGTATGCTAAGAAATCTGCGCCGAGTATAGGTGTTGATACATCTGCTTCAATAAATTTCCATAAGAATGGTCGTCTAAGATTAAGATCCACCCGCAGTGTTTTTTTACCATAAGTTTGTATTGGTGTACCTTTCGCTTCGTAGAGCCTGACATATGTTTCTTGTTTGTAAATTCGGGTAAAACTGATATTTGCACTACAGTGGGCCCGATTGTGTTTCTTTGTGAACTAAAACTAAAATTAGTCCAAGCGAACGAGACAGAACAATACGTTAAAGCGGAATATGAAACGAACGATCGTCGATAAATCCTACCTGCCGAACTTATCCGAATAAATTGGAGCAAATTTCGTGCGGTATAAGATTTGACCTTGGCGGGTAGTTTTATTGCGAAAAGGTGACAACCGGTCATCTCACACTCCGCTCTAGCGTATTGCTTTGTCTCGTTCACACGGACTAATTTCCGATTTTAGTTCACGAAGAAACGCAATCGAGCTCAGTATCAATTAAGAATTTTAGTCTGTTTTTTTTATCGTATATTGCTTGGCGAGGCGTTTATTGCTTGCATTAGTTGTCGCCTCTGCTGAACTATCGTTAATTCAGCTCTAGCGACAATTTCGATTTTTTTTGAAATTATTGTTCTTGCTGGAAGCCGACTACGCGCTTTATAAAGCCGTGTAGAAATCTTTATAGACTTTACTGCTGTTAGATTTAGTTTGTTGGTACCTAGTCTAGTGTGCGAAGTGCTGTTTTCTGTTTGCGAGCGGCCAAAGCACTAAGACGAGGGCCATAAAAAGTCCATCAAACTATCCCGTCTCTAGTATAGGTAGCGGCGTGCACGGCAACACGGATAACGACCGCACTTAGTGGGATCGCCTCCTTGTCTCATGTAAAACGTATGTGGATCGCTCAGAAGGTGGAGTGGAGTACACGGGGTAAGTACGAAGTTTCGCAAATAAACGGCTGCGCTGTGGTCGGTCCGGAACCCTATATAAGTAATAGTCCAAGAGGCAGCGACAAAAGTGCATAAGTTTTGTAAAATCTGATATTTTCAAATCAGACAGTATTTTCGCCATAGAATGCTGGGGGTAGAGTCAGCAGGCTAGACTCCGAGACACTTGGCGCTGGCGTACTAGGTAAGGTGTTATTGGAAGGCGACTGGTCGCTCTTTCTGATGGTGTGCGGAAACCAGGGTTCCAATTTTACGTCGATTATACCTCAGCGGACAAGAGAGTAGAGAAACACAAACATTAGTATTTAACAATTTATTAACGACTAGCTGACCCGTGCCCACTTCGTTGGGCGGTAAAACTTTTTACTTGTGATGAAATTATGAGTGTGGTTAGGTTAGTACTGAGTGCTATGATTTATTTCCTGACTTCCAAAAGAAGGGTTATATTTTTACTGCATATTTATGTATGTATTTGCATGCCAATTTGACTATATTACCGTTTTTGTGAGAGTCTTCTTGTGAGTGTCTTATTTGTGTGTCTTATCTCTTTAACCATTTATGCAGTTAAAGTGAAATTATATGCAGTAAAAGGGAAAAGTCTTTTGTTTCAAACAGTTGAGACGATACATTTACTTATTTTGATAATAATTCATAATTGTTGATAATATGACCAATAAACATGACCTAACGATTGAAATTATTTTTTAAATATAAAATACTACTTTTTGTTAATTAAATATAAAAGTTAGACATATGCTGTCGCTGACTTTTTTGTAGGCATTATCAAGCTCTACAACTTTTCTCTACAACTTAATCATATATCTCTCATCGTTACGGCAGCGTTCGTAAGAAACGTTTTCTTTCGACCGTTTATTCCGACTTACTTTGGAAATCCGACTACCACGAAAAAGTCTTTTCATTTTTCGGATTAATATACAGCCTATAAGACTTACAAATAACGTGGCTTTCTATTGGTAATAGAATTTTCAAAATCGGTTCAGTAGATCCGGAGATTACTTCCTACAACGTCACAAACTTTACCTCTTTATAATATTAGTATAGATTTAATTCATGTATACAGAGGCGCCTACCAATGAGTGACGAGAGTGTGATCGAGAGTGATTTTAATACATGAAAAATTGCGGTTTATAAAGCCAACATTTTGACGTTGAAATGTTAAAAATGACGTCACAACCGTGAGATTGGAAGAAATGTTTGATAAAATGCTGAGGGCGAAAGACGCACTTACGAATTCTGGTTAAGTTAGACATATGCTGTCGCTGACTTTTTTGTAGGCATTATCAAGCTCTACAACTTTTCTCTACAACTTAATCATATATCTCTCATCGTTACGGCAGCGTTCGTAAGAAACGTTTTCTTTCGACCGTTTATTCCGACTTACTTTGGAAATCCGACTACCACGAAAAAGTCTTTTCATTTTTCGGATTAATATACAGCCTATAAGACTTACAAATAACGTGGCTTTCTATTGGTAATAGAATTTTCAAAATCGGTTCAGTAGATCCGGAGATTACTTCCTACAACGTCACAAACTTTACCTCTTTATAATATTAGTATAGATTTAATTCATGTATACAGAGGCGCCTACCAATGAGTGACGAGAGTGTGATCGAGAGTGATTTTAATACATGAAAAATTGCGGTTTATAAAGCCAACATTTTGACGTTGAAATGTTAAAAATGACGTCACAACCGTGAGATTGGAAGAAATGTTTGATAAAATGCTGAGGGCGAAAGACGCACTTACGAATTCTGGTTAATTATGTTATTGAATGATGTCATACAGAATTCATGTGAAAAATGATACACGTGTAAATTAATAGTAGTCGCACAATTATATATGTTGCTAACCGTTACAGTGTAATTTTAATTAGTACCCCCAAAGTGTGTTGGAAAAGCGGAAAATTCATCAGTAGACAGTCAGTGGATGCAATACATAACCCGAAGCAAATAGTCAGATTTCTTAACAATAGAATGCGTAGCGTCAGCATTACTACTCCATAAATGTCACAAAAATGAAGTCCATTATATTTCGAGGCACATTAGACCGATGCGTAATAGTTACCGACAAATACGTACCGTCGTATTTGCAGGGACTTTATTTTTGTGATATGTATGGAGTAATGCTGACGCCATGCATTATGTTGTTAATCAGTCTGACCATATGTTTCGAGTTCTTTATTGCATCCACTAGTGAATTTTCAGCTTTTCCCAAACACTTTAGGGGTACTAATTAAAATTACACCTTTCCTAGTACGCCAGCGCCAGGTATCTCGGCGTCGGGCCTGCTGACTCTATCCCAGCTTCTATGGCCGAAGTAATGTCTGATCTGAAAGTACCAGGTTTTACACAACTTGCACTTTTTTGTCGCTGGCTCCCCGACTATAACAGACCACTCGCTTTCGTGCTGGAATGAAGATACAATAAAACTTATAGCGTTTATATTTCTTTATAGATTCATTTTGAGGTTACAATTTCTGATACGCGGTCACTCTGAGAGATACAGTTTTTTGTTAGAGCAAGTGAGGTTCCCAGGATCCAATCTAATTAAGTAAGTGATTCAAATTAACTAGCAAGTAGATATATTAAAGCAATAATAAACACGTCTGCCGTTACAGAAAGTGAACGTGGAACCTCTTATAACGATCCTAATTCGTTCTACTTAAAAATAGTTCTCTTACTCGTTATTTAAGGTGCTAATTACTCGTTATGAGAAATTTCTGCGAATTACTCGTTATAAGAGGTGCTCGTTATGAGAGGTTCCACTGTATTGTATTTATAATTATTTTTATTATGGTATTTTATCAAATATTATTGGTTTATGTAGTTATCCATAGAGATACATGTATATTTCCTGAATGTACTCAATCAGATCTTTCATTTGACACTAAACACGATATATTTATGTTAATTTAATTGAGATTTAGAAAACTACTTGATATTTGGTCTGTCAAAGTACCCTATGCCACTCGGGATAACATATCGATTCTAACAATACCACACACTTCTAAATCGATTTAAGCATTTATAAGTTATGGTGGAATAAAGAAACGGAAAATATACATAGATGAACCATGAATTAAACTCCTTTTTGTCAGGCAGTCGTTTAATAACTCTCTGGCTACCTAATGGGAAATAATAATAATAATAATAATAAAACTCTTTATTCTTAAGAAAAGGCGAGCTTATTGCCTGCAGGCAATATTTTAGAGCTAACCTATACTATTGTAAGAACATTATTTGCGAGTAGACTACATAACTTAACCCATATAAAGAGTATGACAAATAAAATATAGGAGGATAGTAAGAAGTATATACTTTACTCTTTGTGGGCACAGATTAGCCACATCAAAATAATCTAACACCTATAAGGACGCTAAAGTTTTAAAAGGAGGGGAATGGTAGGTGAAAGGGAATTTATCTGGATTTCAAATGCTCTCTGAGTCTGTTTTTAAAAGTTGTTATGCTTGGCGCGGTTCTTACATTTTTCGGCAAAGCATTCGAATCACAGATCACACAATCGATTTTTTCTGTGCAAATGTGTATAACATAATAGATTATTGTATACGCTGTAGGTTTTCTGAAGTGATTAAATAATCAAACTAGAGCTGTCAACTACAACGGGCGAACCCGTCACCTCAGAAAGTTTTAACAATATTAAATCGTTCAGTCCCCCGTGAGGTGAGCACAGAAGACTTAAGACGTAAGACAATCCACTGTCTAGATAACGCCACCTGCCCATCAGAGGCCAACGCCTTACGGCGAGGCACCGAGAAACGTAACCAGCGGGCAGCCTTGCCCCCTGACTCCCAGTTTGACTACGGAGATATCCGTCTGGAATTAACCTTCAGGATACCTCCTGTCTCCTGACTGGTTACAGTCCTCTCCTTACGTAGCGGTGATACGGTGTCCACCGAATCTACCGCGGACCACAGCATCTTCACCCGGGATCGGGTGGCCGAATGGACGTTTCAAGAGCAGTTGCCATAAGGTTAACTACCCACGCTCTATAGGAAACATTACTGTTTTCAGAATCCTTCTGCTGTTAGTCGGAATACACAATCGATTAGCTAACGTCGCACGGTGCGCAAACCGTCCAGAAGCGCCCGAAGATTGACTCTTAGGGGAGACTGGCCCGCAGGCCAGGGTCCTACCCGGGCTCGAACTTCTGCATGGAGGCCGCCGGGTGAGTATTGACACGTGCGTTTGACCGATACTATACAACTGGGTCGTAGTGGCCAAACTGCAACAGGACCCATCAGCTCCCTAAATAAATGATTATTACAAGTAAAGTACTACAAATGATTCGAGAAGCTAACGGAAAATCGGGTACCTCAATAAAATATATATTTTTGAATAGCTTAAACCTTCAGGATAATGGTTGATTATGGGCAAAAATCGCTCAATACATGGGAAGGGGGTCAAATCGCTCTCATCAATTTTGTTTACACTAATAAACACTAAATTAGATCAAGCGACCAGAAAGGGTACTAATGTAAAAAGATAGTTCGAAAGAGTACATACAAATGAGTATAGAGGGCGTTAAATTTTATATAATTATTTGAGGTTTCAATCAAATGTCATTAAGATAATGAAAGATGCATTGCATCAATGTATCAAATATAAAGAAGATAATCAAAACATATCAGGATGAAAAGGTGAATAATTAAATATACTTTGATTCCAATTGAACATAACAACAAAATAAGACTGATTTTATTAAATATCTGCAGTTAAAAACAAGAGTTTTTTTCGTTTTTCAGACATAGAGAAATGGCAATATGCCGTATAATTTTATCAAAGTTACGGCGATTAGAAAACATTGGTAAAGGTTTATAACTTAGGTTTATAGTTAGTATACTTTACTTTACTAATCCTCTCTACCTTGTTAAATAAACATATTATTTTGTTTTAATTGTGATTATTTTCAATCTTTTCTTTATAGATTCTACTTTTCAGTTTAATTTGGTCAACAATTCTTGCCGTTTACGCTAAGGGACAAAGGGACGGAATGAACTCGCGCTAAACTCGAAGCATTCTCCAGATGTTTTACAGAGTTGCAGCGCAATACAAATCCATTGCAGCGTGTAACGCGCGGGCGGACAAGTTTTGAACAAACTCTGGCGTGGCCAGGCTCTCTTGTTTCAGAGTGCGACCGCCGCGGCAAATAGAGGAAAATATGGTTTAAAGTTGAAACTTTCCGTCTGCGACTCTGTCCATTAATCTCTGATTAGCTGGAGGAGATAACTTTCATTCGGTAGGAAACTTTAAAAAGGATTTGTTCTACTACAGTATTAGAGCTTTTGACAATTAGGCATCTAGCCGATATACAAGAAGACGAGTATTATGCCAGAAATTATAACTTCGTGAACTTTGTATCATCTAAAACTCTTCATAAGCCATTATCTTGAACCTTTAAACTATAATTTATTGAGATCGATAATATTAGCCGCATCGTGTATGGATTGAATTTCGTTTGGTTATGAAATGAAAGTCGATTGTAATTCAAATGAATTCAATGTATTTAATTTACACGGGGAAAGATAAATGCAGTAAACATTCGACATAAAACTTTCTGGTAAACTATGTTTTTCGTTTTGTTTTCGAGCGCGTAAATAAACAAAGAAGATGGCTTTCCGACTCGCGAACACGCGACATACAGTTGTCCATGCGCGAAACACGGAATATCCAAGTTAATCTCCAGACAGACAGACAAACAGAAATACAGACAGACTACCATCTGGAAATAGTCTTAATCGTCTCAGAGGGGCTCAAAATCGATATTTCAACAAAAAAATGGGCGTTCACAATATTTTCCCTCCTCGCCGGTTGGTGGGCCAGGAAAGTAAATTAATAAATGAGAAAACAACAAATAAGCCAGGCGACTTTCTTTGTAAAAACCCTAATCCTTCGCTAATTCCTGAGGCCGTAACAAAATAACAGCGATTAAATCCTTTTTGAATCATCTGAAGTTAGAGCGAGAGAGTACGAGCGTCACTCTATCTGTCGCCTTCTCGCTGCCAGCGCGAAGTTTGTTTCATTAACAGTTTGATGAGTTTGGCATGGGGGTTTTCGTGTGATTAGCCATATTTAAAAAGATTGTACTTCGAAATTCCGAAACGGCTCGTAATTGAGGTAAGTTTTAGTAGCCATAGATATTGTAGATAAGTAGATCTTTCCAATGGTAAATACGTTATTTGTATTGGAGAGGTGGGCCCAGCGCACATACATTTTTTGCCCATTGTTCTTTACTGTGTTAGGTTTTACGGACAGCCTACGGAAATATGCGACTGTCGGCTCTAGAGGGAGCTAATGGGCCCTGTTGGAGTTTGGCCACCACGACTTATGTGTAGGGTCGGCCAACTCTACAGGTCAACACCCATCCGGCGGCCTCCACGTAGAAGTACGAGCCCGGATAGAACTCTGGACTGCGGGCCAGTTTCCCCTAGGAGTCAACCTTCGGGCGCTCCTTGACGTATTGCACACCGTGCGGCGTCAGCCAATCCATTGTGCATTCCGATTGAGAGCCGGGAGTCTGCTCTTGAATCGACCATTCGGCTACCCAATACCGGATGAAGAGCCGGCAATGGATGCCGAGGTCCCCGATAGATTCGATAGACACCGTATCACTGCTACGTAAGGGAAAGGACCGCGCAATCTACTTCGATCCTGTAACCAGTCAAGAGGTGGGAGGTATCCTGAACGTTAATTTAAGACGAAGATATCCTTCCAAACTGGTAGTCAGGGGGCGAGGTTGACCGCTGGTGCCTCGCCGTAAGGCGTTTGCCTCTGACAGGCGTGTGGCGTAACCAGACAGTGGATTGTTTTTCATCCCAAGTCTTCTGCGCTCACCTCACGGGAGACAGAACGATCTATTATCGTTGAAACTTCCTGAGATGACGGGTTCGCCCATTGTAATTGACAGCTCTAGTTGTATATATATCTATACAGTTTAGGTCTATATTAAACACGAAAGTTTTAATTGGCGTGGCTCGCCGCTGGAATCTATGCCCAATAACTTCCGACATAAAGGTTAATATCGCAGAGCAGCCGACGAACTCATCAAACTGTTAATGAAACAAACTCCGCGCTGGCAGTGAGAGGGCGACAGAAAGAGCGACGCTCCTACTATCTCGCTCTAACCACAGATGATTAAAAAAAGGATTTAATCGCTGTTATTTTGTTACGGCCTCAGGAATTAGCGAAGGATTAGAGTTTTTATGAGGAAAGTAGCTCGGCTTATTTGTTGTTTTCTCATTTATTAATAAGACAGAGAATATTACTTTCATGGCCCACCAACCGGCCAGGAGGGAAAGCATTGTGAACGGGCATTTTTTTTTTGTTGAGATAAAGTCGGAAATATCCATTTTGAGCCCCTTTGCCCCGTTAACCCCCATTAACCCTCGAACCACGGGTGATTTTACGATCCATTTTTTAAAATTATAAATCAAGGGCCAATTTTACTCGATATTTAAAACAAGTGCAAGGACTGTAATGAAGAAATTAAACGAAAAAAACAAGAACTGAAATTTTCAAGGGAAATTTCGTTGACAATTTTGCGTACATTATGCGGTAAATGCGCTTTCAAGGGAAGAATCATTAAGGAAAACTTATTAATATTTTTTTACTTTATTGAACACCATCAGTCTCGTCAAACATATCTCACGTTTCGACATATTGAGAATCTACGGTAACGAATAAACTGAACAAAAGACACAATATGAACGACTGCTTCTGCAGAAATAGATATAAAATAGGCGGTGCCTGATCTAGATTCTATGATACAGACCGTTAACTTGTCCGTTTCCGACGGCCCTGCGACTCGAGAACGTGGAAAATGAGTAGACGCGACAAAAAATTTAGATATTTTTGCAATGCCACGCGCGCGCTTTCGATATATACATAAATATGTATAGGTATACCGCGGCGACAAGTGAATACGTCCCACCGTTGGCAGTGGCCAATTACGAATGACGATTTCGGCTTCGCGCGTCGTCTAATATAGTCGATTTGGCTTTTCAATTATAATATAATAAATTATCAAATTTCAAGATTGTTATAAATTAAAAATTAGATTACAATAATAACATAACTTAAGATCACTGTGTCATTTTTTATATCACTTAAAAGTATCTTTGATAAATAGAAAAAAAAATGTTTTGCCATAACATTTCTGGAAATTACATAATTTCAAACATTTTTTTCTTATATTTTTTGTATGGAAGTTCCAAAAACTGTCTTGGTACTATGCAAATAGACCATACATTGGTGTAAATAGTATTTTTTAATATTGAGAATCATCTCTAGGTTTTTCAAAAACTGACGACAAATCTCACTCGTTTTTATTTTTTTAGAAAACAGTAACAGAATAAAGATAATTTACAATTAATATGGAAATAATTTACCAAATTTCGGTTTGGCGAAATGATAGCTTAAGGACCGGGTTTTTAAAATCCGCCATAATTGTATTAAAATTCTTTTTCGTCTTCTCACAACCAGGCCACAAAAGTATGCTTCATATAGCTTTGCACGGCTAATAGACAACGATTCGACCGAGTAATAGCGGAGTAATCGCTCAGAAATTATATGCAACGCAATAATATCGTACTCAACAGAATCATATTGAATGAGCCGAACGCTCAGTTAGCGTCTCCCGCGGTTGGAGGGTTAAGACCATTTCCAGATGGTAGTCGGTCTGTGTGTCTGTTTGTCTGACTGTCTGTATTCATCGGGGGCTAATAAGCCCTTGCTGAGTTGGCCACGAAGACCCTTTTGTTCAGGGTTGGTCACACTCACGGGTCGACACCCATCCGGCGGCCTCCACGCATGAAGCGCGAGCCCGGGCAGAACTCTAGCCTTAGGGCTAGTTTTCCTTAGGAATCAATCTTGTGGCGCTCCTGGACGCTCTGCGCACCGTGCGGCGTAAGCCAATCGATTGTGCAATCGACTAACAGTCGGGGGAGTCTGGAAGCAGTACTGCTTCCTATAGGACGGGGGTGGTTGCTGACCTTACGGCGACTGCTCTTGAAACGACCATCGGCTACCCGATCCTGGGTGAACACCGTTTCAACGCTTCGTAAGGGAGAAGACCGCGCAAGCGACCCCGAACTCGTAACCAGTCGAGAGACCGGAGTAATCTGGTCGCAAATGGAAGTAAGGGCGTGAGTGTATTTCCTCTCGGCGACATACCTAGCTATCTCGCGGATAAGGCGTTAGCCTCTTACGGGGATGTGGCGGAGCTTGACGGTGGACTGTTTTGCCCTAAGTCTTCTGCGCTCACTTCACGGGAGATAGAACGATCAAATATCGTTAAAACTTCCTGAGGTGACGGGTTCGCCCGTTGTAGTTGATAGCTCTAGTTGTCTATTCACCAACAATAGCGCCCAAACTCTTAATCCGATTGAGCTGCAAGTTAGCATGCCGCCATCATTTGCTTATAGCAAGAGTTGAAAAATTTGTGGTTAAAATTGGTCCACCAGGGGGCGCACTAGTCATATTTCAATCTCGAAATATTAGAATTAAAGACTTGAAATTTAGTAAACAGATGTCTTGTGAAATTTTGGTTGGAATATCTCATACACAAGCTACATTAATAAGGTTCCACCATACATTTTAATCAAATATTAAAGCCATCTGTTGACGCTTGCCCCACCCCACCCTTAACCGAGAAACGAACTGTGCCGCACAAGGCGGTTGTAATGAAACCCAGCCGGGTTCGTCCGAGCGAGCGTCGATTTTTTATGAAATTAATATTCGGATGAAAGGCGTCCTTTGTAAGTAACAAAGGAATATTTTGGGGGTGACACAACCTATTTTTTTTTATTTTCACCAGATAAAGGCGTCTTAGCATGTTCAGTATTCGGATAGGTATTATAATCGTTGGTATCTCTTAGCAGTCGTTGAATAATGAAGTTAGCAAACGTGTCTGTGCCGGTTTTCGTAGTCTTCAGCGGTTGTAAAGATTTTTACGAGTAAAGGTTAAAAAGATCACAGATGCTCTCTTGAAGTCATAGAGCCAATCCTCCAGAAAACAGATCGCTTGCGAAGTGTGTGCTTTTACTTACACACTTACACTTACTTATAAGATAGTTATTACTTACAAGAAAAGTTGTATATATACCTAAGTTCGTTCCACAGATCAATTCGAGCCAAATATGACGATTCGTAGAACTCGCACCCTTCGGCTACGTAACGACCAAATTTGGTTGCACATCAGAATACCGTTGACTCCGTAACGACCAATATTGGCGGCTTGCTCCCGGAGCGCACAGTAATATTATTTTCTAATTCGAACGCATCCTAAAATCCATTCCAAATATTTCATTATTACCATAGATATATAGACGGCCGCTAGAATAATTTCGCGCGTCATTTCGCAGGATATTTCTGGTAAAATTCCATTGTCAAACATCATATTTTTTTTTCGAGAAATCATCAAAATTTTTATTGGTTTTTATGAGCTATATATATCTAAATATTTTTGTATGTAAATAAGCAAAACAAAATATTATTTTTCATACAGAATCTAATAAAGATTATGTTAGTATTTACAATTTCTAAATAGGGTTCCGTATTTTTCCGTAAGACAAGTACAAGTTAGAAATGCCGAGTTTTTTTGACTTTTTCGAATTTCTCATATTTATTCATAACTATCTAAGTGTTTTACAAAATGAGATTTCAATATTTTGGATACGAAATTTCAGTGCGATCAATGCACGGTTTTTCTTTTTATGATTGCTATAGTAGTTCCATAGTTATAGTACTTTTACTATATCGCTGGACCGGAGACGTAAGCTAGCCTCTCCGACTGTATGGCTAAAAATGTATGGCGGATTTTTTCGTGATTTTTGATGAATTCTAGGATTTTTTCGGTTGTATTATTCAAAAATCTAAACTAGACATCTAGTAACTAGTTTAATAATCTTGCGATTTAGCAATGTTCCGAAAATAGATTTTGCGTCTTACTGTGCAGATTTGTTATATTTAAAGGTTGTTTTACTGGTTTTCCTCAAGTTATTTACAAGAAAATAAGCAAATTAGATAAGTTCAAACTTGCACAGATTGTAATGCAGTTATTTAAGAAGCCACTTGTGTGTTTTTTAATCATTAATGATCTGGGACTCGCAGCGTATACCTAAAATAGTAAGGCTCGTTTTGGGCGACGTACTATATAAAAAATAAACCGTATCTGAGTTTTAGGCCCCGCCTACTTACCCCCTCCCTTCGCGACGGGGCAGGTAATACTTATTTTGACTCATCTCGCAGCGATATTCACTACCGATGTCTGAAATAGTTCACACTAGGTATACACTATTGCAAATGGATTTATATTTTGGGATTATACAAGTGTCATGTACCTACCTGGTGTAGAAGGTTACGCTTTATCATAATCTAAACTTGAACATTACATTACTTTTCCGGCTACCACTGGTAGGGAAAGTAAAGTATTGCGATAGAGCGGAAAAAAATGTTTAGATAACGATACGACGGATATATCCATTTTAAGGTCCACCAATATGATTAGGAACATTTTCAGAGAAATGTCTGTCTGCCTGTATGCAATCTCTCACGATAACTGCCGAGCCATTGAACCGATTGAGTTGAAATTTGGTAGAAGTAAAGGGAAACTCTCACCATAGTGCATGACTCACAGAACGTCACATGCTTCGGGATCTTGTTGGATAGTGGTGATGCACACCATGCATTTTAAAATCGGATGTTAAAGTGCATGGTGTGCATGGTGTACAATGTGGGAGTGCATGGTGTGTAAAAAAGAAAGCACACCATGCACTAAAAAAATATTATATTATTAGGACAGAAAACTCGAGGAATAATCCTGATACCTAAAAAACTCTTATCGATAACGCGCCACATGAACAAAAAAGTGATTGTTGATACAATATCGTATTCTTATACGATACAATATCGCTTCATGCCTTCACGCAAAGTATCAGCCTATTTTATGCCGATGACACCGTGCGTCAGTTTTCCAAAGTTAACGGAAACGACACAGGGTGTTATTCTCTGCCAGTGCATAAATAATGCAATTGTCGGTAAAGCGATGATCTGCCTTTCAAATGGGGCCTGAAAACGGAAGAACCCTAACAATGGTTGCTCTCGCTATCTGCTCCTCGCCGCTCCCATACATAATTCATGATTGGCCACAGAACGATGCTTACCTACTTGTTCGACAACCGCGCTTCCGACCCCGGAGCGCCACCAGGGCCGTATTTGGACAATTCAACGTTGGACAGCATTAAATTACAAAACCTCGTTAGCGGGTCGTATAGGGGTTAGTTAGTGTATGGGTTATAAAGGTCTGGTCGACTGGGGTTGTTAAGTACTATAGAACGGGCCAAAGGAACGTTCCGATGAGGCAATAAATCTTTATGTCGGCCCGCCCCTTTTAATACCTGCTAGTAGGGATGCGTGTCATAACCTTCGCAGATTATCTATCAGATTATTATATTATTGAAATTGAGCATCTAAACTTTTGTCGGGCCACTTTTCAGTTCGTCAAAAAATGACAAAATGCTATGTATAAAGCACCGATTCTGCATGTTAATATCACCCTTCAACTTCGATAGCTCCAGGTTAGAAAATATGGTCTCCATTGCTCAACTGATAGGCAAGTAATGACGTTTTATCCGCGCAGCATTTTATGATATACATACATATGTGGGACTCATTATTACAAATTGCCACGATAACATTTTACTAATGACTGTTTAGAAATTAATAATGACCTATGATATGCCATGCTATGATTATCAGTTATCTATTAAGTACTCATTTAATAACTCACATCACATAATTAGGTCATTATATAATTACTCTAATTCTAAAATAATACTTGAACCGAAAATATTAATAAATATAGCAATCGGTACTATAATAAATGCTGATGTATAATACTGTTTCATCGAGCAAGCTTAATTCATCGATAAGCAATATCGACGTTAGCCGGATCCTTGTTGACAGCTCGGTTTATTACCCCATCGGAACGATAATATCGTACTCAACAGAATCGTATTGAATGAGCCGAACGCTCAGTTAGCGTCTCCCGCGGTTGGAGGGTTAAGACCATTTCCAGATGGTAGTCGGTCTGTGTGTCTGTTTGTCTGACTGTCTGTATTCATCGGGGGCTAATAAGCCCTTGCTGAGTTGGCCACGAAGACCCTTTTGTTCAGGGTTGGTCACACTCACGGTTCAACACCCATCCTCCGGCGGCCTCCACGCATGAAGCGCGAGCCCGGGCAGAACTCTAGCCTTAGGGCAAGTTTTCCTTAGGAATCAATCTTGTGGCGCTCCTGGACGCTCTGCGCACCGTGCGGCGTTAGCCAATCGATTGTGCAATCGACTAACAGTCGGGGGATTCTGGAAGCAGTACTGCTTCCTATAGGACGGGGGTCCTATAGGAGGTTCCTTTGGCTCGTACTTTAGATAAATGTACGCCCGAGTTCGTCTTGCGAAACAGCCTCAAAATTAAGTTTAAAAAGCTTCCTGAAAGCATCTCCCCTGAAGGCGTATAATATTAGTCTTGTAACGTTGCCCGTTTAACCTTTCATATTCCTAAATAAGTAATATTGAAAAATCTGAAAAACAATGTGTCTAGAACGCCGACAAAAAGATGAAAGTGCTAATTTTGATACTATAGATAAGTGGGCGCCATCCCGGCTCCAGGAAGTGGCTATTCGGGGCATTATCAGAACGCAGAACCAGGACGCCGTCTATCCTGTGGACGCAGAGAGGGGTGCGGACGCGGGCCAGGGCGCTCCGTGCTAGACTCGGCACTGGGCGTGGGTCATACCCTGATTTCGCCTCGCGCGCAGAAATGAGGGCTTTCCCGTGGGAAAGGACGACCTTGGATTTACCGTGAAATGTTTCTAAACTAATTTAAATATATAACCTGTTACCTGTCTTACCGAAATGCAGGAGAATCTCAGCGGAAGCAGCAATCTCACAGCGGCGGATTTTACCGCCCGCTTCACGTCGGAGGAGTACCTATCTCTCTCAGATGAGCAGGGGAATCTTATCCCTCTGTTTTAATCAGAATTTACCATGGGCCCCGCCCTTGAATCCCGAGTTCTTTTATTTATGATTGAAAAGATGTACTGCGCTACATACATGATATTTATTCGGATATTATATGTTTACAAATGAGTATCCTAGAGTATTTTATTTATATTACTTGGAGGATTTGCATAACTCGCTGTAATGGTCGTTCAGGAGGAAAATGGGAATTCTGACCTGCGGGTAATTGTTAGGTAGGTAGGAATGGATGGGGTGAAGTGACGATTCCCTTTTTGGGGGGTCGTCCCCTGTAAATGCCGCTACCGAACCTTGACTAATGGGTTTTTTAAATCCCTAGTTATGCTAAAGGGGTGATTATAGGGAATTGTCCAACGAACCCTGCGTGCTCGCGCGGGTGGCGCGCGATCTACCTGACGCTTCAGGCGTGCGATGTAATATTCATTTTATTCCGATTCTAGTGGTTTTCGGGATGGAAAATATTCGCTGAACCCTGGATGCGTGTACAGTGATCACGGGGAACAGAAATTAACTATAGCTTGAATCTACGATTTCTAGTTATCGCCTTCGCACGAGACGGTCGCCTTTAGGAGGCGATCCGTTGGATATAAAAATAGGATGACTTTAGAAACTTTATAATTTACATAAGAATTACTGGGAGAGAGACTCGCCTGGTAAGGTTTTGTCGGCGTCCTGGGATACTGGGTTTCCGGATCTGGGCGGCGCGAATCCCACTGGCTTTATTGTCGTTTGGTGGCGACGGATATATTTTACTATCTTTCAAGACTTTATAAAATGTGGTTTGCTGGTGTGATCTAGCGGGTAGCAGATCTAATGGCGACCTCGGCCTTTCGGCCGAGGTGCCGTCGCCCCATCCGCCTCCGTCGGAATCCACCCGAAGCCGAATATATTTTATTCGACTGGCAATCGATGTCGTTCCGGTCGATTTTTAACTAGGGATCCTTTTACAATCGACTTAATATCGTGCTATAGCGTACGATTGATGATGTCTTAAGTGAGAGCTTGTTTGAAATTACAGTTTTATTATTAATTATATGGTGTTTTAGGGTTTGCATATTATAAACCTAAATACGTGACGACTAGTTCGTCACAGTCTGTCTTCAGTTTATGTGAATATCAATGTTTTTATCAATCGTATTGTTGGAGATATTCTATTAACGCTGTGAGTCTATCTGGAAAATTTGAGTGTCGCGAGTAAATTCGTTGAAGTTAAGGGTCGGTTCACGACAGGCACCATCGATATAAAAAACATCGAAAATCGATTCCTAACCATCGATGTTTTCGATATATCGGACATCGATATACATCCCTAGCTAATACCCGTCTTTATAGTCGATTGCTTGAGCACTCCTTAAGAAAGCGTGGCTCCAGCAATAGCTAATACTTAAGCAATGTTCAAGCAGTCGGGATTTTTTCTGTTTCTTTTGGTAATATTACGCAAAACAATTGGCAACAAAACGAAGAAAATTGGCGCTGGGAGGGAAGGGGGGGGGGGGGGAGGGTTCTGCTTGACGGGAAAATGTTGGGGTTAAACAATCGTTTTTTTCTATCTATTAGAAACCATTTTTAAAAAATATGGATATAATAGTTCCTTGCCGCGGGGCCAATAAAAGGCGTGGGTCGATGGACCGGTGCCTACCTGGCATATTGATTAATCCGGCACTGGTTCCAGGCAACGTCAAAGAAAAGATACTTCCGTTGATGCTGGGTAATCGTGACTTCCGCTTCGACACCCTCCCTGCCCCTTCCGCCCCCTCCCTCCTCCACCCTCCCACCCTTCGCTGCACGTTCACCGCCCATCTGGCCGGACTCCCTGACAGTAATTTATGGGATCCGATTCGCGGGCCGCTTTGATTTGCTCATGTTTACTCTTGACTCCGCTGATTTGTTATCGCTGGCTCACTATAATTCACGCGTTTATCACCGTTCGGACATAGATAGGTACTTGGGGGGAGGTCTCGAACGCACATCTGATTTTGGAAAATTAAGTCCTTTACTAACATCGATATCAAGGCCTAGATATGCCCTCAGGTACAAATAAGTTGGGTCATATTCGTTGCGCGTAAAACATGTGATAGAGAGAGAGAGAGATAGAGAGCAATACATTATACAGTATGCGAGAGAGTAGCAAGCTAATATTCACTACTACTGGCGGCGATCCGTATTGGTATTGAAGTGGTCATTTTCGTGCATGAAAGGCCTATCTAGGCCCTTATCATTGTTTAGCACAGTATACTAGACAATAGCTTCTTTTATAGAACAACATCGAAATCATCATCATCATCATCATTTATTCATTCCATAAAAGCATTTCACAATACTGAGGAACATGTCAAATTTTTCAATCATAATTTACCGGATGATAAAACCGCTTTGATTAATTAAAAGGAAAAAAAAATAATTGTAATCAGAGGTGATTACTTAAAAATAGTCAAATTTACAAAATAATCAATAATCAAACAATAAATAATATGCAATACAATGAAAAAGAAAAATCTGAAACATGAGTAATTAAAAACAACGTCAATAAAATCTAAAACTTAGTGCGAAAGTATAGTCATAATATGGTTATTCATAATCAAGCAATTGTGGACGCAATATCATAAAAGTCGTCCAGTTTGTAAAGGGCATGTTTGACTAACTGATTTTATATGCTGCCATCTCAAGTTTTCTCGTCGATGACGGCAAAGCATTGAACAGTTTAAAACTAATATATAAAAATGTCTCCTTGCCAGTAAAGTATTGTGGACGCATTTTCAAAGTAAAATGCTAAATTTTAAAGTAAAATTGATGTTTGTGACGTGACTAATCGGGAAGATAGATAATCTTTAATAGACCGTGTCAGCCTGCTTAATTTGGAAGCAAGCTGTGATACAGCGGCATGATATAATAGGATACCTTCTCTTGTCGCCATCTGCTGCGACGCCGCCTTAATGACTCGTGTTACGGGCCTCTTGCTAAGCCTTAATATAATATATCTAGCGACAGCGGCGAGTTGCCTTAATGAACATTCCTCATCTTCTTCTCTTTACGCACCGCGTCGACTGTCTCTGGAATAAATAAGGCGAAATAATATTAGGGCCTTACCTATAATATAGGGAGCTAATGGGCCCTTGCTGAGTTAGCCACGAAGACCCATTCTGTTCAGGGTTGGTCACACTCAGTTAGCCACGAAGACCCATTCTGTTCAGGGTTGGTCACACTCACGGGTCAACACCTATCCGGCGGCCTCCACGCATGAAGTGCGAGCCTGGGCAGGACTCTGGCCGTAGGGCTAGTTTCCCCTAGGATTCAAACTTCTGGCGCTCCTGGACGGTCTGCGCACCGTGCGGCGTCCGCCAATCGATTGTGCACTCTGACTAACAGTCGGGGGAGTCTGGAAGCAGTACTCTTTTCTATAGAGCGGGTTTGGTTGCGGACCTTGCGGCGACTGCCCTTGAAACGACCATCGGCTACCCGATCCTGAGCGAACAGCCGGGCAAAGGATGCCGTGGTCCGCGATAGATTCGGTATACACCGTTTCACCGCTTCATCCTGTCCACCCTAGAACGGGCTAGTCCCAGTTGGGTGACAGAAACAAATAAGCAAAAGGTTAAGGTTTTGCCATTCGGTTCCTGTTATTTTTGAAAGCTAATCAATGTTTTATAGTAATTAATTTTTAAATAAATAAATAAATAAGTAAGGCAGAGGACCGCGCAAGCGACCTCGAACTCGTAACCAATCGAGAGACCGGAGTAATCTGGTCACAATTGGAAGCAAGGGCGTGAGTGAAAGCCCGCTAGGTAACACACCCGGTTATCTCGCGGTTAAGGCGTTGGCCTCTTACTGGCTTGTGGCGGAGCTTGACGGTGGACTGTTTTGTCCAAGTCTTTTGCGCTCACATCAAGGGAGATAGAACGACTAAACGTTAAAACTTCCTTAGGTGACGGGTTCGCCCGTTGTCGTTGACAACTCTATTAGGGCCTTACCTATGAAATTGCCGATTCTTAATACTGGCTACTTTGAAATCAAGGTTCATTATAAGTCGGGTCTCCTGCGCGTGTTTTTTCTAAACAATACACAAAAGACATTACACAAAAACAATTGTTTTCATACACAATCTGTCTCCTGCGTATATAAATGTTTCATGTTTTAACAAACATTTTGTGTAGATATCAACATGAGTTTCGACGAGGAAGACGTACTTTCAGTTTTAGCAATTATAGACGTCTAGAGAGAATAATATCAGGGAGAAGAAACAACTCGAATCCATTGCCAATTTCTTATCACAATGTGTTTACAAGACAATATAACCTAAAAAACCGTGTTGACCATACATTTTGACCTCCTCCCCCGAGATGATTAAGACCATTTTCAGACTAAAGTCTGTCTGTGTATCTGTGTGTAATCTGCCTGTGTGTGTGTGTATGCGTGCGTGGGTGTGTATTTCTCTACGATAGCGTCCAAACGCTTCATCCGATTGTGGTGAAATTTGGCATGCAGGCATCATTCGGCCATGGCAAGAGTTGAAAAGAATGTAATTGAAATCGGCCAAACAAGGCAACTGTGTACAGAATTTCAAGTCTCTAAGTCCAACATTTCGAAATTAAAGTATTTCAATTTCGAAATATTGGACAATTTCGAAATTACGTTGTGACGTTTTGGTTGGAATACCTCATATCCAAGCGACACAAATAATATTTAAAGTCTACCATACATCTACTAAATAGTAAGGCGCTTAAAGAAGACGACGATTGCGATGCGTGGATTGTTCGAAACTAGAATTCAAGTTTGCAATTAGTTTTTTAAATTGAATGAGATGACTTGCGTTCGAATTTTAAATCGTCATTGCGTTGCGTCGCATATTAACAGTAATTTTCGCCCACTGCTCATCGACTTTATTTATGAAATAAATATTCAGATGAAACAAGTCTTGGGGTGACACGATAGTTTTTTTTTCAAAGTCGTTCTGCTGATTGATAATTTAATTTTGATATCATTGCAATCTTAAGGCGACATGATACCAGGGAACGACCATATCTGAGGAATTTTAGTTTTATGAGTTTTTTGAAAAATATAAGCGTTAATTAAAAAAAGTTTGTAAGTGAATCCCTCGATTAAGAACCAATTTAAATTTTGGACTCAAAAAAATGCTCATTGCCTTGGATATTAAGGCTTTAAGCTGTCTTTGAAAACTTTCAGGTGCGTTTACTCCTATACAATGTAAGCGGTGAGTGTGTTTTATTATAATTTCGTAATATTGACTGGTTAATTCTCTAGGGCAGCACTTAGCCACATTTTTATTTAGGCCCTAAATTAATTACAATTATTTAAAACGTGAGAGCGCTCTACGCTAAATATACTTCGCCATTAACACCCTTATACCACCATCACGTTAAGATAGTTATTCTGTGCTAGCGCTGCGATTGACCGTTTAGTATGCGTCTGGTTCCCGGCGCTAGCGGACGTGGAATCTGCGCTTGACGCTTTGTCAACGCTGGATTTTTATTGGTCAAACCCTACAAAATTGACTCCGCCTATTTTTTCGCGTGTTTCGGATATTTTTCTAAGGTCTCATGTTGCCTTAACCGTTGATGTATTTGCACTATTTTGCTAGTTGTATCTCTTAGCGTCTATATCTCTTAGCGTCTATCTCTTGCACTATTTTGCTAGTTGTATCTCTTAGTTGTATCTGTTGCTGTGTGTACCTCTTAGCGTAAGTTCATCCGCATAACGATATAATCTCAACAGTCGAAAGAGACCCACTGCGGCAGGCCTCTCCCTCTCTCGCTCGCACTTAGTTAAGGGGGAGTGTAGGGGGTGGGACCTGCCTCGTTATGCTCCTAATGAGTTTGTTTAGTGGATGTGCTGCCCTTATGAGAGACACCGTTAACCGCTTCTGTATACTCCGCTGCAACAGACATTAATTAAAAGTTACGCAGCACGTGGAATCCGCCGTCATTCCACGTAACGTCCCCTAATGACGTCTCTAATTAAAACCAAGAGTTACTCAATATTCATACCTGAGTATGTATTAGCAAATATTATGTAAGTACAGTAATATACTGTAATAGATTGTTACCTAAGTAATACAGTCTTTCACAAAATCGTTCTTACCCGAATAAACTTTTTTTAACCGACTTCAAATGAAATAACCCTTTGGCTACGTAACGACCAAATTTGTTTGCATATCAGAACACCGTTGATTACGTAACGACGAATATTGGCTTGCTCCCGGAGCGCATAGTAATATTATTTTCTAATTAGAACGCATCCTAAAATCCATACCAAATATCTCTTATTACCATAGATACATAGACGGACGCTAGAATAAGTTCGCGCGTCATTTGGATATTTCTGGCAAACTTCCATTTTCTAACATATTTTTTTTCTTCGAGAAATCATCAAAATTTTTATTGGTATTTATGAGCTAATATCTAAATATTTTTGTATGTAAATAAGCAAAACGAAATATTATTATTGATAGAGAATCTAATAAAGATCACGATAGGTAGTATTTACAATTTCCAAATAGGGTTCTGTATTTTTCCGTAAGACAAGTACAAGTTAGAAATGCCGAACTTTTTCGACTTTCTCATAATTATTCATAATTATCTAATTATTTCACAAACTGAGATTTTAATATTCTATATACGAAATATCAATGCGATCATTACGCAGTTATTCTTTTTATTATTGATATAGTAGTTCCATAGTTATAGTACTTTTTGTCGAGCGCGGCGATATTGCAAGAAATTCCAATAAATTGCCGCGGTCTGCCATGAAATTATGCAGCAACTCATAAAGGGTTAATAGTAAAAGCTCATTTATAAACAAAAGCTTTTGATAAAATGCTGTCCCGAGCCAGCCCTGGGTGCAGCAGCCATATGATTGTGGTGAAACTTATAACTATATTTGAATGCGTATACAATATTTCGTGTCTGTGCTGTTGACCGTTAAGGAGTCCCCTCGTCGGGAGCCAATCCTTGGTGAAGAATCAGATTATGTTTACCATAAAAAGGCATTGTCATTGAAACTGAACCAAAATGTAAAATTTTTAACTTCATATGATAATATCTGAATAATTCCCTTAATTCCTCATTGATCCCTAGTAAGGTGGTAAACCATATATGTATGTCAAAGAGATGAATTTTCTTTCCAAACTAGTTTCGTAATATGTACAGTTATTAAAAAAAAAAACGTGTGGCACTCGGGGACTGCCGCGGTAAAGCTATTGCATAGAATTTTTAACAATTTATGCAATTATAATTATGTATTTATTTTATTTATTTTATTTTTTCTGATATCAGATAACTGTGCTCTATCGGAAAACGTTGAAATTATTCCGAATCATTTGCGGCTGCGGTAGCAAATGATTCGGAATAATTTAAACGTCTTCCGATAGAGCGCCGCGGACGATTTTTTTATTCGATAAAGCAAAAAAAACGGATTATTCGAGAAAAATCGTAGATAAAAAGATAGATAATTAAATTATCTTTAAAATGGTGCAGGTTTCATAATAATACCCAGATAGTATTTGCGTAGTAGTCGTTTTTGTGTTCGGTTAGACCTAATTTCACAAATTAATTACACTATGTAATATAAACAAAATCTAAAATATTCAAAGCTAAGAATATTAAGAAAATGTTCTTGTTTAACATATTTTTTTTCGAATCGTAAGCAGTACTCGTTTAGACGTAATTATCAGTTTAAAATCATTAATTTTCGTTAAGAAATTTCTTCATTCGGTCGCCGCGCTGGCCTAGGCCTGCGATAAAAGCTATGCAACAGCTTAAAATGTGAATTAGAACAATGTATTTTTTTGTACCAGTATATTGAATTTATTGACAAATAAATGAAGAAAATAAATAAATACAGATATTTTCTCCTTTAACCCCTAGACAGCTAACGTTCCTGTACCGGCTTTTTGGCGATCATTATTTAAATGTGTTTTTAAAAAATAAAAGTTTTATTATAGTATACTAGCTGACCCGGCGAACTTCGTACCGCCTATCAGTCAATGAATGTCGTGTTACAGATTAGCTGAACTTAATTTATGATTTTATGAAAATAATACAATGAATATAAAAAAAAACATATGAAGCTCACTACTTTATTAAGATAATAATACAAAAAGAAATATAAAAGTACAAAAAATAAGTATATCAATCGCGTGTCAGCAAGACATGATTGAATTAAACTACTTACATATTGTGCAGCATGGGATGCACTCGGTTTAATTCTCTTCATTGAAGCACCTTGTGATATACGACATTTTTGGTTTTTTTTTCAGGCGCAGGAACAAATATATCGGATGATTTGCCGACACGTGGACATGCCACGTACAAATGACCATGAGAAAAACACGGATTTACATTTTGTATGGGACAATGTTTTTTCTTTTATTGTAATTTTTCGACAATTTTCCAATTTTCGTTTTTAATAATTCTGCTATTCGGGACGGAGACAAATACTACAAATCAAAAACCATGAAAATCGGTCTAGCCTTTCTCGAGTTATAAGTGTTCGAATAAACCCGACTTTGTTTTATATATATATATATATATATATATATATATATATATATATATATATATATATATATATATATATATATATATATATATATATATATATATATATATATATATATATATATATGTATATATATATATATATATATATATATATATATATATATATATATATATATATATATATATATATATATATATATATATATATATATATATATATATATATATATATATATATATATATATATATATATATATATATATATATATATATATATATATATATATATATACATATATATATATATTTTTATTTAATTGTAAGGTTAGTGAAGGTTGTACCTTTGCCGGACGTTTCGGAGCCCGTGGCTCCTTCATATATATATATATATATATATATATATATATATATACATATATATATATATATATATATATATATATATATATATATATATATATATATATATATATATATATATATATATATATATATATATATATATATATATATATATATATATATATATATATATATATATATATATATATATATATATATATATATATATATATATATATATATATATATATATATATATATATATATATATATATATATATATATATATTGTTAATATTTGATTGGTTTTTTGTAAAATCTTTTTTTTAAGAATTCGTTTAAAGGATGACACTTTGATGAAAAAATAAAAATAATAAAAGCCACTTACATAGCTGGAAGGTTTTCCCGGACTGGACTGGGAAATGCTTATTATTTAAACGAGATGTATTCTTGGATGAGTACCACTTTCGACGGTACACTGTAGGTTTAATGGGATCCCTTTATCGCTAGCGAACGATCACCCTTCATCCACATCTCAAAAACAAAGCGTATCCTTTTGCAAACCAAAATAAAATGTCTTTATTAAAGACAAATTTAAGCAAAAACAATGAAAAAAATCACAATCAATCGTCTCTTAAATGCGGAATGACATTTCGAAAATTCGATTTGAAATTCGAATATATCCACTCTTTAAAAGGACGATATACGATTGCTGGGCTCGCTATCAGCCAGCTATTAAATGAAAATAAAAATAAAATACTTCATTTGCTCGTTCCCATGAAATAAGATATAAATCGTAATTTCTGGTCGAGAAGTTTATACTTAAGGCTATATGATATTTACAAGAGTTCAAAACATAAGATAAAATTGTATAATATTGTTAATATTTGATTGGTTTTTTGTAAAATCTTTTTTTTAAGAATTCGTTTAAAGGATGACACTTTGATGAAAAAATAAAAATAATGAAAGCCACTTACATAGCTGGAAGGTTTTCCCGGACTGGACTGGGAAATGCTTATTGTTTAAACGAGATGTATTCTTGGATGAGTACCACTTTCGACGGTACACTGTAGGTTTAATGGGATCCCTTTATCGCTAGCGAACGATCACCCTTCATCCACATCTCAAAAACAAAGCGTATCCTTTTGCAAACCAAAATAAAATGTCTTTATTAAAGACAAATTTAAGCAAAAACAATGAAAAAAATCACAATCAATCGTCTCTTAAATGCGGAATGACATTAAATTCGATTTGAAATTCGAATATATCCACTCTTTAAAAGGACGATATACGATTGCTGGGCTCGCTATCAGCCAGCTATTAAATGAAAATAAAAATAAATATATATATATAAATATATATATATATAAATATATATATAATATATATATATATATATATATATATATATATATATATATATATATATATATATATATATATATATATATATATATATATATATATATATATATATATATATATATATATATATATATATATATATATATATATATATATATATATATATAATATTTGATTGTAAATGTGTAAATTATTATTTTTTCAAATTGAAATTATGTTTATTACTAAATAAATGAAATGATAAAATAATGAAAGGGCACTTATCTGGTCTGTGGTGACCAGGAGTGACTCCACGCCTTTTTCTTCTCTTCTTTCATAGAAGAAAGAAAGGGACGTCAAATCTTGGGAATTGGCTTATATTTATATTTTAGGCGCTTGCAAAGGTTCCGGTCTCAATAGGCAAAATTAATAAGGTTTATCATATTATCATAATCATCAAATGCTTTTTATTTTAATTTATAATCATTCATTTTAAAATAACGTTTTGCACGGTTGGTTATGGTACCTTAACTAAATCGTGTAAAATATTATTAATCCATTTCTTTTTGTTCGATTCCTTGAATTTAAATTTTCAACGAATTGTTCGATTTCAGAAATGTCACATATCTTGACGACGGCTGAGCCGAAATATTGATATACATTTTATAAAAATCATTAATATTTAAGAAACACTAATCGCCTATTATTTTCCAGCATTCATTCTCGTCTTTCGCATTGTTGTGTTGCTGCTGTAGGAGACGGTAGGAAGCCGGTTTGATCGGGTTCCGGTACCACAGCGGGAAGCACTTGGCAGGCACTGAAAGAGGAGAAGAAAAAGGCGTGGAGTCACTCCTGGTCGCCACAGACCAGATAAGTGCCCTTTCATTATTTTATCATTTCATTTATTTAGTAATAAACATAATTTCAATTTGAAAAAATAATATATATATATATACATATATATATATATATATATATATATATATATATATATATATATATATATATATATATATATATATATATATATATATATATATATATATATATATATATATATATATATATATATATATATATATATATATATATATATATATATATATATATATATATATATATATATATATATATATATATATATATATATATATATATATAGGTGTTAACGAGAATGATGAATGCCTCTTACTTGCGGAAAGAGGAGTAGGTTTAAGTTGGGCCCATTTTACAACTAGTAACGCTCACCCTTCATCCAATTATCTCAAAAATTAAGCTGCATATATATATATATATATATATATATATATATATATATATATATATATATATATATATATATATATATATATATATATATATATATATATATATATATATATATATATATATATATATATATATATATATATATATATATATATATATATATATATATATATATATATATATATATATATATATATATATATATATATATATATATATACATTCCAGATTATTGTATTTATAGAAGATATGGAATATAAATTTAAAATGTTCAAAAATTAATGTACTTATATTTACCTTTTATGTACTATATCACAAATCCCTAATGTCACATATTGTTTGAGATTAATAAGGCGCTTACACTTACAATGACTAAATCAGGAACTATTGTTTAGAAAGTTGGTTGTCTTAAATATGTAATGAAATTACAAAACCTAGAAATAACCGCTAATTATCAAATTACTTAGATTTTACTTTCCCGGCCCACCAACCGACCAGGAGGGAAAGTATTGTAAGTATTTACATTTTACTTTAATTTGTGTAAACAACAAATTTGTTAGGTTTAGAAATATTTGAAAATTGATCACCTTCGTCATTTCGCGAGTTACAAACATACAGTTGGTATAACAAAGCACAGCCAGAGACAGACCTTCTAGATCTAGTTGGTTGTGCGATTTCGCCTCATTCGGATATGCTAGCATATTTATATGCATAGAGCTATGTTTTTCGCTATAATAATGTTTGTTTTTAATTATTCCTCATGTACAACAGTATGCATGTCCTTGTATTTTTTTTCTTGTACGTTAGAAATATCCAATTTGAGCACTCATGGTCGATTAAGACCATTTCCAGATTGAATTCTTTTTGTGTGTGTGTGTGTGTGTGTCTGTGTGCGTGTCTGTGTGTTTGTCGGTGTGTGTATCTGTGTTTGTGTCGGTGTGTGTGTGTGTGTGTGTGTCTGTGTTTGTGTCTGTGTTTGTGTGTATTCCTACACGATAGCGCCCAAACACTTGATTTGATTGAGCGTAATTTTGGTATGCAGGTATAATTTGGTCATAGCAAGATTGTAGTTGAAATCGGTTTACCAGGGGCGCACTATCCATAGATCATCCTCGAAAAATTGGATTTAAAAACTTGATATTGCGATTTCTGCTTGTTAAGCCGAAATCGCATTATAAAATGTTGATTGGAATATTTCATATACAACCTGCAATAACAGTATTTAAAATTCGCCATACATTTTAACCTAATGTTAACGCCGAGTCGCCCGAGGCTAGCCGAGAATAGAACCGCACTGCTTAATGCGTCGCAATGAGACTCAGCCGTGTTCGACCGCCGGCCAAAGGAGGGCGCTCATCGATTTTATTTATGAAATTATTATTCAAATGAAATCCGTCCGTGGCTACTTGCCGGGGAAGCCTTGGGGTGAAATGACTGATATTACTTATACTAACCATAACGCATAAGCTAACCATTCATCAAACTGACGCAGTAATATTAATAATAATAATAATTAAACGCTTTATTTCCTTAAACAAAAAGGCGAGATTATTGCCTAAAAGCAATATCTAATAGCTAACCTTAGTGTGGTTCTCTGGTTCTCGCATAGCTATCTCAAATACAACATTACTTACCGGATAAACAGGACCACCACGCGACGCAGTCTAGCGGTCATTAATTTGGGGCAAAACCGCGAGTGTGTAGATAAAACAATTTGAAATGGAGAGAAAGATATTTATAAGAGGCTCGTCGTTTTGACGAACGTTATCATTCTAGGGTTAAATAAAACGAAGTCATAACTGTGTGGTGTACGTATCTGTCTGTCTGTATGATGTATGCTCTGTTGAATTGCTTATTCCCGTACGGTTGCTCGGCTGTCGCGGTCCGCCTGTGGCTCGGCTCTCAATATTCATGCCTTTGCCAGCCGCGAGCTCATCACTGAAACACCCCTCACTGCTTACGTGAAGCAACCTGTAATGCCGCAATTGGAACAGCAACCGCGGGCTCAACTTCACTTCTGCGCTGGATTATGCACTGGCAGAAAACTTGAGGCAGCAGTCGCAATGAAAGATGCCAGACGCCAGATGCCAGTCCACACACTTAAATTTCATAATTTTAAATATTTAGTAGTTTTTATAGTCGACGAAATACTATTTGACAAAAGTATCGTTAGCGCATTGGTACCTTTTTCACAACGATCGAGACCTTTTTCACATCTATCGCCGAATGCCTAATGGCTTGATATGGTTAGACTAAATTGCCTTGATCGCTTAATAATATTTATTTATTTATTTAAGAATTTATTTAATAATTAATTACTATAAAATATTGATTAGCTTACAAAAATAACAGGAACCGAATGGCAAAACCTTAACCTTTTGCTTATTTGTTTCTGTCACCCAACTGGGACTAGCCCGTTCTACCTGCGACGAAAGTGAAAGCTTCGACTGAACTGATAATAATAATGCGAACGCAATGATCATTAACTTGGTAAGTAGCTAAACGATTAGGACTATTAATTAGTGAAACTGTAACAGTTCGATTTCGAAATCATTAGTAATTAGTGTGTATTTTAATATAATATATGTATGAAGTACACATTATACAATTATTGATATAATTGTAAAATTAATATCCGAATTTAATATGGCAAGTAGCTAACCGATTAAGACTAGCCGAGAATTAGTGTAACAGTAACAGTTCGATTTCGAAATCATGAGTATTTAGTTCGATTTCGAAATCATGAGTATTTTAATATATCTATCTGAAATACACATTTTACAATTTTTGTTAGGTTTTACTGTTATACTGCAATATTTACTCTGATCGATGGTGGTATAAAGCTCAAGATGCTATGATCGAACCCGGTGCAGCGGTCAGTTTGTGCCTTTAAAGCGTTTGTTAAAGTGTTCCACGCAGGTAGAATCGATCTCCATAGTAAAATAAACGGTTACAACTTGTTGGGAATCACTGTTTATTTTATGACATTTTAACGACACTTTTGTCAAATAATATTTCGTAGACTATAATTATAGTTTCGCATTTTATTCTATTGTGATCAAATTATTATTTTAATTTTTCAATATACCTACTAATATTAATTTTACTGACAAAAGCATATGATGGGCCCGATTGCTTTTCTTTGCGAACTAAAACTAAAATTAGTCCAAGCAAACGAGACAGAGCAATACGTTAGAGCGGAATATGAAACGAACGATCGTCGATAAATACTACCTGTCGAACTTATACTCGTCCGAATAAATTCGAGCATATTTCGTGCGGTGTAAGATTCAGATGATTTGACCCTGGCGGGCAGTTTTAATTAATGCGAAAAAGTGACAACCGGTCATCTCACATTCCGCTCTAGCGTATTGCTCTGTCTCGTTCACACGGACTAATTTCCGATTTTAGTTCACGAAGAAACGCAATCGAGCCCAATATATGCTTATATAACAGCGATATAACAACATTCGGATAGCGACACTACTCTTTCATGGCTACAAGACTCTATAATAAATTAAGCAGTGACATAAAAACCAGCCCCAATTGTCATTTGTTTAAAAGCAAAATAAATAAATGGCTGTTGCAAGAAGAGCGTTTATCTATCCATGCCATGATCAATGTAGTAGAATAAGTTGAAGATGACTTAACATATATTGTGTATATATGTATGTATGTGTATATATGTGTATTCTAATGTATTTAGTATTTCTATTTCCTATATAATATTGTAATGTTTATTTTTCAATTTTGATTTTTTTTTATTTTTTTTATAAATTTGTATTTTTATTATTATTATACATATTTTTGATTATTATTATTATTATTGTGTTTGGTTGGTTCATCGACCCTCGTTTTAAATGTAAAAATAATAAATTGCTTGCCCTGGAACGGGTATATCCCAGTTCGGCAGCACTAGCCAGTGAATGAAAGAGGAAAGTTTTTGCCATTTGTTTTAATATTATACTTATTGTAAATGGTTAATTTGATAATTCCTATAAATAAATAAAAATAAATAATAAATAAATAATATAAGCATACAATATAAAAATGGCACATTAAGCCATTTTTATAAACACTGTATTGATCAAGCGCAAACAAAGTTTGCGCGTTTACCTTAGAATAGGGTCTCGGCCTGGTTAGGTGAAGTTGCCACTGGACTATGCCAACTAGAGTTGTCAACTACAACGGGCGAACCCGTCACCTCAAGAAGTTTTAACGATTTAGTCGTTTTCTCTCCCGTTAAGTGAAACCAGATGACTTGGACAAAACAGTCCACCGTCAAGCTCCGCCACATGCTCGTAAGAGGCCAACGCCTTAACCGCGAGATAACTAGGTGTGTTACCCAGTGGGCTTTAACTCACGCTTTACTTCCAATTGCGACCAGATTACTCCAGTCTCTCGATTGGTTACGAGTTCGAGGTCGCTTGTGCGGTCCTCTCCCTTACGAAGCGGTGAAACGGTGTATACCGAATCTATCGCGGACCACGGCATCCTTTGCCCGGCTGTTCACCCAGGATCGGGTAGCCGATGGTCGTTTCAAGAGCAGTCGCCGTAAGGTCCGCAACTACCCCCGCTCTATAGGAAGCAGTATTGCTTCCAGACTCCCCCGACTGTTAGTCAGAGTGCACAGTCGATTGGCTTACGCCGCACGGTGCCCAGACCGTCCAGGAGCGCCAGAAGTTTGATTCCTAGGGGAAACTAGCCCTAAGGCTATAGTCCTGCCCAGGCTCGCACTTTATACGTGGAGGCCGCCAGGTTGGGTGTTGACCCGTGAGTGTGACCAACCCTGAACAGAATGGGTCTTCGTGGCCAACTCAGCAAGGGTCCATTAGCGCCCTGGACTATGCCAATGTTTTTGAACCTTTTTTAAATCGCGACCCCCTTTTCTTTTAAAATAAATAAAACTTTTACGCGAGCCCCCCTTAGAGTATAACCTAGTTAACTCGACCCCCCTCAGTCTCTTCCATAGCTGTAACTACAAGCATTCAAAAACAATGGCGGGAACCACATTAATTTTAACTGTTTTTCACTTTCGAGGCTGTTTTTCACTTTCGAACTGTTTTTCACTTACCTGTTTCCATCAACATAAAGTCTTGTAAAATAAATAGCAAAAAACACATAATACAATTATGTTTTTCTTCCGACGCTGTAAATGTTTGCATATTATTTAATAAATAATATAAATTTTCTGTTTTACTTTCCTGGCAAGTAAAGTACTTTTTTACATTCTTGGCAAGAAATTATGGACGCACTTTTGTGTGTGAATGTGTGTCTGTCTGTCTGTCTGTCTGTGTGTATTGCTCTACCATAGCGCCGAAATGCTTCATCCGATCGAGCTGAAATTTCGCATGCAGGCATTATTTGGGCATAGCAAGAGTTGAAAAAAAAACTGATTTAAATCGGTCCACCACGCTAGTCAAACTTTAACCTCGAAATACTGTAATTAGGGACTTGAAATATCATTAGACATTTATACTCAGTGCTCTATTTATTATAAATTCCCTATTACTTGAATAATAGACAAAATTTTAAGAAAAAAAACCGACTTCAAAATTATTTATACATAAGTGCAGCAGCCATGTCATGGTGATATTTAAAATTAGCTATCATAATTGAATGCATATACACAATTGTGTTTCTGTACTGTTGACCGTTGAGGATCGCTGGAAGCCAACCCTGAGTGCCGCAGTCCTGTCTTGGTGAAACTTAAAACGGGCTGTCGTAATTGAATGCATATACAAAATTTCGTGTCTGTGCTGTTGACCGTTGAGGAGTCCCCTCGTTGGGAGCCAACCATGGGTGCAGCAGCTATGTCCTTGTGACACTTACAACGGGCTGTCGTAATTGAATGAGTATACAAAATTTCGTGTCTGTGCTGTTGACCGTTGAGGAGTCCCCTCGTCGGGAGCCAGTCCTGGGTGCAGAATCAGGTCATGCGAATCATTAAAAAAAAACCCATTGTCATCAGAATTGAACCAACATGTGAATTTTCAACTTCATATGATAATATTTAAGGAGTTGTCTCAATTCCCCATGGATCCCATCACCAGAACAGGATTTTGATGAAAATGGGACCAATCTGTAAGTATATCCTTCCAAATAAAAAAAGAGTATACCAAATCGGTTCATAAATTGTAGAGTTCTGAGGTAACAAACATTAAAAAAAAATGCAACCGAATTGATAACCTCCTCCTTTTTAACACGCTTTTATTAGGTCGACCTGTATGTAACTAACTATGTGATGGAATCTAAGCTAACAAATTTAACCATCTTCCAAGGATCGTAGCGTCATGAAAATTGGCAGCTGTATGTAGTTCTGATGACAATACAATAATATGGTACTGTCGAACTGATCTGATGATGGAGTCGGAAGATATGAACTGGAACTTCATGATGGAACATCGTATCATAGCTGTGTTTGGACTTGTTAGAAAAGTCTTGGAATGAACTTTGACCACGATTTGGTTTCAAGGTCTGATGATGAAGCTGGAAGATAAGCACTGGCATTCCATGATGGAATATACTTATCATAGCCGTGTGTATGTGAATATCGTATCATAGCCCAAAAGCGTGTTTTTAGTTTTTTTTAAAACTATTAATTTATTTAGTTAGTTACGGAGATATAAGGGTTTTTGTTGGTGACCCGGATTTATTGCTCTCGTGTGTAGAACGCATTTAGTGTATATTCCGAATGAATAAATTGATACTCTTACTGAGTATTTCAAGAGTTTACTCCGATTTGAAACAGTGTCGTCGTGGCAATCTCCTCCCCTGACGTCACATGATGGGATGCTCCATTACACCGCCCTGCGCGAGAGCGAAATCCTCTTCCGTCCTCGCGCTTCGCGGGTGGGAAGTTTAGTTGAGTTGGCTAAATTGAGAAAGTTGCCGGGCGGAGTCTATAGAGGGCGACTTTCAATCTGTTACCGATAGCTACCCACACTGGAGCCGCAGCCGCGCCCGTTTGCTCCTGTGTCCGATATCCGGAGGGGAAGAGAAGGGTGTCACAAACATAAGACGTGCTTTAATTACTCGAGACAACAAGTTGCCAAACAACCAGTGGCGTACATAGGGTCAAATATAATACATATATACACTATGTTAAAAGATGTTCCCTTCGACTACGTAACGACCAAATTTGGTTGCACATCAGAACACCGTTGACTAAGTAACGACCAATATTGGCGGCTTGCTCCCGAAGCGCACAGTAATATTATTTTCTAATTCGAACGCATCCCAAAATCCATACCATATATCTCATTATTACCATAGATACATAGACGGCCGCTAAAATAATTTTGCGCGTTATTTCGCGGATATTTCGGGTAAAATTCTATTGTCAAACTTCATAATTTTTTTTTCTCGAGAAATCATTAAAAATTTTATTGGTTTTTATGACCTAATATCTAAATATTTTTGTATGTAAATAAGCAAAACGAAATATTACCTTTGATAGAAAATCTAATAAAGATCACGATAGTATTTACAATTTCTAAATAGGGTTCCGTATTTTTCCGTAAGACAAGTACAAGTTAGAAATGCCGAGTTTTTTTCACTTTTTCGACTTTCTCATATTTATTCATAATAATCTAATTATTTTACAAAATGAGATTTCAATATTCTATATACAACATTTCAATTCCATCATTGCACAGTTATTCTTTTTATGATTGCTATAGTAGTTCCATATTTATAGTACTTTTTGTCGAGCGCGGCGATATTGCAAGAAATTCCAATAAATTGCCGGGGTCTGCCATGAAATTATGCCGCTACTCGAAGGGTAGCATTTGGCAGATTATAATGTCAGATGATTTTCACGTCATTTGAAGGACGCGTAAGGGTCATGTTATCGATTATCCTGTTTCTACTCTTTATTGTGAAATTTCACAATGGGCGGGTTTATTGTCATATGACAATTTCTTACAACCAACCTACTATGACGTGTTTATATGTATGTGTGCGTGTAACATGTATGTAAGTGTGTCTTGTTATTGCATTCGATCGACAGAATTGAAAATGCAATTCCGTTAATTTGATCCCAACGGAAAATGGTGACCCAGCCGGGAATCGAACCCGGGACCTTACAATGTAAGATCAGGCGACCTAACCACTATGCCACCGGTATCCTAAATGGCGTTTCGTATAATCATCGATTACATTTTTATAATCAATGGTATAATATTGATTTATGAGATATCACCGTTAACGCCAATACTTGACTGCGATGATGTTTGTTATACAGGCTGAGTTTTTAATTAGTGACATCCTTGTAGTGGGTGAGTATATACAGGATGAGTTTTTAATTAGTGACATCCTTATAGTGGGTGAATCAGTACGACAAACTAAGCAACTTTTGATATAATGTTTTGGGAAAATAAAAAAAAATTGAGAATCTTCTGAGCGCCCTGGGCCATCTAGCGGTAGGTAAAATACCGCTAATAAACATTATTAGCGATATTTTACCTGCCGCTAGATAGCGCATGGTGCTCATAATTTTTATACAATTAAGAAAACAAATGAAAGTTGAAAAAAATTTTTTTTTTGCGATTTATCCCAAAAATCCTTATTAAAAAGCTGCTTAGTTTATCCAACTGATTCAACCACTACAAGTATGTCACCAATTAAAAACTCACTTTGTATATATGTTATTGAGTTCATTCTGAATATGCTGGAGCGTCTGGAAAACAAAACATATCTGAGGTATGTTGCGAAAGTTCGATACCGTTAGCTGCTTTCGAAAGCCACTTCACGGGCTTGCTATTCGCTTTCGAAGAAACTTGCATACGTTGTCGTTACTCTACAAATAACCCCACTTCGCCCTCTACCTCCAGGAGAAATTCCACCCTTTGGGATGCCACGATCTTCCAATTCGCGATAACATACTCACAATTCCTTTACATCACTCCTGCTTGAATGTATTATTCTTCGGTCCATTTTGCTCGTTTATGGCATCAGCTCACACACTCTGTCAGGCATGCGCCTTCGTTGCTCACTTTTAAAAAGATGTTGAAGAAACATTTCCTTTCACAAGCCACTAACCAAATACCTTACCCTCTACTTTATACCGCAAACATATTAAAAATGCTGTATTTTAACCCTAACTTATCGGCACATTAGTTTGATTTACATTAAACGTTATTACTTCCAGATGTACCTACTGTATGATGACAATTACAAGGCAAATAATAAGGTCCCAACACATATCAGAAGTCTTGAAGAGAACCAATTCAAAAAAATCTTATTTAATGGCCTAGTCAAGATTCCAGTATAAATCTAATACTGAATTCTTATTCCAAGAACATCCTAATGTAAAATAACGGAAAATTCATGATAATCAACTTTGCCAAAGAGCGTAATTTTTATTTTTATTTTCATAGACGACGGCTATATTGCTAGATTTGACAATTAATTTAATTTTAGATATTTTTGGTATACGTTTATCTATTTTTTTACCATCATATTATTGCCTTGATAATTATGACTACAGACATTGCTCTTTTTTTTTGATCAGCAATTTTGATTAATAGATTATTTTCTATTTATCAATGGTTTTCAAACCAATTATAATTTACTAAAATTTATTTATATTGCCACAACTATATCATGATACTTAATAGTCTTTAATTAATTATATTATTTAAAAATTTTGAGGCAAAGACGCATCCAAGTGTAGGAAAGCATACCTACTGGAGCAGAACTAAATTGTATTGTATTGTAATTAAAGTAAGTTATCAAATGTTCGTCTGTAAGATATTGCTATAGTGATAACTCCGCCATTTGTGAATAAATAGTTTATTTAACCGGTGTAATATTTAACATGTAATAGTATTTTTAGCACAATAAAGTGATTCCATTCTATTTTATGTTTGACAGATCTAGCGGGGTCATCAACCTAACCTAATCAAAAAAATGGGGTGTCTCTGTCATGGACACGGCCGTATGTTGTACGTGAATACGTGTATGTAACGGGGACTTTTTTCTATATAAAATATAAAATACGCTATTTTATGTATGTTTAGGCGCTTGCAACAGTGCCGAAATATCGGAGACTCAATGAACACAATTCACATGGTAAATATCCCTTTATCTTGTGTCTTCATAATCGATGATCATACACAATCGATGCCTACACAGTCCGGCGTCGATATAGAAGCGATTTCATCATCCACTTGCAGCACCAGCTGCAGATGTACTGGCACCGTCGTTAATCCGCTCAGCCACATTCATTCTTTTACGTTCACGGCACTGCTTCATTTGGTCATATGGTGTTTCATTGGTATCATTCGATTTCTTTTGAGAAGCCCATTCTAACTGTATACGACACTAATGTTTTATATATATATATATATATATATATATATATATATATATATATATATATATATATATATATATATATATATATATATATATATATATATATATATATATATATATATATATATATATATATATATATATATATACTTATATATATATATATATATATATATATATATATATATATATATATATATATATATATATATATATATATATATATATATATATATATATATATATATATATATATATATATATATACCATTGATAGATTTTGATGAGACCTGAAGATTGAAACCTAAACGAACGTCGTAGCTTCTCCGAGTCAAAAGTTATACTTAGTGGAAATCTCGAAACGCATCAATATGACCTCAAAATGGTGGCGCTTTCCCCTCCACCGCGCGCGATGCGTCTTTGATCCTTTAGATATCCAGTGGTGTAATTAAATTTTGGATTAAGATGATAGATATGTAGCTGGAACACCAAACTGTAGCCCCTGATTTTGTTATCATTTGTTTTTTGAATTGCCTTCCATTATGGAAGCAGTTTTAAAGACGTATTCACGTCAAAAGACCCTTTTGATACGTTTTTCAGGCTCTATGGTAATACTATATTTTTGAAATATTATTGGCTGTAGCTATGACGGTTCTTGGAAATCTTTGAAAAACTACAAAATATAAATGTGTGGTCGCTGAATCAGTCGTCGATGAGAACTCTGCCCTCGAGGTGAAATCGGCACAGCCGGGTGTTCTGAGAAATTTTAGGAACAAGCAGCACATAATGTTGTCAACAGCACAGTCAAGAAATTTTGTATACTCTTTCAATTATGATAGCCCGTTCTAAGTTTCACCCTGACATGTCTGCTGCGCCCAGGGTTGGCTCCCGACGAGAAGACTCCTTAACAGTCAACAGCACAGACAAGATTTTTTTTATACGCATTCAATTATCATAGCCTGTTCTAGGTTTCACCTTGACATGGCTGCTGCATCTAGGATCGGCTCAGGACAGGGCATTTTAATAAAAGCTTGTTTTTAATAATGTGTTTTTACTAATAACTTATTAAAAGCTTTTATTTACCTTGCAATGTTTGCCAGTATATTTGTTTAGGTCAAATCTTGCACGCAGAATTAAAACCACCTTTTCTTTCCTATAAAGTTGAAATTTTACATGTTAGTTCGGTTCCGATGGCAATGCATTTTTATGGTGAACATGACCTGATTCTAGACCCAGGATCGGCTCCCGGCACGGTCAACAGCACAGACACTCAATTTTTGTATACGCATTCAATTATGATAGCCCGCTCTAAATTTCACCATAACATGGCTGCTCCAACCAGGGTTGGCTCCCGACGAGGGGACTCCTCAACGGTCAACAGCACAGATACGAAATTTTGTATAAGCATTATATTATGATAGCCCGTTTTAAGTTCCACTATGACATTGCTGCTGCATCCAGGGTTGGCTTAAGATAAAGCATTTTAATTAAGGCGTATTTTAAAAAATGTGTTTTTACTATTACATTTTTAAAATATTTTTTTTTTGTAATTAATGGTAGATACGAGGAAGATGTTTGTACGGCCTATTCTGGCTATACTGACGGATACAATTTATTGACGTGGAAACGTCGATGACATGAAAATCTCCCGATTTCACAACGCGATAACTCGATGAGTGATGAACCGACAGCAAGCAACCGACTAAATCTAGATAGCTTATACGTGTAAAGATTCGAGATAATGAGGTTATTGCGGCGGCATGTATGATTTTTGACTCCATTTTTTTTGACCAACAGAAATATCTTACCATTTTATAACTTTCTCGGCCAATTTTCCCAACGGTTAGGGAAAGTGTTGTGAACGCGCAAAATTTGTCTTTTGTGGCGAAGACCCCCCCCCCCCCCACGAGATGATTAAGACTATTTCCAAAATAAAGTTTGTCTGTGAGGCTGTGTATCTGTGTCTGTGTGGCTGAGTGTATGTCTGTGTATGAGGGTGTGTGTGTGTGTGAGAGGGTGTGTTTGTGTGTGTGTGTATTTCTACACGATAGTGCCCAAACGCTTCATCAGATTGAGCTGAAATTTGGCATTAAGGAATAATTTGATAAGGGCAAGAGTTGACATCTGTGGAAATCGGCCCAATATGGGCCGAGCAGTTATACGCTGTTCTCCAAATAATGCACCTAGATTAGACATATAGATGGGTCCTTGGGCTGGAACCACACTGTGAAATTTGGGTTGGAATATCTCTAATACAAGCACCACAAATATTTTTTCGCCATATTTACGAAAATACTACGTCTTATTGCAAAATAGCCAATTTAATACCATAGAAACACTAGAAATACAAACACTACATTGCGATCACTTGACACAAACACTAACGAAGGGGGGGGGGGGGGAGGGAGGTGATGTTAGCGGGATCTTAGGGGGGGGGGGGGGTCAGTTGTAAGGGGTTGTTGGGGGTTTATTTACTTATTTATTTATTTATTTATTTAAAATAATTGGTGCACAAACAATACTCTCATAAATACATTGATTATTACTAATATTTTTACATAGTTACTAATTAGAGTATAATATCACATGTGCACTTCGCATGACTTAAAAAAATTGAATTAAAATTGCTTATCATTTATTGTAAAATGTTGAAAACAAGTAAACGGCCAACTAGGGTTGTCGACTACAGCGGGCGAGCCCGTCACCTCAGGAAGTTTTACCGATTAGTCGTTTTATCTCCCTGGAGTGAGCGCAGAAGACTTGGACAAAACAGTCCACCGTCTAGCTCCGCCACAAACCCGTAAGAGGCCAACGCCTTAACCGCCAGATAGCCAGGAGTGTGTAGGGAGTTCAGTACCTACATATCAGTCAACAAAAGCATGACTAACCAACGGATTCAATAGAAATTCATAAACGCAAATACAATCTATTCTACACGTGCACTGCCATTAAATTCCATCTAATTTCGGTAATTAATGCAGTCACAGCCGGTGAGTCATGCCAATTTCTTCTAATCGATCGGATTCGACAAACTTATTTCCACCACTCCTTCAGCATTGCGTCATGTATCATGTATATACCATGAACCAGTACATTCGACCAATCAATTATCATTCCTCGAGTGGCCCGCAGCTATCATTCTCGGGTAGTCACCCTCCGCCATCACATCCGCGATCATCATTCCTCGAGTGGCCCGCCGCGTTCATTCTTCGGGTAAACATCCGCGATAATCATTCTTCAAGCGATCACTTTCTAAACCGCGCACCGCGATCAATATTCGGGAACGTTATACTGGCAATATAGTACGATACGGCATCATATTCCATTCACCTAAATAAACTGTTAAACCGATACACCAATATTAAATAAACCTTCTGATAACGCAAATTGCTTCTCATTACGGAGTTAAAGGACTAGTTGTCACCCGGCTCTTACATCAAACATCTTGGAGTCAGTGGGAGTCGGCCTTCCGTCACAAGTGTTACCCGGCGGGCTTACACTCACGCCCTTACTTCAAATTGTGACCAGATTACTCCAGTCTCTCGATTGGTTACGAGTTCGAGCTCGATTGGTTACTATTCAAGAGCAGTCGCCGTAAGGTCCGCAACCACCCCCGCTCTATAGGAAACAGTACTGCTTCCAGACTCCCCCGACTGTTAGTCAGAGTGCACAGTCGATTGGCTTACGCCGCACGGTGCGCAGACCATCCAGGAGCGCCAGAAGGTTGATTCCCAGAGGAAACTAACCATAGGGTCAGAGTCCTACCCAGGCTCGCACTTCATGCGTGGAGGCCGTCGGATAGGTGTTGACCCGTGAGTGTGACCAACCCTGAACAGAGTGGGTCCTCGTGGCCAACTCAGCAAGGGCCCATTAACTCCCTAGTAAAGGGCCATACATTCATTGTTACCACACATATGATGTTTTCTTGAGAAATAAATAAATAAAGGGCAGCTGCTCAGCGGTAGATGTCACGGGCCTCAGACAAGGCTTATCGACTGAATAACAGTCTCGTACAGACACGAAATGCACAAATTCGAATTTTAAGAAATCTGGGTTATGTAGAATCATGCCGTGGTCATTTCAGAAGGCCTAAAATCCTCACCCTTCCATCTCTATATGTTTTATAATGCGTTTAATTGATCACAAAAAACCTAGCTCAGCTGCCGATACATTCAGATACCCATAAACACTTTACCAGGGGGAGAAATAATCTGATTCTTCCTCGTCCAAATCTAGAACTTTTAAAAGGGATCCGAGCTACGTCGGAATTATATGCTACAATAAGCTACCCTCTAGTATCAAAAAAATATGCCGCGAAGGAAAAATGCCCCAATTTAAAAATAAACTCAAATTATATCTTATTCAAAGAGAATTGTACGACATTAACGATCTCTAAAAACTGTATGCATCTCGACTATATCTATTTCTGTAATAGGTTTTAAAACGATCTTCAATTTGATTAAAATGTATTGACTATTTCTTTTATTAGGTAGGCAAATATTAATTATACCTTGACTATTTTAATTTACAATATAAGACATTTTATTTAATTTTTTGACAACCGTCACATTTTTTTTGTTATTTTTGACGTTACATTTATTAATTTTATAATAAAGAAAACTTATTTTTATCGGTATTTTAATGAACTAATTACCCTGTGTTTTTTATCTGGTAAACTAAATGGTGAGACTCGATTTATTTCTACATTAATACCTTCTTTATTCTTACGAGTAACCTTTTATGCTTTGATTATTAATAGAAGAATGTGATCATTAATAAAGAATTCAATGATATCACGGCCAAATGTAAATGTAATACAACTGTCTGTGAATGTAGTAATATAAATTGATGATTTATAAATGTAATTTAATTTTAATTTTTGTAAAATTGTTTTGTATATTATTAATACATATCAATACTTATTAATACAGATATAAATATATATAAATTTTTATCATGTTTTAAAATAAAATAATATTTACAATTTTCATGACATTTTCTTAGGAATTTTTATTATGTAATTAAGATATTTTTATTTCTGTTACATTAAGTATGATTTTGTTTATTTATATAAATGTAATATTATAGATTTCTTAGGATAATTAAAATAGATTGTTTACCTTGGAACAGGCGGCAGCCTAGTTGGGTTAAGACTTTTGTATATTAAATGTAATCATAATTTGAACTCAATAAATATTTTGAAATTTGAAATTTGTCTATACAACTATGTATTAGTTTTTAGGACAATAAATTATTTGATTTGATTTGATTTGAAATACTTAGACAGTTTTTTCAGCGGCGTGTTGAGCACGATCTATTTATTTTATTTATTTATTAATATTTCACACACATTTATAATACTAGATTAATAAGATTAAAATCTACCTTGCTGGAGTAATGCCCGTAGACTTTTATGTATTTTTTTTTCCTTTTTTTTTTTAGTTGGTAAGTGTCACATAATGTAGCATTGCTTTACGTGGTAGCTCTATATTTACACAAATTTTACATATACCTACTTATAATTTAGTAACATAATATACATAATAATATTAAATAATCATATATACACATACACATATAAACATATACATCTACACATATACATACACATATATACATATATATATATATATTTATACATATTCATAAAAGTAGTAATTTTATGTAGTTAGGTATTCTTATACAGCACTATTTAACTAATTTCTCCGTTTCGTTCCTTCCTGGCTCAATCAACCATTCCGTCATAATTTTTCTTCCTCGTATGGAATCTAACTTCACTTTTAATTCCGAATGTATTCTATTGTGTAGTCGGATAGCTAGAAAAGAAAAATGTCGTTGGGCGAATTTAGTTTTCTTAAGGGGAACATCATGTTGCATGGCTGTAACTGCGCGTGTTCTGATAGTGTGAGATTTAATCATATGCCGCTCTGTTATATTTGCTTGTTTCGACAGCGTGTACTTACTCGTACCCATCTGGAAGCGGAGTTCCTGTGGCGTTTATCCATGCATTAAAAATAGGCAAGCATTTCATTCATATATCCTCGCTTGCGAATCCGCGCGATTCTGTCCCCGGTTCCGCCCGTATCTCGTTTGCCCTCTCCGCCGGGCCGCGGGGCGCCGGGCGCCGGGCGCCGGGCGCGGGGCGCAGGGGCAGTCGTGCAAATACCGCTGTTATGTTTACAGCAACCGCGCAAATCCCCCATATGCATTTCCAAACTACCCGCAGAAAGGTCGCTGGAGAGGAAAACATTCTCGGAGAAACGCTGCAGATAGGCTTGCTTCGGATATCCGCATCCGCGATTGTCAAAATATCCGCATCCGCATTCGTATCAGCTTTCAATTTTTAAATTTATTTATTTCCAAAACAGATTTAGTTTAAATTTACATTTACATTTTCGTCGTGTCCAATTGACGGCTAAAGACCGCTCTTGGACGTGTCAAAATAATTGTGCTGAGTAGTAAGTCTCGTTACTACTCTTTACTGAACATACATAGGTAGTCAAGAATTAACTACTAGATTGTCAAACTATAAATATAAATAATCAAAATAGAAGCCTAATATTTGAAGAAGATAGTAATTTGAAAAGATACGTAGTAAAATTATTCATCGTAATATTCAAATTGTCAGTTAAATGTTAAATAATCAAATTAAATCTAAGTTATGCATTTTAAACTAAAAGTACATATATAAGACCATATAAAATAATCAGAAAATAAGGCTCTACTTTTTTAAGTAATTTAAATGAGCACAATATTTGAAAAATCAAGGCCCTCAAATTCGGCCAGATTATAGAAAGGGTAACCTATCAGCATCTCCTTGATGTTTTTTTCGAATTTTATGTCCTCCAGCTGATTAAATTTTGTAGGGAGTAAATTATAAAATTTGAAGCTAAGATACAAGTAGCTTTTCTGTACTTTTGCCAGTCGTATTCGGGGTACGCATAAAAGGGAGCTACCGCGGGTATGATGCGAGTGAACGTCTGAATTAATTGCAGTTTCTGCGAGGTGTTGTCTAGCATACATTAAACACTGGTATATGAACACCGAATACATAGTCATTACCCTTGCCTTGCTGAAATATTCTTAGCTGCTAGTATTATAGTTTCGATAGTATTCGTCCGTTAGGTATTCTTATACAGCACTATAATTAAACGTGTCCAAACAAAATAAATCTTTTATTATTACGCACACGAAACCCACTAGACAACACCTGAGTAATAATGTGAATGTACCTAGGATGAAGACGACTTTCGGACAGCGACACTACTCTTTCATAGCTACAAGACTTTATAATTAATTAAGCAGTGACATAAAAACCAGCCCCAATTGTCATTTGTTTAAAAACAAAATAAATAAATGGTTGTTGCAAGAAGAGCGTTTATCTATCCATGCCATGATCGATGTAGTAGAATAAGTTGAAGTTGAATTAACATATATTGTGTTTATATGTCTGTATGTGTGTATATGTGTATTCTAATGTATTTAGTATTTCTATTTCCTATATAATATTGTAATTTTTATTATTGTATGTATTTATTATTATTATGTATTTTTTAAAATTATTATTATTATTATTGTGTTTGGTTGGTTCATCGACCCTCGTTTTAAATGTAAAAATATAAATTGCTTGCCCTGGAACGGGTATATCCCAGTTGGGCAGCACTAGCCAGTGAATGAAAGAGAAAAGTTTTTGCCATTTGTTTTAATATTATACTTATCGTAAATGGTTAATTTGATAATTCCAATAAAATAAATAAATAAATAAAAATTAACCAATTTCTCCATTTCGTTCCTTCCTAGCTCAATCAACCATTCCATCATAATTTTTCTTCTCCGTATGGTATCTAACTTCACTTTTAATTCCGAATTTATTCTATTGTGTAGTCGGACAGCTAGAAAAGAAAAATGTCTTGGGGCGAATTTAATTTTCTTAAGGGGGACATCATGTTGCATGGCTGTAACTGCGCGTGTTCTGATAGTGTGAGATTTAATCATATGCTGCTCTGTGTGGGTGTAATAAAATATTGTTGATACTTTCACATATAATTGGCGTATGTCTAGTACTCGGAACTCTTTAAATAAGTGGTCGCTGGAGAACCTAAAAGGCTTTTTATTGATTAACCTAATTATTGACTTTTGAGCCTTAATCAGCTGAAAGTGACGCGCCACCCCATCCAAGGATCCCATATGATAGTATACTATTGACTAAAGCGTAATAGATGGTTTTGATTAAGGTAAGATAAGTGACGTCAGTATCTTGGTGCGTTCTCCTTATAATTATCACCTAGTATGTCTGTGTATTAACATCTTCGCTAATGTCATAACAGTTTTTTCACAAGACATAGAATCAAAGCTTATCTATAAATGATGCATGTCATTTAGCACCAGTTAAAAAAAGGTTTATGCATCGTTTCCTACAAATTTATTTTCACAGATTTCTCCGGCTCTAAGTTCATTAGAAACTCGTTGTTGAAAATAAAGACCCCGATGGTCTTTAATTGAGAAAATGGTCCTTAATTGGGCACAATATTTCTGGAAAATTAGATACACATATTATGATTGCTCCAGCCATTCTAACGATCACGAATCTTCTTGTACCTCGGGCAGGGCCGGCCCGTCCATATAGGCAAACTAGGCAATTGCCTAGGGCGCTCGTATTTTAGGGGGCGGCGCGGCGAGGCGATCTGAGAACAAGAAATAGCTCAAACAATAGATTTAAAGGCGATCGTTTCCACTTTTGCTAAAATAAAGGCAAGGAAAATAAAACTTGCTTGATTTCATCTCTAATTAGTCTTTTAAAAAAATCTTATATTTCACTCCATACAGCTAAAGAAGGTGGAAATATTCTCTTTTTAACGGATTTCAATAAAAGGACGAGGTTCTCAATTCGGTTGAATGTTTTTTTTAATGTTTGTTACCTCATATCTCCGTTATTTATGAAGCGATTTAGAAAATTCTTTTTGTATTTGAAAGAATATACATTCAGATTCGTTCCCTAGAAACTTAATCAAAATTGGTTCAGTAGTTTGGTTTTAAAATCAAAATAACTGGAAAATAGTGCAAAAATTATTTGAAGTCGGTTGTATTTTTTAAAAAAGTTTGTATTATAATTATATATAAGTAGGTAATTCATATCTGTGTTCTAATTTTTTGATTAAAAATTACACAATTAATGTTTTGTGATTTTTTAAAATGGGCGCCATACTAGTCTTTTGCCTAGGGCGCCAAGTTTCTCCGAGCCGGCGCTGACCTCGGGCCTATCTTCCCTCCTTTGTTATGGCAGTGAGGGCAAAGGCGACGACATTTTCTTTTATGCTTATGCCGCATTTCTTGAATCCCATGGAACGGGTAAAAGGAAGCATTTGTAAATCCTGATTTCGTACGAATACCCGATTCCCTGGTCGAGCGATTCAGGCTTTTTAGTTAGTAGTTGTTGTCATAAAAGAGGAATGGCCTCTTGTTGTAATTACTACATTGGCGTGCAAAAAAACGGGCTATATGCAAAATTCTAATTCAAAGTAATCTAATCAAAAAATATATGTTTTTGATGGTGCCATTTATTGTAAAAGAGCTTAGATAATAACATTATCTAATATTCACAATAAACAAAAGAATTATACTATAATATATTTAGATCGTTATATGTACATATATGTATCTGTGTATGTGTATCATGTGTGACCTACGTCATGTATATGTATGTATGTACTACGTGTGTATGTATGTGTGTGCATGTGTATAAGTACCTACGTCAGTTATGCTTCTCCACGTTGGCCTAGTTGGGTATGCGCTGAGCATGGTCATGTGATTGTGGGCCGTCGTCTACATTGCACTTTTAAGAGCCGTATTACAAAATAGCGTAGGTATTCTTTTAAAATGAGTTGAAAAAATGAACGCATTTTTTTTGGATGTAACTATAAAAGATAGGATAAATAAATAAATAAATAAATAAATAACTATTGCGCTCTTCTCTTGCGCAAGCAAATATATACACAATTTCTAATTGTTTTTTGCAGTGTTTTCTCCTTTCTAATGACAATAATTTATATTATGTCGTATTGCTAAAAGAGTGAACTTTAATATAGTATAAGTATTATATAAGAATCTTATTTTATTTCTGAGAAAATTAGAATGATACAGGAAGATTTTTTTTTAATTTTGTGTAATTGTAAGTAATGTATACCTTGGATATGTGGTCAAAAAACGAAAAAATAAAGCCGTAGTGTACATCAAGAATACATGACGGACATAAAAAAAAATAGTATACGGTTTTCGTTGTAGTGATATTACTGTATTAAGGAGCTCAAAGTTTGCCTTCCGAGCGTTTTACGAATAACGACTTTCGGAAAATGGGCTGAATAAGTAAATAATATTCGTTACATCTAAAGTTAAAGGCCGCTATGGTCAACATCAAGAAATGGTCCAGGTAATTCAGTAATTAAAGTTTGTAGAAATCTCTTTATTTCTTGGAATTAGAACGCCAAAAATCCACTTTTCTTGCCTTTCTGGAAAAAATATGTGATACGGCTCTTAAGTGGTGTGGTCATTTTGATGTATTTCCGCATTTTATGTTATGTTTGAAATAAATAAAAAAATAAATACACACTAAATATGATCCTAAAAATGGAGTTTCTCTTTTTTTACGGCTAAACGTAAATTGATTACATTTCGAATCGCTAAGAGGGAGTCGGTTGCTTACATCCAACAATTAGCTAGTAAGCTATGTAGCTCTATATACTCTATCAAAAAAATCAGAAATTTTGTGGTTTTGCGGCAGCCAAATCAGTATACTTTGCGTATTTATGACTTATGGACTACTCTTTTGGGGAAATGCCGCAACCAGTAAAAGAATCTTTCTTTTGCAAAAGAGAGCACTACGCAGCATGTATCAGGAAACGACTAGGACCTCATGCAAAGAATATTTCAGAAAGGCAAGGGTAATGACTATGTATTCGGCGTTCATATACCAGTGTCTAATGTATGCTAGACAGCACCTGGCAGAAACTGCAATTAATGCAGACTAGCACTCGCATCATACCCGCGGTAGCTCCCTTTTACGCATACCCCGAATACGACTGGCAAAAGTACAGAAAAGCTACTTGTACCTTAGCATTAAATTCTATAATCTACTCCCTACAAAATTTAAACAGCTGGAGGACATACAACTAAAAAAAAACATCAAGTATATGCTGATAGGCCACCCTTTCTGGCCGAATTTGAGGGCCATGATTTTTCAAATATTCTGCCCATTTAAATTACTTAAAAAGTAGAGCCTTATTGTCTGATTATTTTATATGGTACTTTTAGGTATTTTATATGGTACTTTTATTTTATATGGATATCTGTACTTTTAGTTTAAAATACATAACGTAGATTTGATTTGATTATTTAACATTTTACTGACAATTTGAATATTACGATGAATAATTTTACTACGTATCTTTTCGAATTACTAACTACTTCAAATATTAGGCTTCTATTTTGATTATTTATATTTATAGTTTGACAATCTAGTAGTTAATTCTTGACTACCTATGTATGTTCAGTAAAGAGTAGTAACGAGACTTACTACCTAACCCAATTATTTTGACACGTCCAAGAGCGGTATTTAGCCGTCAATTGGACACGACAAAAATGTAAATGTAAATGTAAAATACGCATTACTCGAACAATCGGTTAATGTCGTCCTGGATAAGATGGAAATCGGTGGTGCTTTCTACCTAAACAACCTAAAACAAAATACCTGTAAGGGGCTTCGGTACGAAACACTGAAAACAACTCCCCGATAATCTCATGTCGCAGTGGCGACTTTCGCCGTTGCGCTGTGATATTCTGTAGCTTCAGTGAAACAAGTGGGTGGAAAATGTAGCTCGATATCAGGCGAGTTCCGGAGGCAAACAATACGGGCTGAAAGCTTCCGATTTCCGCCATGAAAGCTGTTATTATCTTCTTTGCCGATGCGGGCAAACTCGATCCTGTTACTGCCTCTGGCAACCAACCCGACGGAAAAATTGTGAATTGTGCTGCGAGACGTAGCCGCGATTGTTGCGACTGATTACAATATATCTGCATATAATCTCTTTACAGTTATTTCGAGAATATTGCGTGTTTGATGTACACCAATTGTATGTGAGCTAACGGGGGGCTATTGGGGGCTAACGGGCCCATGATGAGTTGGCCACGATGACCCATGTGTTCAGGGTCGGTCACACTCACGGGTCAACACCCATCCGACGGCCTCCCCGCATGGGGTGCGAATCCTGGGTAGGACACTGGGTCAACCAGTCTCCCCTGGGAATCAAACCTCTGGCGCCCCTGGACGGTCTGCACACCGTGCGGCGCAAGCCAATCGATTGTGCTCTCCGACTAACAGTCGGGGGAGTCTGGGAACTGTATTGTTTCCTATAGAGCGGGGGTGGTTGCGTACCTTATGGCGACTGCTCTTGAATTGACCATTGGCCATCTGATCCCGGGTAAGAGGCGGGCAAAGGACGCCTTGGTCCGCGATAGATTCGGTGCACTCCGTTTCACCGCTTCATAAGGGAGAGGACCGCGCAAGCGACCTCGAACTCGAACCGATCGAGAGACCGGAGAAATCTGGTCACAATTGGAAGTGAGGGCGCGAGTATCTCGAGCCCGCCGGGTTTATTCCTGGCTAACTCGCGGTAAGGCGTTGGACTCTCACGGGTTGTGACGTAGCTGGACGTAGGATTGTACTGTCCAAAGTCTTCTACGTTCACTGCAGGGCGACAGAACGACAATCGTTAAAACTTCCTGTGGTGACGGGCTCACCCGTTGTAGTCGACACCGCAAGATGTATGTGAAGCAAGTGCTATTGATATTTCATAAATTCAAACACTTACAGCCTATGGACCAACAAGTAAAAACTACTAGAAGTTCTGGGGTGGGGCAGTTTTTGGTACCGCGTGTGAGAACTTCATTCGCACAAAGATACTTTAAATACTTAGCTCCAAGGCTCTATAATAATATAGAAATTACGATACAAAATTTAGTTAACATGGTAGCATTTAAAAAAGCAATAAGAAAGTGCTTGATTGTTAAAGGACCACTCTATGACGAAACGGAATTTAACAGAAATTTTGATTAGGTAAAATTAATAAATAAAAAGCAAATACTTAGATTTTTTTATTTATAAATATAATAGACGTGTATGTCAGGTTTAAGACTAGAGGTATTTCAATTTAATTTATTTGTGTACATTTTGTGTATATTAGTATTTTATATTAGTATGTATATTTATTTTAAATATGTATTTATTGTATTTATGTATTACTATATATTGGTGTTGGGTTTAATAATAATTTCTTACTACTATATATTTTTTGTATGTTGGTATAACTCTTTATGATTGTGTATTTGTATTATGCAAAAATAAATGTTTTTAACTTTATACCAATAATAATTATATAACCGAACGTCATATATGTCAGCTCGCAATATGCTAAGTCAAATATCAGCATCCCTAGATACGGACGTACTTGCTCAGATAGGTATGCGATGAGTCAACGGCTATGGGTTCAACTTGTTTTTCCTGTACGTTTTATTATACTGTATACCGAATATCATAGCCATTCGTCTGTAAATCATGTTTTTTAAAATAAATAAATAAAATTTGAATCAAACTCATATACAGTATTCGAAGCGAATGTTAAAAATCTAAAACCATTAGGATTTTTTTTTATTTGACCGTTGACCGTATGTTAATCGTTTTGTTTGTGACTTGTCACGAGCATTCGACATCATCGATCCTAACCTGCTGCTTATGAAATTACAACATTACGGCTTCGACGGAAACGCCTCGAAACTAATGAATTCATTTCTACGCAACCAGCAGCAAGTGACCACCATTGACGACTGTATATCCATAGAAGGCGAAATAGCGATAGGCATACCACAGGGATCTTATTTAGGAAACACGCTCTTCTTCATATATATGAATGGCATTACATCAGCCACATCGCAAGCTAATAATTTAAGCTACTGTAAATTAATACTGTACGCAGATGACACATGCAGAATGATAGGGAGCGAGAATTCACCATCATAAATTAGCAATACCTAACGTGTGTTGAATGAGTTAAGTGTATATTTGGTCGCTAACATTATATGTATTTCAGTTTTACACTTAATAAAACCGAAATACATGTGACCGTGAACAAGAAGAACTAACTCAAGTATCTTCAGTGAACTTCTTGGGATTTATAATCGACTAGCTGACCCGTGCCCACTTCGTTGGGCGGTAAAACTTTTTACCTGTGATGAAATTATGAGTGTGGTTCGGTTAGTACCTACTGAGTGCTATGATTAATTTCCTGACTGCAAAAGAAGGGTTATATTTTTACTGCATATGTATGTATGTATTTGCATGCCAATTTGACTATAATACCGTTATTTGTGAGTGTCTTCTTGTGAGTGTCTTATTTGTGAGCGTATTATCTCTTTAACTATTTATGCAGTAGAAGGGAAATTATATACAGTAAAAGGAAAAAATCTTTTGTTTTAAATAGTTGAGACCATAAATTTACCTATTTGATAATAATTCATAATTGTTGATAATATGACCAATAAACATGACCTAACGATTTAAATTATTTTTTTAATATAAAATACTACTTTTTGTGATTTAAATATAAAAATTAGACATATGCTGTCGCTGACTTTTTTGTAGGCATTATCAAGCCGTACAACTTTTTTCTATGACAATCATATATCTCTCATCGTTAAGGCAGCGTTAGTTAGAACCCTTTTCGTTCGACCGCTTATTCTCCGACTTACTTTGCAAATCCGACTACCACGAAAAAATCTTTTTATTTTTCAGATTAATATAATATAGCCTATGACACTTACAAATAACGTGGCTATCTATTGGTAAAAGAATTTTCAAAATCGGTTCAGTAGATCCAGAGATTACTTCCTACAACGTCACAAACTTTACCTCTTTATAATATTAGTATACAATGATAAGGTTGTTTTCTCGATTTCCGCCATGAAAGCTGGTGTAATCTTTCTTGCCGATGTGGCAAACTCGATCCCGTTAATGCCTCTGGTAACCAACTCAAAGGAAAAATCGTGAATTGTGCTGCAACTGCGAGATGTAGCCGCGGTTGTTGCGACTGATTACAATATTTATCCATATAAATCGAATCAAATTAATATTCAGTATTCCAAGGCAATAATATAAATCCAAAATCATTCGGATTGTATTTGTTTGATACTTAGGCTATTTGAGGTAGGTACTATAGGCTAGGCAATATAAAGCTAAAGCTATACAGGTGAGTTTTTTTTGCGACATCCTTGTAGTAGGTGAATCAGTACGAGCAGGTATGCAACTTTATATTATAAACAAAAATTGGCATAAATAAAAAAATCTAAATTTTTGATACAAAAAAGAAATGTTTTTAGAAAATTGTTTTTTGAAATTATGTTTTAAAAAATCGAATAAAAAGTGTTAAGCGCCTTGTGCCATTTGGCCGTAGGTAAAATATCGCGTCTATTGCTTATTCACGATATTTTACCTACTTTTATATGGCAAAGCGAACTCTTATTATTTTTTTTCAATAGATAGATAAAATTTACAAAATTTACAAAAAAAAACAAACAAAAAAAGTTGCTTACTTGCTCACCCACTACAATGATGTCACTAATAAAAAAATCGATTGTGTCATCGCAAGACTTTTACGGTAAGCAGACAACCCCCCATCGCGCGTAAAACACCCTAACCCCAACCCCAACAACGCCTCTCCTCTCTACCCACCTCAACCCCCCCTATCTTCCCCTTCCCCCTACCCTTTCCCCAACCTCCTCCCCTCACTCCCTTTTCATTCCCCCGTAAACCTCTCTCGACTCTCCCTTTAACTCCCCCGAACCCCGACAGCTCCCTCTCACCCTACCCCCCTACCTCCAACTCCCCACTTCGCCGCCCCAACTCACCCTCTCACTCTCTCCCCCTACCCTACCCCCTCACCTTTCCCCCCTGCCAACCCCCCACTTTCTCCGCTCTCTCCCCCTAACCCCTCCTCTTTATACCCACTCCCCCCTTTCCGTTCCCTCTTTATCTACCCCTCCCTCTAACCCCTCTAACTCCCCCCCCCCCCCCCGGTTGATCTACCGCTTGGGGTGCCATCAATAATTTTGATTTAATATGCTTATTTACAGTTTACCCTGATACGTCAAAAAAGTTTCCGAAAAAAAACTTATGATTTGTATATTTAGGCCGAATTTTGCAAAAAGTTTTTAACTTTACCTCTACTCAACACCTCTATCCTAACTATATATTACAAGTCCAACCTTAATGCACGCCACTTCTGATGGTTCGATGCGCGATTTATATTCACACTATGATGAAATCTGTCACGGTTCACTGAAGTGTATTATCTTGCCGGTATTAATATACGTGCATAGGTAGGTTACGGTTGACATATTATAACTACTTGTAACAGCTGCACGACGACCCTTAAATGGGCCCCAGCCACGTACCAGCGCAGGCCGTCGCCGACAGATTTCACCTGCATTAAGTATTCATGCGGCATACATGCATTATAAATAGGACGGGCAGAGCATCCACTACGAGCATTTATTAATTTTCAGCGCTGCGGAAATTCAACGCTCAACAAGATGCACGTCGCAGTGTGCCTTCTCAGAAAAAACAAAAATTGGGGCGGTCTCAGTCCAGTCCGAGCCGAGATGGTTTGCATATAAACGTCAACATATCCGATTCCATTGAGGAATTTTAGTCGAATAATAAATTAATAGTTAAAAAAAAACACTAAAAACACGCTTTTGGGCTATGATACGATATTCACATACACACGGCTATGATACGATATTCCATCATGGAATGCCAGTGCCTATCTTCCGGCTTCAATTATTTTATTACGACAATTAAATTTTAATTTTTTATTTTTTTTGTTACAAAAAAAATTTTTTTTTTTGTAATAATCACTATATTGAACAAGCACGCACTAAATTAAACGTTCACCTTAGAACAGGTCCCGGTCTAGTTAGGTGGCGTTGTCACTGGACTTTGCAATGTATTCATTTTCTGCTATTTATTCAATGTTTAAAATGTTTCTATGCATAGTTCCTAAGATAAAATTGTTTTAAATTATTCTTGAATTACTTAAATAAATAAATAAATAAATAAATCAACAGACCTTGAAACCTAATCGTGGTCAAAGTTCATTCCAAGACTTTTCTAACAAGTCCAAACACAGCTATGATACGATGTTCCATCATGAAGTTCCAGTTCATATCTTCCGACTCCATCATCAGATCAGTTCGACAGTACCGTATTATTGTCATCAGAACTACATACAGCTGCCAATTTTCATGACGCTACGATCCTTGGAAGATGGTTAAATTAGTTACCTTAGATTCCATTACATAGTTACATACAGGTCGACCTAATAAAAGCGTGTTAAAAATAGCATCTCTATTACAAATAGCGATAACTTCGCTATCGCGAAGTTATCGCTATTTCAATTATGTTGGTGTCCTATCCCGCCTTATCACGAGTGCTTTAACTTTGATGAAGAGAGACCAAGTACTCAGAATGTTTCGGTTCCGGATGAAAATATTGTTCTTCTTCCGTGAGTTCTTATCCCACCTTATTAAGAGTGCTTTACTAGTTATGTAAGTGCTCAGGATGCAAAAGAGGGTTGGGGGGAGGGGATTAAGGGGGGTTAGGGGAGTGGTTTGGGGAAAGGGGTGTATTGGGAGGGGAGGAGGTTTGGGAGTGAGAAGATATCACGTTTGGGTTTTCGTTTTTGTGATATATTATACTGTATTATATATAACAAGATTGTGTACAAGTTTTTTTAAATACAAATTAAATAATATATTTTTTAAACATTGCATTAGATCGCTGTCCAGGGCTCGCCGCCAAAAGACACAATTTACTGGGACGAGCCTTTCTCGAACCCAGCGATCTGCCCAACTTGAAGGTCAGTGACCTGCTTGGACTGGTAAGAAGTACCGGGCTACTAGCTGACCACTGACCTAATCACACAGTGGGTAGTTACAAAAGACCTTACAGATCTAGGTCACATCAAGGGCTGGAAACAAGCCCCCCACTCCATCTACTACTACTACTACATATAACAAGATTGTGTACAAGTTTTTTTAAATACAAATTAAATAATATATTTATTAAACATTGCATTAGATCAGTGCCTTTCAACCAGTGGGTCGCGACCCCCTGGGGGGTCGCGAAGAGACTCCCGGGAATCGCATGCTATCTAAAAAAAATACCGAAAATATTATGAAATATTTATTATATAACATGCAATCATTTACAGCTTCGGAAGAGAAACATATTTATTATGCGTTTTTTGCTATTTCTTTTACAAAACTTTATGTCGATCTAAGATGGAAACAGGTAAGTACAGCTTCGAAAGTAAAAAACAAGTAAAATTAATGTGTTTTTTTTGCCATTGTTTTTACAACAAACTTATTTATTGGCTGCTTGCAGTTACAACTGTAAAAGAGACTAAGGGAGGGGGGGGGGGGGGGTAGACAGAACTAAGTTAAATTCTAAGGGGGGTCGCGATCTAAAAAAGGTTGTAAAAATAAACGATTTTAACTTTTTTTTTGTTTTCAGTTTGTGCATTTTGCTTCGTATGATTTGGACAGAGCTTTGTATTTTGTGAATAGTAAAATGAAATAAATATATAAAATATAAATAATACACGAATAAATAAATGAAATAAATGTACTCTATTTTTACACGACTGCCTAACAACATAGTGATATTATTTATTTATTTATTTTTTTAATTTTATTTATTTATTGGTTACATAGACACTCAATTTACTCAACTCAACTCAAAAATAATGTACAATTCAAAAATAATCGTTATTTGTTACATTTAACCGTAATTTATACCGTCTAAATTTAGGTATACATCTGTTTGAGCCCATGTTAAATAGCGCTCTAATTATTTAGATGTATATTTTTGTAATGTGCTAAGTAAAGTGCAATCGAGCCTGCCTTACTAGGCAATCCTGTGTTAAGGCGAGTCCACTTCCTGGGTCATATTAAAGTGGCACGGTTATGTCAGAAAGAAAGAAAAGTAAATTATATTATATATCATAGCTAAATATTTTTACCGCAGATTATGTCATACAAATGTGAATATCGCGCTTTTGCTGTATTAGCGGCTGCCGCATCGTGTTTATCCGAACTCCATTTTTATTATTTTACGAGTAATATTGCCCGGATAATAGCGTAGGCAAATAAAATTATAGCCAGCAAACTGACACGAGCATTGACGTGTTCAGGGTACACATATGTGTTCAGGGTTGTTCTACGTATATTTTCGGTTTATTTATTTCACCATGACTTCTAAACGCTTGAACTGATTTAGAGGTGTGTAGTATTGTTAGAATCGTTATGTCATCTTGAGTGTCATAGAGTACCTCAACTATCCAAATATCTCAACTATGTCAATAAATTAACATAAATATATGGTGTTTAGTGTCCAAATGAAAGGACTGATTGAGATAAAAGAACTGAGTTACATAAACCACAAATATTTTATAAAAAAGGTAATAAAAATAATTATAAATACAATTTACATAATATATATATTACAATGTAGTGTTGATACTCTGCTTATATAATTGTATATATTATTACCTAATTTTCTACCTAAATTTATTAAATACTAGCTGACCCGGCGAACTTCGTACAGCCCATCAGCCATTGAATGTCGTGTTACAGATTAGCTGAACTTAATTTATGATTTTATGAAAGTAATACAATGAAAACAAAATAAATATTAAGTGCACTACTTTATTAAGATAATAACACAAAAAGAAATATAAAACATTAAAAAAATTAAGTATATCAATCATGTGTCAGCAAGACATGATTGATTTAAACTATTTAGTTTTTGATCAGGCGCAAGAATAAAGCGGATGATTTGCCGACACGTGAACATGCCACGTACAACTGACCATGAGAAAAACACGGATTTATATTTTGTATGGGATTTTTTTTTCTTTTTTTTTTCGTCAAATTTCCAATTTTTGTTTTTAATAGTTATTCTGCTATTCGGGATGGAGACAAATACAACAAATCAAAAACCACGAAAATCGATCATATAGATAAGTAATGCAAAGTTTTAAAAAAAAATATTTAGTTTTATTTGCATGGAATTTTTTCTTCTTTTTATTTTTGGTTTTAGTTAGACTAAATCCTTTGTTAGATGTAAAAAGTCCCTGAAAATTGGAATCAAATGCATCAGTTCGCGCGTCAAAAAACCAAATGTTAACTCAGCACAGCCAGATACAGACCTTATAGGTCTAGTTCGTTCTGCGATTTCGCCTCATTTCGAATAAGCTAGCACATTTATATGCATAGAGCTATGTTTTGTCCCTATACTAATGTTTATTTTTAACGATTCTAATGTTTATCTTTTTTTTGTAAATTACCTGCTTTATAAAACAAAAATAAAAGAAAATAAAAAAATAGTTCTATTTTTGTAACGGCACTCGTGTAATTTATTCCTTTTAATATATTTACTTGTTCTAGTTTTTAATCCCGAAATCGGTTCAGTAGCTGTTGTTTTTAGCTTAGCGTCCCGGCGTCAGAATCCTAAAAAACTAACGAAACAGCTGTCGTGACAATCTACAGTCATCATCTAGGGACAAAGCGCCAAGTCGTATACAGCATCAAACATGAATCCCCTATTTCTTGGCAGCCAACAAAACGCAAAGCGGGGGACAAGAATCACTCCGACCATTTGTACGGGCGCGGCGTGGAGATTGCGTGCAGCGATGGACAACCATTTCGCGTATATTTTCAATATCCATATTTATTGTTGTTTGTATTAAATATTTATATATCTTTTTGTTCTAGTAATACTTGACATAAAATCTAAAGTTTATAGTATACATTTGTTTTTTTAATTCTTATTTTGTAAACTAGCTTTCTTTTTTTAAACATCCACAACATTTAGCCTTCTTTTTACTACGTTTAAAATGCTTTCCCTGGAATACATTATCAGTTAGTTGGGGGATATGGGACCGATTATCACATATAAGGGGCCATCCACATATTACGTAATCACCGAGGGGGAGAGGGGGGTTGTCCTGATTACGTAATCAACTTTGGTCACTGCATCGCATTTTTACTTTCCTGACGACCTATCGGAAAGGAAAGTATTGTGATCGCGCTAAAAAAAAATTTTGAGATGAAGATGGGAATATATATTTTGAGACTCCCTGAGACGATTGAGACTATTTCCAGACCGATCTCTGTCTGTATGTATGTCTGTATGTCTGTATGTCTGTATGTCTGTATGTATGTATTCTTCCACGATAGCGCCCAGACGCTTAATCGGATTGAGCTGAAATTTGGTATATAAGCTTCTGTTAACCGTCGGAGGAACCCATTAGTTTTTGGAGTCCCTACGCCCTACGGTTGTGGTACCTCCCATACAAATTTGGGGTTCCCGGCGAAAAAATTGTTTCCGCGATAGCGCCCAGACGCTTAATCTGTCTAAGTTAAAATTTGGCATAGAAGCTTCTGTTAACCATCGGAAGAACCTATTAGTTTTTGGGGTACTTACGACCAACGTTTGGGGTACCTGCCATACAAATTTGGGGAACCTTGATTACATCGTTCGTTTTTTCGCACCTCCCCGGATACTAGTCAGGAAAGTCTTGGGGTGACACAACAGATTTTTTGGTCTAAACCTGCACGGAAATAGCACATGTACGTAGATAGTCCACGCGCTCGTCTGCGGTTGAGTCGCCCGGGCGGCCGGGCCTGATCCTGCGCGCGCTGGCAAGCCAGTGGCCATTCTGGGTCGCGGCGGTACGGCTGCAACTCTGTCCTAGCGTGCCGCTGCACGCTCCAACTCAATCGCGGAAAGATTAAAGTACCCGTGTGGCGCATTAACTATGGCGGATTTACACATGTTTTTACTCCTCTTGGGACCGGAGGCATAACGGCGGGCCGACGAGGAGTGGGGGCAGTTTAAAAAGAAATACAAAAAGGGCACGAAGGATCTGGCATTAAGCCTCATTGTGGAAGACTCTACAAACATTTTACAAACGCTGGATTTATGATTCTTCACATTTTCCGCAAATTTGGTTGATTACGTAATCTTGGAGAGAGGGGATCAGGCCGCTGATTACGTCTGTTGACATGGGGAAGGCCGAATTGCAATAAATCTAACACACGATTTCTTGAGGTAATCTGTGATAAAGCAAGTAGTAGTTGTTTCATTATCGTTTTCAAATAACCAAAAATAGAAATAATAATTTATACGCCTACCTTTCTATCTCTTATATATTTATTTATCTACCTATCTATTAATTATTACAAATATTTGTAACTTATATTATTGTAATTATATTATCTTTAATTAATTTGTATTTGAAGCGTGATATGTATGTTTCCTAAGTCGTGCCGTTATTTAAAACAGAATGTTATTTCATTACGTCTCGACCTTGGGACCTCGCTTCTAACATGACAGCATGTAATAGTATACGTACAGATATAGTCGAACACATGAATCACGTTAAAACTACATTTCCGTATTAATCGCACGGAAAATACATAATATCGAGTAGTATAGTTTTAACAAAATTCGTTGTAATTTAACAAAATTACGATTGAAACAATGTTATTCTATATAAAACCGTAATAACAAAGGAGTAAAGTAAGAATCAATCGAATATTTTTCTCAGTGTACTAACGAGCTCACCACATACATTTTAGTCGCCCTGAACGATTGCACACCCCTGAATGAGCATAAAGCGACTTTACCACTAGGCGCGGAAGATTTATTCAGGTTTTATTTCAGCCGTATCTCCCTCCTCCCCTTTTCCTTCTCCCGGACTTGCCTGAAACACAAACATTCTCTGAATGGTCGGCTAAAATGAGATTCCTCCTTTATTTTCTTCCCCGCAATTATACTGCTGTTTCTAGTAGATATATAATGCGTGTGTCCGTTACTCGAGGACAGCACGAATATAATAGGACTGATGAAATAGAGTCTGTTGACGGGAAGTTTATGTGTATGGATGGACAAAATTACTACTTTCATGGTCGTTCGTCTATGATATATTTAAAGAATAAATGCGTTTACTGTAATGAACACAGAGGTTAAATTAGTAGCCTAGTCGAATAGGTAATATTTAAAAAATCATCAATCGTAAAACTTCGGTCTGGCAACACTGTTGATAGACCCATATGATTTCTGGACAGTATCAACCTTTAAACGATACGTGTGAAACTTTCAAGATTTTCTGACAATTATTTTCCAGGTTACAGTGGTTTTAGTGACCCCAGTTTTGTAAGTTTTAAAACAATGGATTAAAAATAATTTCCTGTGTTGACTAAACATTGTTTTTTTTTTAAAGGGGAAAGATACTGTTGAAGCCAAAAAGTGGCTTTATAAGAGTTATATAGATTATGCGCCAGGGAAATTTACTATAATTTATTGGTAAGCTGGAATTAAACGCGGGCGTACAAACACCGATATTAGTGAAGGCTCTGGTCGCCCAAAATCGGCAGTTATTCCGAAAAACATTAAAAAACCAAAAATAGATTTAAAAGACTGTAAAGTGAAGTTGGGTGGGATAGTTGACACCTTAACGATATCAGAAGGTAGTGTATTTACAATTTTACATGGAAATTTGAGCATGAGTAAGTTGCTTTCGAAGCCCGACCAAAAACAACAACGCACGCATTGAGAGCGCTGTTTAGAGCTGCTAAAGCGAGATTAAAAGGATTTCTTGAGATTCTTGTCATAATGGATGAAACATGGATGAATTCCGATATCGCTCAGTCAGCGAGTTAAAAGCGAAAACCAAATCAAAGTGCTATTTTTCCAAGATGGAGGCTCGAGCGCAACAGGTAGAGTAAAGGACTTTAAGTGTATTTAACAATAAGCCTCAATGAACATATATGCCAAGTTTCAAAACATTATCAGTTATTTCTGTCAAATTTCAAACTTTGTTCCTATTTGACTGGGCTATAGTGGGCGATAAAGAAGTAAATAAATGTTTTTAATAATCTTTAACCCATGCCTGCTTTCAGACCTGCATATTCGCGAACCCAATTATAACAACGACTGCTAGATCCTCATAGCACGCCTTCGTTAGAACACTGTGCCCAAATCACCACAACCGCCATTAAATGCACTATATAGAGTTTTAAAGCGAACTAAAAAATCTACCCGCTTAATATTAAAAACAATATTTTAAACATATCCGCGTATATATCAATCTATAAATTGAAATCAGCATTGTAGCTGTGTTAACAAGCTTTTAAATGTATAGCAATGCATAATTTATATGCGCGCGTTTAGCCAGCCGTAGGGCAAACGGTCCGCGTTTATGCAGTATCACATAGAGCACGCCTGAATACATACAACTGTAGTGTTTCATTTCCACGTTCACGCGTGAGAACCCGAAAAAAAGAGAGAACTAATTAGCAAGCTAGGGCCAGTTCCAGGTATCCATCAATTTCGTGACTTACTTATGATTTTAGATATAATGATCGACTCTCCGTAGTAACGTCCGTAGCCGCTTTGAAACACAGGATTCGTTAAGTAGCGTCGGGCACGGTCAGCACTTAAATGGGTGACCTCCTGAGTACTGCCAGGTGATGTTATAAAATGCCGGCCGCTTGTAAAATACATAATTGCATGGTCAACACTCATGGATCAACACCCATCCGGCGGCCTCCACGCATGAAGTGCGAGCCCGGGCAGGACTCTGGCCTTAGGGCTAGTTTCCCCTAGGAATCAACCTTCTGGCGCTCCTGGACGGTCTGCGCACCGTGGGGCGTAAGCCAATCGACTGTGCACTCTGACTATCAGTCGGGGGACTCTGGAAGCAGTACTGTTTCATATAAAGCGGGGGTGGTTGCGGACCTTATGGCGACTGCTCTTGAAACGACCATCGGCTACCCGATCCTAATGGGTAAACAGCCGGGCAAAGGATGCCGTGGTCCGCGATAGATTCGGTATAAACCGTTTCAGCGTAGGGAGAGGACCGCGCAAGCGACCTCGAACTCGTAACCAATCGCGAGACCAGAGTAATCTGGTCGCAATTGGAAGTAAGGGCGTGAGTGTAAGCCCTCTGGGTAACACACCTAGTTATCTCGCGGTTAAGGCGTTGGCCTCTCACGGGCATGTGGCGGAGCTTGACGGTGGACTGTTTTGTCAAAGTCTTCTGCGTCTACTTCACGGGAGATAGAACGACTAACCGTTAAAGTTCCTGAGGTGACGGGTTCGCCCGTTGTAGTTGACAACTCTATTTGTCGTTAGACATTGAAGCGGGCCGTTACCGTAAGGGTAACGCCGATAATCCGATAAAGGCAGTTTTTTGTGTCATTATCTATTAATAATAATAATAAAGGCCGCTATGGTCAACATCAAGAAATGGTCCAGGTAATTCAGTAATTAAAGTTTGTAGAAATCTCTTTATTTCTTGGAATTAGAACGCCAAAAATCCACTTTTCTTGCCTTTCTGGAAAAAATATGTGAACGGGCTCTTAACCCGTCGGCGGCCAACAGTGACCATAGGCACTTAGCGTCGTTTGACAGATCCGCGCGTAACCGTTTTGGCCGGCCCTCATATATATTATATAAATATATAATATGCACGACTGAACGATTAATAAATAGGTAACGAGAGGTAATTCATGACAAAACGATATTGTCAGTATTTATTTACAAAATCGACCAAAAAGTTGCGCCGCAGTTATTACATAAAAAGTAAAGATACAACTACAACTACATAAAAAGTAAAGATACAACTACAACTACATAAAAAGTAAAGATATTCACGTTAAAGCTGAGCATAAAATTTCAACGAGGAGCGCCACAACCTGTAAACACATTGTACAGAAAACCCGAACATCCTTCGCCCAAAGACACTTTGGCTTTATAGGGCCAAAAATTTATAACCATCTAAAAGAATCTATAAAAACATGCCAAAACACTAAGTCAATCCAATTAAAATCTAAAATTACACAACATTTACTTCAACTTGGTAGAAATGAGGTGGAAAAGGCAATAAGTCATATTTTAAAGTAAAGGTCTGCATTATTATTATTGTCATACCATTGCACTACTTTTTTATATTTTAATACTATTTATTTATTTGTTTTACAAAGTTCATATTACGAAATTTTATATTAATATTTATTTCCATGACCATGCTATATCAATATTTTAAATATAATTATAGGTTTAATTTGAATTCGCTTATCTATTTTCTATTTTATCATATTTTGTATTTTTCATTTTAATATTATGAGCACATGAATAAATCTTTGCCATACATAGAGCTTTCCTTGGTACGGGCTATGGCCTAGTTAGGCAGATTCTGCAACTAATACAATTGTAAATTGATGTTTTTGAATTAATAAAATTATTATTATTATTATTATTTGCGCTCGAAGGCTGGCTTTCGAGCGGTTAATGGAGGAATACATAAACATAGGCACACACACAGACACAGACAGATAAGGAAATGGTCTTAATAGTCTCAATAGAGCTCAAAATGGATATTTCCGTCTTCATCTCGATTTTCTAGCGCGTTTACAATACTTTCTCTCCTGGTCGGATGGTGGGCCAAGAAAGTGAAACGGATAAAATTGTCGTTAAATAAAAGGTTCAATAATGCATACCATCTCAAACCGTAATCCGTCCGACGAAAACCCGCGAAACCGCAAGGCTAATAAATTACGCCACCAGCTGTCGGAATGACATGCCATAACTCAATATTTCCACCGAAATTTCCGCCAATTTTCATTGTCCCCCTTTCAAAGTCCTCCTCTCAGCCGCCGCTCTCAGGATAATCGCGAATGTTGAATGGTTCTCACCACTCACTGGCCAAATCGCTACCGTTGGAAGTCAGCCAGGATAAACTACCCTCGAAAAATGTCGAAGAAAGACAAACTAAAGGTACGAAAAAAATTAAATAGGTTTAAAGGAACGCATGGTCGACTTACATGTAACTATGTAATGGAATCTAAGGTAACTAATTTAACCATCTTCCAAGGATCGTAGCGTCATGAAAATTGGCAGCTGTATGTAGTTCTGATGACAATACAATAATATGGTACTGTCGAACTGATCTGATGATGGAGTCGGAAGATATGAACTGGAACTTCATTATGGAACATCGTATCATAGCTGTGTTTGGACTTGTTAGAAAAGTCTTGGAATGAACTTTGACCACGATTAGATTCCATGATGGAATATCGTATCATAGCCGTGTGTATGTGAATATCGTATCATAGCCCAAAAACGTGTTTTTAGTGTTTTTTTAAAATTATTAATTTATTACATTTAAAACGAGGGTCGATGAACCAACCCAAAATAATAATAATAATAATAATAAAAAGTATATATACTAATATAATATATATATATATATATATATATATATATATATATATATATATATATATATATATATATATATATATATATATATATATATATATATATATATATATATATATATATATATATATATTAGTATATATATATATATATATATATATATATATATATATATATATATATATATATATATATATATATATATATATATATATATATATATATATATATATATATTAGTATATATATATATATATATATATATATATATATATATATATATATATATATATATATATATATATATATATATATATATATATATATATATATATATATATATATATATATATATATATATATATATATATATACTTTCATTTGGAAAACGGCTTTGCCGAAGTGATCAATAGTTTATTTTTTATTTTTTCGCTTAATTCGTCTCAATTGAAGGCATTTGGTGTTGCATAAGGATAAGCCCTATTTATGAGATATATGGATGAATAGTGATCGTTAGTCGACTGCAAAAGGACCTTTAAACTTACATTGCACCGTCGAAAGTCGTGCACATCCGTAAGTATATCTCATTCAAAAATAAGCATTTCCCAATACAAGCTGGGATTTCCTTCGCTACTTTTTAAGTAGCTTTTACTAATTTTATTTTAAATAAAAACATCATCCTATAAACGGATTTCTTTACAAACCTTATCATATATATATATATATATATATATATATATATATATATATATATATATATATATATATATATATATATATATATATATATATATATATATATATATATATATATATATATATATATATATATATATATATATATATATATATATATATATATATATATATATATATATATGTGTGGGGTTTCGTCTTCAATTAAACTCCACAAATTCGTGTTTTCTTCTTTTATTTATATAACTTCGGTACAACGTTAAAAATGCGACGCGTCTCGTCGGCTTTCGTCTTAGGTCTTAATCGCTATCGACTGACAGCTCCTTCCTCTTCTTCTCTTCTTTTGTATTTTTAGGCTTCGGCATTTCCCACAGTTCGGCCTTCCTGCACTTCATCCGTCTCGGATGACTCGTCATGGTTCTGCCATGGTTTCATGAAGTCTGTTGATGTTGTTGTTGACCTCGGCCCATCCGTCATTCCAATCTTCTTCACGCCGTATCTGTCCTTGTCCCGACATTTCCAAACTCTATATGTTTGAAAAGGTAAATCTTCTTTGTCGATCGGGTTTAGAAATCGTTCACGCTTTCCTCTCTTCCTGTCAGCTGGTATGCACGAAATGCAGTTCTGAATACACAACATGATTTTTTCTTTTAACAGTTTACGTCTCATCCAGAATTCTCGCAAAAATAAGTCTTCCGTCTTCTTAATACCAAAATGTCCATTGTCGTGACATTTCTTGATTAATTCCGTCTGCATCTTTTTCGGTATAACCAATAATTTTCTGCCTTCTATTTCTTTGTTTAGTACTCCATATTCCATTTGGTAGTCATCAAATGGTCCAATTTGTTCTAATAAATTCATCATGGTTTTCAACTCGTGATCATTCTTCTGTGCTTGTTTTAGTTTTTCTGTAACGCCAACTTCAATCTTTTCGCCGGGTGATAGTCTTCGAGGATGTTGATAAACAGGAGCCTCATCAGCGAGTATTATCTTCATCTTAATATTAGTACTCTTGGTCAGATTAGGTTTATAATTTTGAACCATTTTCTCAACTTATTTCTTCATCGGCAAGATTCCCACGTCGATATCGTCAGTGTCAATTTCACCAAATCCAACAAATAATTTTCCTCCTTTGTCTCCGTAATTTTCATCTGTCCGTCTTCGGAGTCATCATCAGTATCCACGTGATATGTCCGCTTGACATTTCTTTCTTCGTTTCTTTTGTCATCATAGTTTACAGATTTTTCTGTTTTGTTAGGGCACTTCGACGACAAATGTCCGAACTCGTTACACGCAAAGCATTTGGTTCCCTTGTCGCGAAACCTGCATGTCTTCGAAGCATGTCCTAGATTTCCGCAGTTAAAGCATCTCATTTTTTCAAATCCTTTATTTGATTCTGTATGTTTCGGTTTCATCACATCTTCTTTGATAATGCTCTTTTCATCCTTAGATTTTATTTTCGCATAAATTATCAGCTTCTCTTTAAAGTCGGTAATGTTTTTCGCTTCGTAGAGTATTGTTTTATTAACCTCCTGATCTGGTATACCGTCAATAATGTATTCCATCACAAATTTTTCGTCGATTTCACCTTCATTTGCTAATTCGCGCATGCGATAAAAGTACTGGATGTAAGTCTCATCTCTTCTCTTCTTGGTCGTCATCATCTTCTTGTGCATGGTAGCAGCGCTAGCTCTCGGTGCATATTCATCGGTTAATTTTTTCTTGACGTCTTCCCAAGTTTTGGCGCTTCCCTCAGCTCGTAGAAACAATTGAGCGGTTCCTCGGATAAGTCTTTTTTGAATAAATCAATTTTTGCACTTCGTTCCACTCAGCGGTAGAGGCCAAATCTTCAAATTCGTCTATCCATCCTCTGACGGATATATTGTCGTCGGCTGTGAAAGGTTTGATAGAATCTTCCACATCTTTAAAAGTTATGTTCGACATCTTTTGTGCACGCTCACTTTTAAGCATAGCAATCTCTTTTCTTAATTCTTCCACTCTTTCGGCATCCTCAAAATCAGAATTATTCTTATTTAATCTTTTCGGCATGATGCAACGTCAAAACACCACTAGGTTTTAAGTTCCTAGGCGCCCGTTCATACGTAATTCCTAGGCGCCGTAAAAATATTCGAGTCGACTTCCCGATCTGTCAAAGTCGGAGTATGTGTCCAACTCTACAGTTGAAGTCGTATTGGCATTAAAATGATGTCGCCCAACTCTATAGCAGATATTGTTCACCTTTTCGAGTTTTTCGGCTTTTTAGCGAATTTCACAGCAAATCCACTAGTTTATCACTCAAATCAATGATTTTCAGCAGGCGCACAATCAGTTTTCGTTAGTTTCGTCGTTTTCGTAAATTTTCGTCGTTTCAAAACAGCAATGGCGGAAATGGCGTCGCGTCGTCGTATTTTTCTAGCGTTTAATCGTATTTTTCTACCAAGTAACTGCTGTTTCCGTCGTCGCTTCTTACATCTTAATCGAGCTTCCAATTCGTGGGGTTTCGTCGTTGATTAAACACCACAAATTCTGGTTTTCACAAAATATGTTTGTCTGGTCGAAGCAGCAATGGCGTCGGGTCGTTGTATTTTTCGATCTGGATAACTGCTGTTCACGTCGTTGCTCCTCAAATCGCGGTCGAGCCCCCAAATTGTGGGGTTTCGTCTTCAATTAAACTCCACAAATTCGTGTTTTCTTCTTTTATTTATATAACTTCGGTACAACGTTAAAAATGCGACGCGTCTCGTCGGCTTTCGTCTTAGGTCTTAATCGCTATCATCGACTGACAGCTCCTTCCTCTTCTTCTCTTCTTTTGTATTTTTAGGCTTCGGCATTTCGCATATATATATATATATATATATATATATATATATATATATATATATATATATATATATATATATATATATATATATAAATATATATATATATATATATATATATATATATATATATATATATATATATAAATATATATATATATATATATATATATATATATATATATATATATATATATATATATATATATATATATATATATATATATATATATATATATATATATATATATATATATATATATATATATATATATATATATATATATATATATATATATATATATATATATATATATATATATATATATATATATATATATATATATATATATATATATATATATATATATATATATATATATATGTATATATAATGCTTAATTTATTATAAAGTCTTGTAGCCATGAAAGAGTAGTGTCGCTGTCCGAAAGTCGTCTTCATCCTAGGTACATATGCTCGGCCACATTCATTCTTTCACGTTCCCGGCACTGATTCACTCGGTCATATTGTGTTTTATTGGTATAATTCGATTGCTTTTGAGAAGTCCTTTCCAAAAGTATACGGTCTTTGTATTTGGATTTGGCTTTTTAAAGCGTATAGACCGACATTATATATTTTTGATTATTTTAATAACAATTATATTCACCATAACTATTTTACATTAATGCTTTATATATAAAATCGATAGAATTTGATGAGAGCTAACGATTGAAACCTAAACGAACGTGGTAGCTTCTCCGAGTCAAAAGTTATACCATTGATTTTATAGTGTAATAGATAACGCCATCCCATACAAGCAAATGGCAGCATATTTCTCGCCGTCACGACGCAGAGGGCGCTGGTGGTGCTGACGTCGAAAAGTATAGCAATTTATTTGGATATCTATATTAACATTGATAATTAGGTTTTAATTATAAAGGATCGATTGATTCTAAAAACCCAATAATTCAAGCAGTTACAAAGAAATTAGCATTCAATTATTAGCGCTATCTATTGCATTTCATTTAAGCTACAAATCACATGTTCAATGAAGAAAATAATAGATGGCGTGCTATTTTAGGCATCGCCTTTTCCAATAATAGATGTGGCAACTGGCAACGTCGATCGTGCGGGGTCGCGTCGATCTAAGTATTGTTGACAGTTCTGTGATCAGTGAGAGTGGACAGATTATTGGGGTTTTGTGAGTTTTTGTGGTTTTTATGTGTAATTTTAAATGTGATTTAATGTAAAATACTCATCTCCCTATCTGCAACAACTATTTAAGGTAAATATACATATTTTTATCAACAAATTTGCCGTAATGTTGTTTTGCATACAAACATAACCTCAAATTGTTTTTCTCTGATCTGCAAAACATTCGTTATTATCGCTAATTTTACAGATTTCATTAACAGTTTTAGTTCATATCTATGAAATATTAATGGTATAATCATTTTTTAACAGTATTCTTTACCTATTTAGCGCTATTATTAGCACAATCTATGTCGACATCATGTTATATTTTAGAGTGTTGTTTATTTTGAATGCAAATAAATTACAGATTCCCAGAAGCGTTTGTGCAGTCTGTGGACTAAGTGAAATTGAGAGAGAGAGTCCACCTCAATTTCTGATACTATCTACGATAACGGCTTCAGGTAAATATTTAATTGATCTTCTTCTACGACAACTGTATAAGCTTTTATTTGTAATGCATGCAACAAGATAGCTTTTTTAACATGCCTGGCCACAGCCAACCAGTCGAGAAACAAGACGGATTGTCCAGATTAAAAGACGTTACCCATTAAATATATAATAGTTTTTGAGCACTCTAAACACACCTATTGCTTTGTTTTGCATACCTCATTATGTACCTCATCATTAATTTAACTTCAAATATATTACAGATTCCGTTGGATCTGGATAAAATATAGGTACTCAACCAATTGGTTTGCCTCGTATACCTCATTATATATATATACCCTTTCATTAATTTTGACTTAAATTTCAGATTCCGAGAGTCATTGGTGCATTCCAGGGATATGTGTGCAGTGCATTCCTGGATAAAATACGATTTACATTAATCCCTCAAGGTAATTATTTGGTTATTCGTTTTTTATCTTTAACTAGCTGACCCGTGCCCACTTCGTTGGGCGGTAAAACTTTTTACCTGTGATGAAATTATGAGTGTGGTTCGGTTAGTAGTGAGTGCTATGATTTATTTCCTGACTGCCAAAAGAAGGGTTATATTTTTACTGCATATGTATGTATTTACATGCCAATTTGACTATAATACCGTTATTTGTGAGTGTCTTCTTGTGAGTGTCTTATTTGTAAGTGTATTATTTCTTCAACTATTTATGCAGTAAAAGGGGAATTATATGCAGTAAAAGAGGAAAGCCTTTTGTTTTAAACACTTGAGACGATAAATTTAATAAATTAAATTTAAATAAGAATTCATAATTGTTGATAATATGACCAATAAACATGACCTAAAGATTTAAATTATTTTTTTTCATATAAAAATACTACTTTTTGTGACTTAAATATAAAAGTTAGGCATATGCTGTCGTGGCTTTTGTGTACGCATTATCAAGCTCTACAACTTTTCTTTAGAACTTAATCATATATCTCTCATCGTTAAGGCAGCGTTAGTTATAAACGTTTTCGTTCGACCGTTTTCTCCGACTTACTTTGGAAATCCGACTATCACGAAAAAGCATTTTCATTTTTCGGATTAATATATAGCCTATGACACTTACAACTAACGTGGCTTTCTATGGGTAAAAGAATTTTCAAAATCGGTTCAGTAGATCTAGAGATTACTCCCTACAACCTCACAAACTCACAAACTTTACCTCTTTATAATATTAGTATAGATAAAGAAATTAACAAAAAAAATATGCAATCTACAATTAAAACATCAAACAAAATATTAAACTAAATTACGCAAACCACAGAAATAAATTAAACTCTTATGATGTTTACTGACCGATGTCGCCCAACTAAGCGAAGCTTGTGCTTCAGTAGATGTTGGATTTGGTGAGCTAAATATTTAAACATATCAAACATTTAAGCATTTTTTTGTCTATTTTTAGACGCAATGGCATAAACACAAGGCCGATAGAAACGACCTGTTGTCTTTAAATCTTCCTGAGGTGAAGAGTATGCACGTGTTGACACCCTTAATTGCTTCTATACTTGCAGCTGAGAAATTGCAATTCGTCTGACTTGATATTGGTCACTGTATAAAGGTAGGGGTAGCGAAAAACCTTACTCGATACTTGGGTTTCATTATATCATAAGTATGCAACTTTTTGAATCAAAGAATAATAATATCAAAGGACTGCTAAAAGTTTAGCTAGTTAATATGTAGGATTACTTTTATAGGTGGAATCCTTTTCTTAATAACTTACGGAATCCTCGGGTGCGTGTAAAAAATTGCAATAGATCGGTTTTATTTGATTTCGTATTTGTTTCTAAAGCCAAGCGATCTAACATGCGTAACATCACAACATCGGATTTTATCGGCATGTCTGACACAATAGCGAAGGCTAAACTTCGTGTTCTCGTCCCCAAAAGTTAAGGAAATTTTTCAGGATCTGCCTCAGAGGGATCAATCGACCGGCGAAGTTTGAGTCCCCGATAGGCACAATCCTAACTTTCGTTGCCGGCCCCGGCAAAAAACCGCGTCCCGAGAATGGAAACTGAAAACTTTTTATAAAGCGTATCACGGATCATACGAGACGAGAACAAGTCAAGTCGCGTCACAGTATACTGTGTTGTCATATTAAATGAGAGAAATGATCGCTTTCGAATCGAGCGAGATTCGACGGTGGATTTCTGTCGACACTCACAAATAACGTGGCTTTCTATTGGTAAAAGAATTTTCAAAATCGGTTCAGTAGATCCAGAGATTACTTCCTACAACTTCACAAACATTACCTCTTTATAATATTAGTATAGACTAGTATAGATAACATTAACTTAATGAAGGTAGAGCGTGGAGAGATGAGTCTGTATCTGTATGCAGCTTTTGATCAAGTGAGCGATACTCAATGACGATGATCATCATCGATGCTACTATCGACTGACTGGAAACAATTTCATTATGTAGTCGAACATATCAAACGAATTCGAACCAGCTAGGGTGTAATATCACCGCTAATACTAGCTTATATTTTTTAGATGCCGAGGCGATGCTGTGTTCCCGGATACAAATCAAATTATAACTCTGCGTTGAAAACTGTAGAACTTCCCGTTTCAACATTTTCTTTCCCGAAGGAAGATAATCTTCGTAAGCGATGGACTAGGGCTATTCCACGTTCTAATTGGACGCCGAGCTCTGGTTCGTTTGTATGCAGTAATCATTTTACTTCCGAAGAGGTTGTTCGTTCTCAAGAAATGTACATATATTCTAAAAGTTATGTAATACATCTAGTAGTCTAATATGTAAATTTAATTTTCTATTATAAATTATTACTAAGGCACTTCTGTGGGTGTAGGTATGTATTATCGTATTATATTATATTGTCATATATGTTGTAAGCAATAATACTGCTGATATTACAATTCATTTAATTTACAATTTTATGTAATTAAAATACTGTTTTATTTATACATTTTATAATATTTTACCTGACATTTTTTACTACTGTTAATTTACACTGTCGACTGTATTTGAAATTTTTAAGTAATTGATGACTATGAATTTTACACAACTCACCGTTTTTTAACCAATGCAATATAAAATGGAAGTAACAATGTAAAAACCTACTTAAAATAGCAATATGTTTTTGTTATATAAATTTATTTAAACCTTACTCGATATTACCTTAAAAAAGTGTTACCTTAAAAAAAACTACAAAATTACATTTTTACCATAGAACAGCTCTCGTTATTGTTCGATGTTATTGATTTTATGATAAAAATATTATTGTACATAGATCCTAAGATCTGAATTTGCTTAATAAAATTTTATATTTGCATTACTAAAATGTAATTGTTTTTTTTATGGGTTTAAATAAATAAATTAATTAATAAATAAACAGTTACGTGTAAACTTTCTTATTTACTGTAAATAACGCCAGCTGGCGATGATCGCGCATAGTTCTGTCATATAAAATCAATGGTTCTGTGGTTTGTGATGGGGCGTTTGTTTACACTCTCGCGCGAGGCGAGACGCAAAACCATGTCGTAAACAAACGGAACAGAGGCAAAGCTTCTAGCAAGTTGGTAAACATTTTGTACGCTTTGCCTCTGTTCCATTTGTTTACTGATATGGTTTCGCGTCTCGCCTCGCGCCTTGCGCGAGAGTGTAGACGGGCTATCAAATGCAGCGTTGCCAAATCGATGTTCATGGCAGAAACGGCGCATTTGCTAAAGACTCCGTTTTTTGTTAGTGTCGCTTCACACGTGCCGGGTGAATTCACCCGGCGCCGGTCCGATGCCGGCTATATAGTGGCGTAGTGTTGTATGGACAAGTACCTACCGTTTCACACGTGCCGGTCAAATCGGCCGACGCCGGGCCGACCGCTACCTGCCGGGCGGCTGCCGGCTAGCCGGGCCGTCAGTCAGCCGGTTATTGCGATTACAGGAGGTTGTGTTTTTATTTCGACAATGACAGAAGAAATTGATATGGAAATTTTGATTACCTTTGTAGAATCTCGCCCCATCTTATGGGACAAGACTCTAGCAACATATAAAAACAAAATATTAACGAAAAATGCTTGGAAAGATTTGTGCGAAGCGCTTCATCCAAAATTCAACGATTAGTGCAGTCACTTTAGCAAAAAAGGGGGTAAATCTCGGAATGAGAGATAATAAGCTGGGGGAATACACCTTTATTTCGGCGTTCTATACGTTGTCTTAAAAGTCTCATAAAATCTCGTGTCTGCGTCGAAAGTTATTCTAGGTCAAAGGTCACCAAAATTGGTTTCCCGCAATTATCTAGGTTTCTATAGCTCCAATGATGTTAACATCTACGACAAAAAATGTAGAACATACGATTTGCGACAAATTTTGCATGAAACATTTCTTATGCGCTTAACCGTTTTTGAGATAGAGGGCAGAGGGCAGAGAGCGCGCAGCACTCAGCCATAATGTAATGCAAGGTCAACTGTGAACTTTGGTGAATAATACCCTGTATAACGTTATTAAATCATTTAAATACCATTAGTAATAAATAATTTGTATTATTTATTAGCTATTAACTATTGTATTTGATAACATTTTATTTATCCTACTATAATATTATAAACGCGAAAGTTTGTATGTATGTATGGATGTTTGTTACTCTTTCACGCAAAAAATACTGAATGGATTTTGATGAAACTTTACAATAATATAGCTTACACATCAGAATAACACATAGGCTATAATTTATAAAGATATATGGTTTTCTATCATCATTATCACAATTTTTCATCACCACGCGGGTGAAACCGCTGGGCGCAGCTAGTTTCTAATATATTCATTTAATAGTACCTACTTACCTACCTACTTTGTGTTATTTAAAACTCATTAAATAAAATACTTATTATATATCTTAATAATATATAATTATTTATTTAAAATAGATTTTAAGTAGAAAAGTAATTAAGTACTTTGCCTTTAAATGTGTAACCCCTCAAATACTTATTTTTCTATTAGGATTATAACTGGGAACGCGGAACCCTATAATCCGATCTTTTTCTATGAAATATATACCTGAGAATGCAGTACCCTCAGTATGCGCCTTTCTTTATTTATAATTAGATCTTGAGACAGTTGTTTCTTTGTTTCGTTTAGATCTCGGCAACGACGAGCGTACAATTATGAAAATTATGGCTGATTCGTGTTTTATTTGTGAGAAGTCACTTTTAGAATGTGATTCTGTTAATGTAGTGCTTGGCTTGAAAACTTGAAAAAATGCAAATATCGAAAGAAATGACGGTCACATAGACTTCTTAAATACTTTAACCTCTCTGATGTTGAGTGTCGAAAAGTGTACATTAGTAAAAAATCCATAGCAGCATCGAAACGACGCCTAGAAGAAGGTAAACCTTTACCATCATCCAGTGTATTTCGTAAAAAAAGGAGTGAAGTGTTTGATTTAGCAGTTAAGAAAAAAAGAAGAGTACCGACGCACGATCAGTAGCGTAAGTACTCTGGAATTTAAAGGTAATGTCATCAAAAGAGCAGAAAAACAAATGGATTCCTTAGGATAATTAGTCAAAGATCGTGTACTTTATGAGTATGACTTGATCGCAGCTGAAGCAAAGTACCATACCGTTTGCTATCCTCATTTCTTGAATCGAGCACCATCTACTGAGAATGAGCCTCGCCGTATTTTCACGCTAGTGGCTACTTTTTATATGCGAAATCTGCTCATTTACATCTTCAAGATATGATGAAATTGGAAAATACAACGGATAGAAAGACTTTTGAGAACTATAAAAATGGATTCTTCACTGTAAAACGAACAGAAAAAATAAATTCTGGTACATGGGCGGATATGGCAATCGAACAAAGTCTTATGAACACTATGACGACAAAACAAGGAGTAGGTCGAGGTCAAAGTACTCAAGAAAGTGTTTTATGTAACAAGGTTTATGCCATGTACGCTACAAATACAATTTGTGAAGAAATTGAGAAGTTTTGTAACATTTCGTTACATTCTGCTGAACAACACGTTGATGCAAGATATTCAAAAGAAAAAAGAGATAACATTAAATGTTTAAAGATTTGTAAATGTTCACCACATTAATTTAAATTGTAATAAATATACAGCTGCTAAATAAAGAAAAAAAATATTCTTACTTGTTTTATTTCTACTTAAAATCTACTTTCGATAAATTAATATAAAATTAAGATATACAGTAAAAAAATCATTAAATGAGTTTTGAATTACACAAAGTAGGTAAGCAATATTAAATGAATATATTAGATATACAAAGTGAAATGTTATTAAATAACATTTAAGTACCTATTATCTAATAAATAAAAGAAATGATTAATTGTTAATCATAATGTAATGATTTAATAATTTTATTCAGGGCATTATTTACCGAGATTCACAGTTGACCTTGAATTACAGTATGTATGGCTGAGCGCTGCGCGCTCTCCGCCCTCTATCTCAAAAACGGTTGAGCGCATAAAAAAATGTTTGAAACAAAATTTGTCGCAAATCGTATGCTCTACATTTTTTATCACAGATGTCAACATCATTGGAGCTATAGAAACCTAGATAATCGCGAAAAAACGATTTTAGTGACCTTTGACCTTGAATAACTCACGACGCAGACACGAGATTTTATGGGACTTTTGAGACAACTTATAGAACGCTAAAATGAAGGTGTATACAAGTTTCCAGCTTATTATCTCTTATTCCGAGGTGAAACCCTAATTTGACTGGACTAGATATGAATGACGAGGAGAAAAACAAGTTTGGTGAGTAATTAGATATTTATAAAAAACAGCAGCAAGCAAAAGTGGACATACAATGTTTGTGCTTTAAACGATCGATATATAGCGGTGAAAAATAAGTACCTATTGTATGATTTGCGCTGTAGCTGAAAACGGAAAAGGGACATCTCCCGATCACATTTGCCTCAAAACTACTGGTTCTTTATATGCGCTTGTATTTTTATTTCGGCAATGACGGAAAAAACTGAAATGGAAATTTTGACTCCTTAGTAGAATCTCACCCTGCCTTTTATTAGAAAAGTATAAAAATAAAATGTTAACGAAACTTTAAGTCTTTAAATGTTAAAGACCCGTGCCAAGCACTTCATTCAAAATTCGACGACGATATGAGATTGGTGAGGACAAAAACAAGTTTGGTGAGTAGTTATTATTATTTGCTTAAAAAAACAATATAGCAGCAACTAAAAGTGGACATACAATGTTTGTGCTTTAAACCATCGATATATAGCGGTGAAAATTAAGTATTTTATGATTTGTGCTATAGCTGAAAATAGAAAAGAGACAACTTCCGATCATATTTGCTTCAAAATTACACAGGCTCTTCTAGCGGCATGGAGGCAACAACTCTCGTGAAACCGTCCGGTTTCAAAACTTCAATGCAAATTCCTGAATTGATATATATTCTAAACTAGTTAAAGAATTTCTGCGAAAATTTCTGCTCATTTTCTAATAAGTCACCGAACAATGTATAAAAAGCTCCCTCAAGGTGTCTTTTTTGAAACATAGGATGCGCCCTATTACATTCTATAACTTTTTTTTCTGGAGGCGGCGACGCGACGCCGCCGTTGCAGCAAGGCCACAATTCGTTTATGGCTCCCACATTTAGAACATACTATACTGCCCGGGTCAGGGAAAATCGGCCCGGAATCGGCTACTGAGTGTGAAGGCAATGTCGGCGTCGGACCGACGCCGGGTGAATTCCACCCGGCACGTGTGAAGCTAGGCTAATAACGGCACACGCTTAGGGGCCAACAAAGGGGCAAACAAATTATTGGACGCGTCCGTCAGCCGCGGCTTATGCACGCGATCTGTGTAATGAATTTCTGTTGAGCCGTGCACATTATCGGACGTCAGTCGCGGACGACTGTGCACACGTTCGTAACCCGCGGCTTACGGACGCGTCCGATAATATGTTTGAACGCCATCTATCGGCCAAATATTGGTTTATTGAAGATGGAAGCGCATTAAATCGAGTTTGAAAACTACGATGGCCATCTACCTGCCGTTTTTTGTATTAAATTGCGACTTCCATTTTGCAGTATGGAATGGCGTTATCTATTACACTATAAAATCAATGGTTATACTAAATGGAAATTTCGAAATGAAGCAAAATGGCTCAAAATGGCGGCGCTTCCCCCTCCACCGCGCGCTATGCGCGAGCTCTTTGATTCTTTAGCTATCCAGTGGTGTAATTTAGGATGGAGATGATAGATATTATATGTAGCTGCAACACCAAACTCTATCCCCTGATTTCGTTGTTATTCGTTCTTTAAATTGCCTTCCGCTATGAAAGCAATTTTAAAGATGTATTCAATTCAAAAGTCGATATAAAATATAAAATCAATGATAAACATTTTCGTAGAGGTATGTACTAGATGTATTTTTACAGGTGCTGTAGGCTAGAGCTATAGCTCTATTGTTTGTTATGATGAAATGCTATAGCGGTTTATCCTAACAAACGAGCCTTGAGACACGACATGAAGACCATTTTTCTCATTAAATCAAAGAAGCGATAAAACTATATGTAACACAGTCGTTACACAAAGAACTGACGACTCGAACAACTGGACACCGGTTGCCAAAATCAGCCTGTCATATTCTTTAATAGCATTGAGAGAAATAAAAACCGGTAAAGCGCACGGTTTACTCGCGTACCGACGCTTTCCTACTCCAGCAGCCGATCGCTGAATGAAATTATTTAAAAAATTGGCTGTGACACCCTAAGACTTTCCCGACAACTAGACAAGCCCCCTCCTCCCCCTGTGCCAACCCATTTTCCCCAGCGGGCCAATTAGTAGTATATTTATAGTATTTCCCGTGGTATTAAAATGGTATTTTTCCCAATAATGATGTAGTACTTTCTCAAGTATGGCGGACTGTAAATTTAATTGTGTCGCTTTTATACAAGATATTCCAACCAAAACGTGATTTCGGTCCGACAAGGCATCTGCGTACCGAATTTATTTTTTTTCAAGTCCCATATTTCGAGGTTGAAGTATGACTAGCGCGCCCGCTGGTGGACTCATTTCAAACACAATCTTTTCAACTCTTGCCAAGACTGAATGATGCCTGCATGCCAAATTTCAGCTCAATTGGATGAAGCGTTTGGACGCTATCGTGGAGAAATACACACACACACACAGAGACAGACACGCGGATAGACTTTGGTTTGGAAATAGTCCTTATCGTCTCGGGGGGGGGGGGGGGGGGGGGGGGGGGGGGAGGGAGGGAGCGGGGAGGGGGGTTGAAATGAATATATCGGTCTTCATCTCGAAAAAAAATTATAGCGAGTTCACAATAATTTACTTTCTTTATGGTTGGTAGTAGATATTACCCATACCTACAATGTGGTAGGTAACATTACGCAAACGGAGATAAAAGTGTTTGAATGACAACTGCTGACGGCAAGGAGGAAAAGGGAGGAATCGCTGGCACCGTTTATTATCTTTGTGTCGGGAAAGACGCAGTTGTTCACAACTGTCGGTTTTATAATTTTATTTCATACATAGAAACAATATACGAAAAAAATCGATTCTGTCACCCCAAAACGTTTCCGGCAAGAAGACAACTCCTCTCGCGCTCTAAACCCCTAAACACCCCCCAAATCCCCTTCCCCCACACCCACTTCCCCCTTAAATCTCCCACTACACCACTCCATCCTCCCCCTACACCCCCACCCCCATCCATAATCAACCCAAACCTTTCCCCCAACCCCCTCTCTTATCCCACCCCCTCCCACTCCCCATGTTTGTAGCATGTTTTGTAGGTATTTCCGTGGTATCAAAAAATGGTATTAAAAAAAAAATAGCGCATGGCTTCTTGAATTTACTGTATGGTTTAAAAAAGTCGATATAAAAAAAAACAATGATAAAGCATTTCGTTAAAACATTTTCGTAGAAGTATGAAATAGAGGTATTTTTACAGGGAGCTATAGCGTTTTATAGCGATTTCAACCGCAACCTTTTAAATAATAATAATAAACTTTTTATTTGCACTTAATTGTTATACAAAATGGCGAGTTTATTGCCACATGGCAATGTCTTACAACTCTCCTAAACATAGTGGTACATGCGCGCATTGTGAAAATGAAGATTATTACATCATCATGTTTGTAGCATGTTTTTGTATTATTTCCGTGGTAATAAAAAATGGTATTTAAAAAAGAATGCAATGTAGTATTTTCTTAAATACAGCGATATTTAACATTTTTTTGCGTCGCTCTTATACGGGACATACCAACCAAAATTTCGCTACGTGATTTCGGTGCGACAAGGTATCTGTATACCAAATTTCAAGTCACTAAGTCCAATATTTCGAGATTGAAGTATGTCTAGCCCCCTGGTGGACTGATTTCAAACATATTTTCAACTCTTGCCATGACCAAATCATGCCTACATGCCAAATTTCAGCTCAATCGGATGAAGCGTTTCAGCGCTATCGTGGAGGAATAAATACAGACAGACACGCAGAAGTGCGTCCACAATAATTTTATGATTTGCAAATAAATTAGTGTCAATTTTCAGATCCGAGAAGAATAGGTATTCCCTGCTTTACATAATATTTTGTTTGTTTGTTTGTCTATTTAAAAAGCTTTATTTCACACACAATAGAGTACAATGTGGTGGGCCTTTTACCAAGTGGAAAATATCTTTTGGCCATACCGCGAAGTTATTGTGACTAAAGGTTTATGTAGGCAAATTGATTTATAAAATGAGTCGTAAATTAATACACTTACCTAATAGTGAACATAAAGAATATAAAACTATGATAAGTAACATATGTCATCTCGATATCGAAGGTAGGAATGGAATATAAGGATAAGCCAAGAAGACGTGAGGGAAGGGAGGTATTCGCGAGTTGAATACATATCTCTAGAGATTTTTTAACACCCTCAGGTTTTAAAATTGTCTTATGGGCAAAGGCGAAAAAATCCAGAGTCGGGCCGCCTGCACTACGAAAGACCTGGACATGAAAGTGTATGAATGCTGACGTATATCCAGCAAGAGATTTTTCTGAGAGCGCAATGGAAAGCCATGGAATGAAAGCGGCGAGAAGAGATTATACAAATAAGTAGGCCTGTTTGACTGAATTACACGGAAGAAAAGGGAGAGTAGGTGAAATTCCCGACATCGTCTAATGGGAAGCCACTCTATTTGCTTGCGAAAGGTCGATATGTGATCAAACTTCTTCGGGGAATAAATAATAAACTTTTAACAAAAAGAAAAACCGACTCCATTTTGTTAATAAGTGCAGCAGCCATGTCATGGTGATACTTAGAACGGGCTATCCCAATTGAATGCGTGATATACAAAATTGTATGTATGTTCTGTTGATCGTTTAGGGGTTCCCTCGTCGGGAGCCAACCATGGGTGCAATAAAACTTAGAACGGGCTATCATAACTGAATGAGTATACAAAATTTGGGGTCTGTGCTGTTGACCGTTGAGAAGTTCCCTCGTCGGAAGCCAACTCAGGGTGTAGAATCAGGTCATGCTTACCATAAAAATAAATGAATTGTCATCGGAATTGAACCAACATGTAAATTTTCAATTTCATATGATAATATTTGAGGAGTTCCCTTAAGTCAATTCAATTCAATTCAATTCATTTATTTCAAAAAATCTTTACAGATTGTCGAAACTAAAACTAGGTGTTAGGTACATTTAATATTATTAACAATTTAATTCCTTCGTGATTTCATTTCCGTTGAGTTCTAAAGTTCACTTCGTAAATTATACACGTCCTATACAGATATAAATTAATAACGATAGAGACAGAGTTCAATTTGTAGATAAAAAATATAGATGGAAGTCATGTTTGTTAGATTATATACGCATACTTGAACAAGTGGTATTTATAGTCTAGAAGATTATTATTAAAATTCATTATTATAAATTATTAAAATTCATTTTTGTTATTAAAACGATTATTAAAGATTATTAAAATTAAAATATAATTAAAATTCATTTATGTCATATAATTCCTTATAAATTAGTAGCTTTCTGACTTCCGAATTGAAAACTAATATTTTTTTTTCCCTACATATTAGGTCTTTTAGGTTTTGTGGCAGTTTATTAAAAAAGGACATTCCCACGTAGTTAGGGTCTCTGCGTAAAATTTCTAGGTTCGGACGAGGTAATAGTAGATTGTTCCTCGACCTAGTCAAGTGATTATGTACTTCTACAGGTTTCTTAAATCTAGATATGTCTTTAGCTACTAGTTTGATGCACTCAAATAAATATAGTGATGGCAGGGTGAGTATATTTTGATTCCTGAATGATCCACGACACGATTGAAAGCTGTCCATGTTATTTAGAATTCTTATTGCGCGTTTCTGCAAGGAGAAAATATGCTGCCTAAATTCCATGGTACACTGAGCCCAGAATGAGATGCCGTAACGTAGGTGCGACTCAGTCCTTATGGATCCCGTCATCAGAACAGGATTTTGATGGGACCAATCTGTAAATATATTCTTTCGAATAAAAAAGGAATTTTTCAAATCGGTTCATAAATGACAGAGTCTGAGGTAACTAACATTAAAAAAAGGATACAACCGAATTGAAAACCTCCTCCTTTTTTTGAAGTCGGATAAAAAGAGAATACACGTGTTTTGAATCCTTTCTATTTTATCGAGTAGTTCTATATTCGCGTCTAGGTATGAAGGTTACATCAGCGTATTTAATTATTGGTAAAAGTGGAAACATGTTATTAGCATTATATTTGAAATTTAATAATTTTGTACCCAATATTTTGTAAAAGCTGTTTATTTCCTTATCAATAATAAAATAAAATAAATAAAGATTAAGAGTTAAGAGATTCTGAACCGGTTTAAATTAATAAATAAAAAGCAAATACTTAGATTTTTTTTTTTTTTAATAAATATAATAGACTTATATGTGAGGTTTAAGACTAGCGGTATTTCAATTTAATTTATTTGTGTACATGTTGTGTATATTAGTATTTTGTAAGTATGTATATTTATTTTTAAATATGTATTCATTGTATTTATGTATCACTATACATTGGTGCTGGGTTTAATAATGATTTCTTACTACTATTTTCTTGTATGTTGGTATAACTCTTTGTGTGTGTGTGTATTTGTATTATGCAAGAATGAATGTTTTGAACTTTATTCCAATAATAATTATATAATCGAACGTCATACCTGTCAGCTCGCAACGGGCGTTTTAGCTCAGTTAGGTATGCGATGAGCTAACGGCTATGGGTTCAACTTGTTTTTCCTGCACGTTTTATTGTACTGTATACCGAATATCATAGCCATTCGTCTGCAAATCATGTTGTTTTAAAAAAAAAAAGAATAGACACTCGCAAAGTGCCGAGTTTGTACCGAGCACTAGGCAAAAAGCATATATATCAACAAAAAATTGGTAAACACAACCAAATTTACACAACACAGAGATTTTTGCGCGGGCAAAGTCGCAGGTACATTTCCAAATGTAACAGTTTGCGACTCCTTGCTCCCATTGTGGATTTGGTGAAAGGACACCGCCGACAGTTAGGACGGCAGAGGCGTTCGCGTCGTCACGTCGCGTTTTATCCTCGGACGTTTGCAGTCAAGGCTCGTTCTTTGGAGAATACAAATCGTCTCTTTGTCAGCTTAAAAAAACCGGGACACACCCATCGCAATTAAGCCCTAAGAAAAGATGGAGTTTTGCTTTGGACATCACTCCAGCAGCTCTATTACGAACATTCTTGCTAACCGACAGATCTTGCAATTGCTACATGCGATATTATTATTAAATACGTTACATTACATTACATTTATTCAGAGACAATACTTGAGTGTCGAGGAAGCTAAAATGGCCGACATTTCTCAAGTTTTGAACTGTCAAATTCAAGTGTGGTCTCTTTGACCAAGTTGGTATGAAACTTTGGAACCTACTAAAAGTTATTCATCGTAAAATCTTATCACAAAATAAGTTAAAGGTTCACAAAATAAGTTAAAGTTAGTTAAAATAGTTAATACTTTTGATTGTTATATATACCTACTAAAAGCCACTCAATACAATAATTAAAATAGTCAGTAAAAAGTTGAATAATCAAAGCAGAAGCCTAACAATTGATATAGTCAATAATTCGAATGTATATGTATGTACTAAAAACTGTACATAGTAACATCCAAAGTAGTAAGCAAAGTGTTAAATAATCAAATTAAAGCCTAATATTACATTTAAAAACTAAAATTACAAATATAATTATCATTCAAATTGGTACAATATTTGCAATGTCATGGCCCTCGAATTCGGTCAGATTATAGAAAGGGTGGTATCAGCATCTCCTTATATATATTTTTAATTTTATGTCCTCCAGCTGTTTGATAGTGGTAGGGAGTAGATTGTAAAATTTAATGCTAAGGTATAAGTAGCTCTTTTGTACTTTTGCCAGTCTTGTTCGGGGCACGCATAAAAGGGAGTTACCGCGTGTATTGTGAGAGTGAATGTTTGCTCTAGTTGCAGTTTCTGTTAGGTGCTGTCTGGCGTACATTAAGCACTGATAAATGTACGTCGAATACATGGTCATTGTCTTCGTCTTACTGAAGTATTATCTGCATGAGGTCCTGGGCGTTACCTGATACATGCAATACACAGCCAGCCAGTATTTTACTACGAAACGCCACGTGTAGGTGGCACTCATAGTTCTAAATGTTGATTAATATACTCTTATTTTCAATATGGCTGCGTTCGTGGTATTACAATATGGTGCACACTTTAGATGGCGCCATTATAATATAATACATATATAAACAAACAAACAAATATAATATACAAACGAGTTTTCAAATCATAGCTCTTCATATAAAGATGTCAAAATAAAGCAGTGGGTGTCTAGAACTTACTTCGCAAAGCATCAGACACGCATAGAACGAAGTTTCATGCACGGAGAAAGGGACCAGTGCATGCGTTTATGCATATTTGTTTATTTACGTTTTGAAAATAGGATATGAACTTCTTCGAAACGACATCTTGAATACTACATGTGAACTCGACATACTCAATAATATTATGAATCTCCTCAAACTGTAATTTAGACATGCTCAAGTACCTATATAAAGAATCGTTCTTCATCATATTAAAATTTCTTCATTAATGTATGTCTATCTCATGAATCCAATATCTTGTTTTCTTATTTTTTTCAGTTTTTGTAGTGCGGACATATTTATTTAAAAATAATAAACTGCGTAAATCGTTTTCAATGTCACTCTCAGAATCATAAAACATTTTATACAGCGGTTCTACACAATACTAGAACACCTCCTTAGAAGTGACAACAGCTTCTGATTCCACCTGTGCATACGTGATGCATACGTGAGACAGGTGTGCACACTAATGTGGAAGCGTTTCATCGTATACGTTGAGTGCGTGGGCTCAGTCTGTCCTGTCGTTACCAGCATGGCGCCGCAATAATTATATATTTAATTTTGTGGCGGAATCCGGCGGAAACTTGCGATTACGCTTGCTGAGAGTTTCCCGTATCTTCTTTTCATACCAATCCACCCCGTGTCTGCTTCATAAATTTCGGTAACGTCCTAAATTTTTCATCTTGGATTTTTCCCGACCATAATTCTTCGCTATTTCCGGGCGCGAAATTTGAATTTTCTAGCTTTGTATGAAATACAAAGCTAGAAAGCTTTGTATGCATAGAAATAATTCTCAGTTCTATATATTGGTAGCGCTGAACTCTCATTGACATGTATTGTTTTATTATTGAATACCATGCAATATATTTTTTAAATATTTTTAGTCTGAATTTATTTTAAATTTATTTCTAAAATATTAATTTTAATGATACTATTTAAGGATGTTACTTTATTTTTATTTGCTGTAATTTAATGGCTTACTGAATCATTAGTTTATTTCTAGTTTATTTCTTATGACTATGTACAGAAGCTCCACTTTGTCATTCTTTCTTTTTTTAATAATATTAAATAGAAAATAAAATTAATAGAATAATAGAAATATGATCTCAATTTATTTTAATATTAATATTTTTTATGAATTGACAGTTAAACGGCACTTAGGCAATAATTAATTTAGCATATGGAATACAAATATTATATTATGCTAAGAATTATGAAAAAATGATAGTAATAATTAATGTATTGCGCAAACAAATGCAAAAGTAGACTCTTTGCCGACTCTTGCATTCGTTCGTTTCTTGAGTCAAACGAATTCAAAAGTCGAACTCGTGTCGACTCTTTTAGTCGAGTCGCCCATCGCTAATTATTAAAAGTGACAGCTGTCAAAATCGAATTCTAGCGCGACTTCGCTAGGTGTGTCAATGGAAGTAGTAGGTAATAGTTCGTATTTCTATCGAGTTTCGTGTATTTTTTGAAGCATTATTAGCATTTGGTTAAAACGACGATGGATCAGAATATTGTAGTCGACTACAGCAGAGTCATTGTGAAAACAGAAGAAAGTATTACTAATGAAACGCAGGCTAACTATTCAGATATTCCGCTAGCGGACAGCGAAGGGAATATCGTCGAATTCTACGAAGGCGAAACGAAATTGATTAAACCGCAACCGATCGGCAATCGAGAGATACCGATAGTGTTACAAATGAAAAATGGCAGCAGCAGGAATAAACGTTTCGTATGTGAGAATTGTGATAAAGTGTTTAATAGGAAAAGTAGCTTAAGAACCCATGTCAATTCGGTACATTTAAAAGTGAAGAAGTTTGGTTGTTCGGAATGTGACCGTGCGTTTGCGGTGCGAGGAAATTTAAAGCGACATTTAGATGTCTTTCATATGAAGTTAAAGCAGTTTTTATGTGGGGAGTGTCATCAAGCATTTACGCGAAAATCTCACATGACGGCGCATTTGGAAGTCGTTCATTTGAATTTAAAGAAGTATGTATGCCGCGAATGCTTGCGTGCGTTTTCTCAGCAACAACAATTGACAGAACACAATAATGTTTTTCATTTAAAATTAAAGAACTTTGTTTGCGCTGAGTGCGAGCATGCATTTTCACGACGAGAAAGTCTTAAAAAACATATGGATTCGATCCACCTGAAATTGAAGCAATTTGTTTGCTACGAGTGTGATCGCGCATTTTCTGAGAGAGGACAACTAAACGCTCATATTCAATCCGTCCATAGAAAGGTAAAGTTTCGTTGCTTAGAATGTGACAGTGCATTTTCGCGTAAGACAAGGCTGAATCGCCACGTAAAGAATGTTCATCGAAAACCGTGAAGGAGAATTCTCCTTTAATTACGGTTAAAATTGTATGCGGCGCCACCACAAGATTATTTGTGATTGAAGATATATTTTATGCTTTAATAATACGTCGTACTAAATATTATCTTAAAGTATATACAATTTATATAGATAGGGTTGACGCAATTAGGATGCTATCTCAATATCTTGTCATATTTTAGATAAAGTTTTCGGACCTTACGTACTTTAAGTCCCGGTCTGCCCTTCTTATATAGCACCATAAACACATATTTTTTGTGTGTATTCTAATATGAAACTATGTGTCTGTGTGTTAATTTTTAGTTTATTTAGTTTTAGTCCAAGCATATGGGGGTTTTGACTGGAAAAAAATCGGGAAGTGTTTTTCTCAACGGTTTTATATGTATTTTTGAACGCTGAATCCGATTTCAATCTCTAGTGACAAAAATACCATTTTTAAGCGCGCTTTAGCGGCGGTTTGGTACATGGGGAGAATTAAGTCTGTAAATATGAATTGTAGGAAATTTTGTCTACTCTAATTTTATACTGAGCAGTCGTCATCAAAAAAATATTTATTCGTGAATTATACGCTAAAAACTAAATTTAATGCATTTTTTGCGGTTTTTCGCGATTTCTGAAGTTAGCTCACCTCTGGTGAGGTCGCAAAGTCGGATTAAGCGTCCAAAATTTCATATAAAACCGTTGGGAAAAATACTTCCACATTTTTTTCCTGGAAACGACAAGCTTAGATCTCATATGCTTGAAATCATTAAAACGAGATTCTCACCTTTAACACGTATAGGAATTGTACACATATACTGTTTTGTTTGTAAACGTTTTAGTTCACTTTCAACAGATTTATTAGTATGAATTTATTAGAAATTTTACTATTTTGAAATGTGGTATTGTGTTATTCTTTTTACTTATTTTTTATCCTAATTTTATTTCATTTTAACGTTTTGTTTATACAAAGAGACTCTGTATTCGACATACGCTATTTATTATGCAGATATATTTTCTTCTAAAATTTTCTTTGATATGAACTTAAAGAAATTTTTATGTGGAGAGTGTAATAATAATATTTATTATATAGGCATGGTATTAGATAACTCACTTCGTAGTACTTTTGGCAACCCACTTTGGCATTGCAGGTGGCGCTGATAGCATTGACAGCTAAACTAATAGCATTTTTTTGGTCATCTATATTAACAATGAATGGTTTTTTTAAAGGACTGATTGATTATAAAAAATAGATAATTTAAGATATGACAATAGCTTTCAATTATTTGTGTCATCTATCGCATTTTTTATATAGGCGGATCACATCACAGAAATAATACTGAGAGATAGAATGCCATCTATTAGTCTACCTGAAATTAAAGTTCGTAATTATTACGTATTGAAACATGTATAGCAAATTAAAAATTAGTATCGTTGCGTAAATTATATTAAAATAATCTATGCTATGATTAAACGAGCTATGAACGCTATGAAGACTATGATTTAAAAATTCGTTTGTTTATTTCGCGATGGGATAATGCGTGTTTAGAGAGCTCCATCTAAAGCGAGCCACCGTACTGGTATTACCACGAACGCCGCCGTATTGAGCATACGTAAAAGAATATTAATATTTTTTTGGAACTATGAGTGTCATCTACATGTTGCGTTTCGTAACAAAACCCTAGCTGCTAAATCGTAGTACTTCATTGATAAATCTAATACGCTAAATAATCAATGCTAATAACAACGTGCACACGTTTTATGTAAATATATTTAACCTCCACCACGCAGTTGTTTGCAAAAACGATTTTGAAGAGTTGAAAAGATTGTGGTTGAAATCAATCTACCAGGGGGCGCCCTAGTCATACTTCAATATCGAAATATTGGACTTAGAGACTTATGGTTATTTTTGATTATTTATTGTGAAAATTTATTGTGTAATATAATATGTAGGTATATTATTTATTGCGTAATATTATTTTTATAATTATATATATATATATATATATATATATATATATATATATATATATATATATATATATATATATATATATATATATATATATATATATATATATATATATATATATATATATATATATATATATATATATATATATATATATATATATATATATATATATATATATATATATATATATATATATATATATATATATATATATATATATATATATATATATATATATATATATATATATATATATATATATACCTATATATATATATATATAATTATGAAAAATGATTGCACAGTTAGTAAATAGTCTAAAGTATTAAAATAGTATATATAATGTAAAAAGAGAAAAAAAAAGAGTAAAAAGATTCATAATATGTATAATAATATGGTAATAAATGAAATAACAAATAAATAAATAGAAAAATAAAAAAAAAATATATTTGTGATAGTGATAATATTTATTTAATGTAACACGTTAACATTTATATAATGTAATATTTAGGCATAACATTATTTAATATTTAGGCATACATTTATGTAATATTCAAGCATAATAAATTTGTAATTACGTAGAATTAGATCATTCGTATATTTTAATATCGCATTGTCACGTCTCTAAATTAAATATCGTATTACATTGTAATATATTTCAAAGAAATATAAGCTGTGTGTATAATAATTTTAGGGTAAGGGGGAAAAGAGGAATAAAAAACCGCCTGTTTGGCTACGATAAGAAATTTAAAATTAAATATTTTTTTAATAATACACTCTAATGCTGGCTTTTCTTGGATTCTGCCGTTGGCAAAGATCCTAGCTCCTTGCAGTACAACCTTAGCTCCATCAATAAATCATATATTTACCCTCGAACTACTGTTAATCGAACCTACCAACAATAATGAAAAATAATACGACTGTTGTCTCAAAATGTGAACTATTGTATTTATAATTATTAGAAACAACGTGTTCGAGCTCAAACGCACGTTTTTTTAGAGAATAATGTTCTTCGCTAAATAAAAATTCAATTTACGGAAGCTCCATTACGCCTTTTATCTCTATAAAACATCCAGTGCTTAGTATTGCGGATTCTATAAATCTTTATAAACAACCTAGGCATGAGGATATAAACGTAGGTAGGTACCTATTAAGCTTAAGGATAACCATATTAGGCTTCCGGATAATCTTTATAAAGATCCCAGGCTTAAGGATCTCCATAAACATCCAGTGCTCAAAGAAGATTGCGGATTCTTTGAGTTAGTCGACGGGATTTGTCCAAGGACCGTGACAACTTCCCCTGGGCGATTGCCCTTTAGAGGGGTTTCACATGAGTCCGGCCCTTTAACTCAGCTTTCTGAGTCAGGTATCTTGTGGCGATAGCGCGCCAATGGGGACGCTTTATATAGCCTCGCGCCGACCGCCGCCGCTGCACGCAGTCAGTTGCCCTTGGCGCTCAAGCAATAACAGTTTTTTAAATAATATATGTGGTGTATGTATAGATAGGTACAGATAGGTACCTATACATTCGGATTTCATTCAATCAGGGCTTTCATTAATTACTAAACTCTATTTTTAATAGGATTAAAATCGAATTTACCGCGTGATTTTTGTGACATCCGACGTTTCAGCAATCTTGCTTTCGGTTGCAACATCGCCAAAACTTCGGGTGCTACAAAATTCGTTTTTAAACCTGTTTATAATGTCAAACAACCGCGATAGTCTTCGATTTCACTAAAAACGATGTATTTATCGTAATTTATAAACATTTGGACAGTTATTTATTTGGTATGTTAACAGTTTCGGTACCCTATTACACCCGGAATGTCATAACAATTGTAACAGTACCAGCATTTAGAAGTTATGGTATAATAAAGAAAAGATCAACTTAATTATACAGGTTGTGATTACAGAACAGGCATTTCTTGTAGTGAGTGACTCAGTACGACGAAGCCAGCAACTATTTTTTTTGGTAAAAAAAACAAAAAAATATATAAACAGCTGCGAGCCCGATGCGCAATCTAGCGGTAGGTAAAATATTGCTAATGTTGTTTATTTGCAATATATTACCTTCCGCTAGATGGCGAAGCACGTTCAACGCTTCTGAAAGTTTTCTTTAATAGATACAATTTGCAAATTTGACTTAAAAATATGTATCCCTGTATACATGTACCCTGAAAACATTACAATCCTTTTTTATTGCAAGCGTTCGTTTATCAATCAAATAGTCTAATACCAAGAAGAGTATAACAGACCAGTCTGGAGTGACTTCTATTCAAATGAAGAAAAAACCAGATGTTCTCTATTTTAGCGAAACCTGGCTAAATTCGGTCAATCATTCTATGGCACACATAAGTAATTACTATATGGCGGCCTGCCAATATAGAACAACGAGGGAACACGGTGGTACTGCGATATACGTGGGAAACAAGTATACAACAGAAATTTTGGACATCGCACGCTTCAACGATGAAAATAACTTTAAAGGCTCTGCAATAAAAATAAAAGAATTAAATCTTATTATAGCATGTGTTTATCGATCAAAAAGTCAAGCTAAAAATGTAGACATATTTTTAAGTATATTTAATATTTTTTTTAAGTCAATTTGTAATAATAAATATGTATGCGTTTGTGGCGATTACAACATAATTTTTTTACGCAATTCAAAACACAAAAACGAAATTGTAAATATTGCTAAATCACATAATTTAAGTCATATATTTAGAGAGCATCCATCGAGAGAAGCATCTGCTTCTTTACTAGATAATATGTTTGTAAATTTTCCACGTAAGAATGTCATAATTTCAGATACAATCAGCAACAGCCTTTCAGATCATGCTTTCCACTGCATTACTATTAATAATATATTCAAGCATACTATAGATTTCTATTATAAAAAAGTCAGAATATTTGATAACAAAAGTCACATTCTCTTTAATACATGGCTAAATTAGCTAAAAAGCAATATTATTCAAAATTATTAAAAACCTTTTCAAATAAAACTAGACAATCATGGCAGATAATAAATAATGAATTAAATAGGAAAAACAGGACAATTAAAAGAAACATAGCCTTGACAATAAATGGAGACGTGATTATCAATCCAGATAAAATATGTGAATCTTACAACACATTTTTTATTTATAAACCAGTTCAACTCGCATCACAAATACCACCACCAATTAACTCTGCTTCTCAGAAATATTGCAAAAATACCAAAATTAACGGCTCCATATATCTATATCCTGTATCGACTGAGGAGGTAGCCAAGTGCATAGATTCTCTTAAGAACAAAAATTCGGCGGGCTTAGATGAAATTCCAACCTGTATTATTAAATCTTATAAAAACATTTTTGCACCATGTCTAACGCGCCGATAATTTAGTTTTGCTAACGGAGTATTTCCCGACATTTATAAGGTGGCAAAAATTACACCTTTGTTTAAAAAAGGAGTGGCAAGTAATATCGAAAACTATCGCCCTGTGGCGTTATTGAATAATTTTTCAAAGATTCTTGAAAAAAATATTGAAAATAGATTAAACAAATTCTTTGATAAATTTGCGGTACTGACAGACAACCAATACGGATTTAGGAAAAACAAATCTACACAAGATGCAGTGTTGTCCTCATGTAGAATTATTCAAATTAGTCGCAATGAGAAGATGTTTTCTACTGGTATTTTCTGTGATTTAAGCAGAGCGTTTGATTGCGTTAACATCGAGCTGTTGCTGGAGAAGCTACATCACTACGGCATTCGAGGAGTGGCTAATTCCCTGTTTAAGTCTTATTTACAAAATAGACAGCAAATCGTAGAAATCAGGACTATCAATGGCTATAATGAAATTATAAGTCGATCCCAAGTAAAACTGATAAACATGGGCGTTCCTCAGGGTTCGATCTTGGGTCCATTACTCTTTACTTAATACACCAATGACTTATCTATGAATATAAGCATAGCCAAAACCATACAATTTGCTGACGATACAACGTGCATACTTGAAAGTGATACATTAGCAAACATGGAGGAACGAATTAACGTTACCCTTCACGAGTTAGAAGACTGGTTTAAGGCAAATAAAATGTCTTTAAATATTAGTAAGACCGCCTTGATTAATTTTTCAAGTAAAAAAAAACAACTAACATAAAACTCAATTTCCCTATAGAAAAAGTAGAATCTACAAGATTCCTAGGTATTTATATGGATGAGAATATGTCTTGGGGAGTACACAGGGAACAGGTTAGGGCCAAGCTATCTTCCGCCTGCTATGCTATATCTAAGATAAGAAACATTATGGAAGAAAGGGAGGTTATTGGAGCATATTATGCATTGGTAGAATCTCATTTGAGATTTGGTATATTGTTGTGGGGTAATTCTATAAATATAACGGATATTTTTATACTGCAAAAAAGGCGGTGAGACAAATCAGAGGTATAGGACAAAGAGAATCATGCAAACATCTTTATAAAACACTGCGTATTCTCACCGTTTTTGGAATATATGTTCATGAGTGTTTGTGCGAGTTTTACAAACACAAAAACTGTTATGTAACGCACGCTGACATGCATTACCATAATACAAGAAATAAATCCCTATACGTCCAGGCATTGCACCCATCAACTACTGAATTCCAGCGTACTTCTCATTACATAAGCCTCAATTTCTATAATAAATTACCAGAAAACATGAAAAATATTGAATATTATGACAAATTCAGGAAAGAGACGAAAAAATATTTAATTGAGAAATCCTTATATGACCTTAAGGAATTTTAATATATATATATATATATATATATATATATATATATATATATATATATATATATATATATATATATATATATATATATATATATAATATATATATATATATATATATATATATATATATATATATATATATATATATATATATATATATATATATATATATATATATATATATATATATATATATATATATATATATATATATATATATATATATATATATATATATATATATATATATATATATATATATATATATATATATATATATATATATATATATATATATATATATATATATATATATATATATATATATATATATATATACATATATATATATATATATATATATATATATATATATATATATATAATATATATATATATATATATATATATATATATATATATATATATATATATATATATATATATATATATATATATATATATATATATATATATATATATATATATATATATATATATATATATATATATATATATATATATATATATATATATATATATATATATATATATATATATATATATATATATATATATATATATTATATATATATATATAATATATATATATATATAATATATATATATATATATATATATATATATATATATATATATATATAATAGTTTTGTGTATATATTCTTTTTAGAATTGATCTATAAGATGATTATAAAGTAAATAATTATAAAAGCCACTTACATCGTGACGAAGGATTCCCTTGATCGGATTCGGGAATGCTTTAGGTGTTAACGAGAATGATGAATGCCTCTCACTTGCGGAAAGAGGAGTAGGTTTAAGTTGGGCCCATTTTTCAACTAGTAAACGCTCACCCTTCATCCAATTATCTCAAAAATTAAGCTACAATCCTTCTTTATACGTAAACTCACTCAATTTCCTATTATTTCAGGGGAAATAACAAGACAAGACGAGCTACTTGACAGATGGAAGAATTTAAAATTTCGAATTTCGTTTTTTTATTTTCTAAAGGTGCGATATAAAGAAGCTGCGATCAATATTCAGCTGAAAACTTAAAACTAAAAGCGTGACATGCCCTCATATCAATGAAAGGAAGCAGTCAGCTCTTTCCTATTAGTTGGAAAGATTACCTTTAACCTAAATGGATTATTTACAATATTATTGT
>OX155972.1:8787543-8885275 GCA_944548615.1 Micropterix aruncella | reverse complement strand
TCCTAATGCCGTGTACATGGCTCGTTAGCCATACGTATGTACGTTATTTCTCGCTTAACAGGGTTCTCCCAACTTTAGTCTCGGGTATTGTATCTCTGAGAATAACGGCTAAATGCTTCTAACATGAAAGGGGTTGGAGAGAATTTCGTATTTTCAGTTACAAGAGAGATGGGAAGAAAAGCGTACATCCAGATCGTAATGTCGTAAAAACAATGTTTTCAAATTATTACCTTATAATATAGAATACTCTATAAATCTTTCGCAGTACTCCGTTATTACTTAGTATAATGCAATAAAATGAAATGAAATCATGTATAGTCTTAAAAACTGATGATAATGTTCTCCTCATCGTGATCCGACGAAGGCTACCTCTTGGTTGACAGGACTTCTTCGAAGATGCGCTCGGAAGTAACTCGTGAATCCCAGTTTGTTTTTAAAGATCCGATTACAACGACTACAGTAAAGTTCACCGCAGTTGTTGTAACTGTATGTGTAAGAGGGCTTCGGACGAGTTTTGCGCTGTTGGCGGTTAGAGTCGAGGTTTTCAAGCCGGGCTTCCTCAAACTCTTTAATTTTTGTTGTCACCGTGGAGCGCCACTCGCTGCGTTTCTGAGCAGCCCTCTCCCAGCTCTCAGGTGCAATACCAGTGGCGGTTAGGTGCCTTTATAAGACATCTTTATAGCGTAGGTGCTGTCCGCCGACTTTGCGTGCGCCTTTTGAGAGTTTGGCATAAAACACGGCTTTCGGGAGGCTGTCGTCTTTCATACGCACTATATGCCCACACCACCTCAGCTGAGCTTTCATGAGCATAGCTTCCATGCCCTGCATTTTCGTCCTTCGTAACACTTCTGTGTTTGACACACGGTCTTCCCATATTATCCTCAGGATATTTCGGATGCACCTCATGTGGAAGACGTCTAATTTCTTAATCTCTTTCCTATAGAGGCACCACGTTTCGGAGGCATATAACAACTTGGGTTGTCGACTACAGCAGGCGAGCCCGTCACCTCAGGAAGTTTTAACGATTAGTCGTTCTATCTCCCTGGAAGTGAACGTAGAAGACTTGTGGACGAAACAGTCCACCGTCTAGCTACGCCACAAGCCCGTACCTAAGAGGCCAACGCATTAACCGCGACATAGCCAGGAATGTTACCTGGCGGGCCGACACTCACGCCCTTACTTCCAATTGTGACCAGATTACTCCGGTCTCTCGATTGGTTACGAGTTCGAGGTCGCGCAATCCTCTCCCTTACGAAGCGGTGAAACGGTGTAAACCGAATCTATCACGGACCACAGCGTCCTTTGCCCGGCTGTTCACCCAGGATCGGATGGCCGATGGTCGTTTCAAGAGCAGTCGCCGTAAGGTCCGCAACCATCCCCGCTCCAGTACTGCTTCCAGACTCCCCCGACTGATAGTCAGAGTGCACAGTCGATTGGCTATCACCGCACGGTGCGCAGACCGTCCAGGAGCACCAGAAGTTTGATTCCCAGGGGAAACTGACCATAAGGCCAGAGTCCTACCCAGGCTCGCACTTCATGCATGGAGGCCGTCGGATAGGTGTTGACCCGTGAGTGTGACCAACCCTGAACAGAATGGGTCTTCGTGGCCAACTCAGCAAGGGCCCATTAACTCCCGGAGGAGGCATATAACAATATGGGTAGGACAATCGCTTTGTAGACGGCCAGCTTTGTTTTCAGTTTCAGATCATGCGATTTCCAAACACGTTGGTTTAGTTTGCCAAAGGCTCAGGCAGCTCTGACTATGCGTACTGGGATTTCAGTGTTCAGACGGTTACCATTTCTAATATCACTGCCAAGGTAGCGAAAGTGAGATACTACCTCTAAGTTACCCAGGAGAATGTTAGGTTCTTCAGGTGGACTTCCTCGCGGAGGCTGAGTGATTACCTGGGTCTTGGAAGTGCTGATTAAAAACTTAAAAACTAATACATAATTGTATAGACATAGTTACAATTACATTTAGAATTGTGATATGATTATATTATTTATTCTATTAATAATCAAAAGAAGAATGCTTACTCATAAGAAAGTATGAAAATACATAGGTATTATTGCAGAATTAAATCGCGTCTGACCAATTGGTTTAGAACTTTTAATTTTATTGTATTTCATGGTAAACATATAGCTAGTAACTCATGATATAGTATTTTTAAAACATATTTAAACAATATAAATTTACTATCTTATGATACTACTATCCATAGTTTACAATGCTTGCATTAAAAATTAATATAGAAATAACATGAACACATTGATAGTGGAAAAAAGTAATAAGTCTAGTAATAATATAGGGGTAGAAATGTAATAATAAGGTTAATGAAAAAAAACATTGAGTACTGAATTTAGTTAGAAATGAACTCAATATTTTGTTATTCTATTACATTAACTAAAATGAATAATGTAATGCAATACAAATAAGGAATTTAGTATGAACATATTATATCAATTCTTTCAAATAACGATCAAAAGAGAATAGTTTTTCTGGGGGATGGTGGGGAAAACAGTCGATATAATGACGTCATTATAAAATGTCAACATCGCGAATTCAATTAAAAGCACACAAAAGGTTAATAGTAAACAAACGCCGAATCGTATGAACAGTGACAGCTTTGACGCCAGCTGTCGTTAAAAAAAATAAACTTTTTGCCACCGCGAGCGCTGCCGTCGAAACCTGTCACCACGTGACTTCGTGCAAGCTCCGCTATACACGATATATTTTCACGTCATCCTAAAACAATAAGCGGTTTGAATACGTGGGGAACACACACCCGAATGTATAGTCAAGGATTGGTGTAGTACCTATATATAATAATAAAATTATAACCTGTAGAAGATTTTTATTTGTGTTTCACAAATTATTCTTTCATCCGAATTTATAGTCAAGTATCGGTTCAGTACTTGATTACATTTATTGTCTTCAAAAACTTTTACATAGTTTTTTAGACACTTTATATAGCCGCTTCATGTCCTCTGCAAACACTCAGAAGATTTCTCCCTATGGACACAAAAAAATCTCTTGCACAGTCTCTCCTCTTACCTTTCCTTGACTATGCAGACGTGGCTTATCTCGATTTATCAGAGGAACTGCTCAACAAACTTGAACGTTTGCAAAATGTATGCATACGATTCATCTTCGGTTTCAAGTATAATCACGTGTCCGACTATAGGGCACAGTTAAAGTGGTTGCCAGTAAGCCAAAGAAGAAATGTTTATATACTTGATCTCCTATATCGTGTACTCTCCCAATTAACACCATCCTATCTCCACGAGCTTTTTGAACCACTAAGTTCCCACGGTCTCGTACTTCGGTCAGCCTCTGATAGTTTATTAAAAATTCCGAGTCATAATAGTGATTTCTATTCCTATTCTTTCTGTGTCCATGGTGCAAGACTCTGGAACAATCTCCCAGCAAATATACGAAACTCGCCTTCTTTACCATCGTTTAACACTCACCGGATTACTACCTTTCTAAGACGTAACCAGTTCTTCCCTTTCTCTCCTCTTCCTTTCCCAATTTCCTCTCCTCGGGCATTATTAGTTTTAAATTCTTCCACTTGCCTTTATGTTATGTAATAATCCTTATTTTCACAATGCGCGCATGTACAACTATGTTTAGGTTAGTTGTAAGACATTGCCATGTGGCAATAAGCGCGCCTTTTGTATACTCATTAAGTGCAAATAAAGAGTTATTATTATTATTATTATTAAAATAACTTTAAAATGGATACTAAATATTTCATAAGAGACTCACCACACAATTGTGTTAGATATGGGTCGTGGAAAGGTGTCGTACCTTGGACCTAGTTGTACCTCCGTCCTATTGCCATTGTGTGCAATCAAATGCCGTTTAAAAAAATATGTGGATGGTAGTTTGTAGGCAATCCACTAGATGGCACTATAAACGTCACATGACAGTTGCTACCAGAGAAATATTTAAGTGATGTGAAAAAAACGTTTTTTGACCAAAAAAGTAAGTTTTTTCGTTTAAATATGTAACATTAGTAAAATAATGTATTTATATACTACAATAACGTGCTAAATACCTTCAATCATGATGAACAGTACAACCCTATGACATCAAGGAGACATCTGGACCTGTCTGGATGAGGGAAACGGACAACCGATCCGGATGGAGAGTGATTGGAGAGGCGTATGCCCAACGGTGGGCGAATGCGCGCTGATGATGATGATGAAGAAGAAGAAGAATGTAACATTTTCCTCATTCGCCCAATCGATATTTTTAGATGACTAACTAGTACTCTCAGCTTATTGTCAAATATTTTTTTTTTCGTAAAAACTAAACCTAAATTTTGCTATTTTAATTTTTCTCACGTGTAGTGGGGGTGTTGTACCTTGGTCCATTCAAATGGTATGTACCTTGGACAAGACCAAGGTATACCACCATATGATGTACATTTCCTTATTTATAACCAATGACGACAACTTTTTGGGATTCAACTTAAAGGAATTATTTTTTATTTTCAGTTCTTCTACAAACATGCCAAGAAGTAAAGCTCGAGTGAAACGGGATCTTATCGAGAAGGAAAAACTGTTGTATTTATTTGTTGTTTTGTATTTTTTTGTTGTGTTTATTACTTGTGCAAATAAACGTTAATTTGTGTTCCAAATCATTTATTTCTGTCAAATAATATTTAAAGGTCCAAGGTAAAACACCCCCTAAAGGTCCCAAATGCACTTTTTTTTTAATGAATATAGCTCACCAACGAATCACATTTATATGACAAAGTGAAATCTCACAATTAGTAAGAGAGTTTAACTATGATAAGACGTTATATAAAATAAATTTGAAAACACGTATTAGAAATAGGGAAGCAAAAACTTCAAATAGGACCGAAGTACGACACCTTCCCTACTTAAAACTACAGTTTGAGTTGATATGAAATTTAATATTATATGGTCCTACAAAGAAGAAATACAATTGATTATCGGAGACAATTAGAAATAATTATAATCAATAAAATGGTACAAATGTCAAGTTAAATAAATGAAATCGAGATGGAAATTGTCATTCATCTAATTATAATTCGTTGATGTTATACAATTCTCTCTCAAAAAGGTAGCCTTTTAATTTCGATTTAAACTTGGCTATTTTCCCGTTTCTATATATAATTTTAATATTTACAGGCAGTTTATTCTAAACATACCATTTCAACTTAATTTGGATGCTTTTCGAATAATTCTAAAGGTGGACGGGGTAGTGCTAAATTGTGCCTAACTCTGGTGAAATGGGAGTGAATTTCTTTTTGGGTCTTCAACTTTCCTATATTTTTGAATATTAACTTTATGCATTCAAATATATATAGTGATGGGAGCGTTAGAATACTGAGATTTTTGAAGTGACCACGACATGATTCAATAGAGTTAGTAGTAGTAGTAGTAGTAGTAGTAGTGGTAGATGGAGTGGGGGGCTTGTTTCCAGCCCTTGATGTCACCTAGATCTGTAAGGTCTTTTGTAACTACCCACTGTGTGGTTAGGTCAATGGTCAGCTAGTAGCCCGGTACTTCTTACCAGTCCAAGTAGGTCACTGACCTTCAAGTTGGGCAGATCGCTGGGTTCGAGAAAGGCTCGTCCCAGTAAACTGTGTCTTTTGGCGGCGAGCCCTGGACAGCGGCCAACAATGTGTATGCTGTCTTCAGGTTCCTCGCCACATATTCGGCAATCCTTGCTCTCAGTCAAGCCAAGGTTGAATAGATGAGCTCTAAGGGTCGTGTGTCCGGTGAGGAGACCGATAGTGGTTCTAAGGTTCTTCTTGCTCATGTCAAGTAGGGCCTTGGTTTTCTTCTGTAGTGGTTGCTCCATCATGGCTTTTGCCTGGCGACATCCCTGACTCTGTTTCCAGGAAGCCCGATGTTCCTGCTCCAAGCAGTCCCTGATGATTTTCTTACCTGTAGCGAAGGGGAACCCTACAGCTGGCTCCACTGGGCAATCCAGTGTGCCCAGTTTTGCCAGTCTGTCGGCCTCTTCGTTTCCGGGTATGCCTTGGTGACCCGGTATCCATATTAGCAATAGAGTTAAGGTTGATCAAAATTCTTTTGGCTCGTTTTAGGACAGAGAAAATATGTTGTCTTTAAACTACGGTATTCTGTAACCAGAGGATCCCGTAACGAAGAATTGAGTCGAAATAGGCAAAGATTGTTGGCGAGTATCCATTATAATCGGAAAAAAAAAACATTAAAAATTTTGATCCCATTTGCGACAATTTGAAAGGCGTCACTTAACTCTCCACATTTGTAAAACTGGATTTGTGACAATGGTCGCAATGAAAACCAAAAGTGCAATAGCTAATTCGATTTTAAAACTAAACTTTTTTGGGGGTATCTGCTAATATATAACCCGTTTAGAGCCCCAAAAAGGTTGGAAACCACTGCACTAGATGCAAGATGAAATTGAAAGTGACGACGCAAGATGAAGTCAAAAGCGCACGAGTGTGGGCATACCTTAAGGCGACTCACCCACCTTACTCAAACCGTGAAAAAATAACATTTAGCAATCAATTGTAATTGACTCCCTCGTGATTTTAAATAATATTAAAAATATGAATCTAGTAGCGAATTTCTTAATATTTCGTACTATGAAATTCTGAAGACAACACCATTTTGTGATTTACATTTTTTTTTAAATTTTCGCATCTGATCGCAATCACGCATCCGAGTGTAGGAATGCCTACCTACTGGGGGTAAAATAAATTGTATTGTATTGTATCGGGGCAAACAACTTGAAGCTATATTGGTAATACGTACCGAGTAGATAATTAAATTGTGATGATGTATTTAACGACATATTTAATCTTATAATTTTTTTCATTGCTATCTTTCAAAAACCCAAAAAGATATCATGTGTAAAAAGGTATAAATGAACAATTGTTTATAAGCTAAATGTAATTTACTGCTGGAATAAGAGTTTTTTACGTGTATTAAGCCATGGCGGTCTGAGCAAATTTTTGTCTTTTTAGACAATGAAAATGACATTGTTATTACAAATATTTCGGTGTTAAAAAACTATAAAAGGATATATTTTTCCCATTTTCATTCGTAAGTCTGCTCACAAATCATCTATTCGCTTATTAAAAGTTTAGCATGTATATTGCTCATTACATTTGGCTTATAAACAAATACTTGTGCGGACATTCTTTGAAATCGCTCGTCTTTTTTTTAAAGAGAAAAAATATATTTCATCATCTTTAATTTAAATCATTTACTTGGTGCGTGTTACCAATAAAGTTTCAAGTTGTTTGCCTTAATAGATTACAAGAAAGGAACAAATTACAAAAAAAAATAAGACTTCAGATTTTATTTATACAGAAATTATTTTTTTTAAGAAAATATGAAAATATAAATATTTTGCATCACAGTACTAAAGAATGAGAAATTTTCTACAAGACTTATATATCTATTGTTATGTAACCCTTCGGCGGGGGCGTTCGTATAAAATTTATACGAGAAACTGTAATTTCAGCATAAAATCGTTCCTTCAAAACCGTTCTGGATATAAACGGAGAAACCTCAAGGGCAGCTTCAAGACAATAGAAAGTGAAGAAAAATCTATTCCACATGAAGTTCCGTAAGGCTCTATTCTCGGACCGGTGATCTTCAACATGTACGTCCATGACATCTGGGATATACATGACCGAATCAGAGGACTCAAGCTTTCGCAATATGCAGACGATCTATGCATTCTGAACAGAGCCACCACACTGGACAACGCCACAAGACGCGCGTAGTGGCAGCGGAAGCCGTCATCAATTACTACACATGATGGGGGCTAAAGTGTGAAATTAAGAAAACAGAGTGCATCATGTTCTGCAAGAAAAAGAAATATCGACCAACGATGAAACTGAAACAACAGACACCGCCATATAAGAAACAAATCAAATATCTAGGTGTCATTTCGACAAACACATGAAGATGAATCAACATACGGATAACGTAGTAAAGAAACTCAAACAGGTCCGAGGATCCCTCGGCCCAATAATAGGATACCACGCCAAAACGGAAATAGTCACAAAGCTGCCCATCATCCAGGCCTGAATCCTACTGCTACTGGACTACGGGGTGTTTTAACTACTCTCGAGATACAGCGCGACAAACCTATGCAAAATAGAAAGACAATACAGAATGGCACTGAAGTGTGCCGCTCAACTACTAAGAAGAACACCAACCGAGATGATCTGGGAAATGGCCGACATCGAAGCCTGGCATATGCGCGCGGAAGATCTAAACAAAAAAATGCTGGAAAAAGCATAAAAGGACTAAACATTGAAAATATCGAAACACCCGGCGACGCCTACCTGGCTCACGGCGACTTTAATCCACTCAGAACCAACTATAGACTAGGATAAATATTGTATAATCCAAGTAAAAATACATATAAACGGTGGCCTACCGATACGTCGCAAGCCCCGAGACACTTAGACTTCGATAGATTTAAGCACACAACACATTGAAACACGTAATATTTTGTAAAATTTATTGCAATAAATAAAACACATCCGACACAGATCCCTCTAAGACATAAGTTAGCTTACCCACCTCCTCACGGCCTACCGGCCACAGTGACACAGTTGTAATACACAAGTAGACAAATAAACGATATTCTATTCTATTCTATTCTAGATATAAACGGATTTTAATCTTGAAGACATTATCCCTTCCACGTAGCTGGAGCGTGGTTGGCGGCGTATGTGTTAGTGAAATTCCTAGCAAGCTTTAGCTGTATTGAGAACGTCTTGTGTATATAATCGAAGACTATCGCAGTTGTTTGACATTATAAATAGGATAGAAAACGAATTTACCGCGTGAAATTTGTAGCACCCGACGTTTCGAGCACAGTCCCCCACCAAAGTTATAACCTACGCAGTGGCGACAGCGGTATGCGGCCTACCCGTAAAACAACGGATTGACAGTTCTTCAGTCTACCCTTGACAACGGCGGCTGCAACGTCACCGAGACTTCGGGTGCTACAAATTTCACGCGGTAAATTCGTTTTCTATCCTGTCTTGTCTATATTTTATACTGCTTGCCTGCTTATTCAAGTATTATACATTTTTATGTTCTTTTTAATTATAATTCAATTAATATAATATTCCTGAAGTTATAATATTCCTACAATCAAAACTACTGAGCAAGTGCACAGCAAAGCGCGGTTATTGTCAGGAATGTGTATCAGGAAAGGAAAATACTACAACGTCAATGAAATAAGCTTTAAACATATGTTTTATAAACATGTGTTTTACAAATCATACTTTTATTAATACTAAAAACATTTAGTAATTTTACTGCTTAAAAAAAGTTATCTGTTGCTTAATTCGTGATATGTTGCATTGTGTAAAATGTGTACGACACGCCCACCGGAAGGTTAAATGTACGCGGAATTCACTTAAAATTGATTGGAAAATGTGAATTTTTCGGTGTTTGAGAGAGGAAGTCGCGTTAAGTCGTCTCCTCGTTTACGTGGTCAGGCGAAGCGTCTTATATTGCGCGACACAGTCCTGTCATATATCAACGTTACGACCATAATCCGGTGATATATATCGATTAACTGTGCTTGTAGGTGCACGTATATATATATATATAGATAGCGTTGCCGGGAGATTACAATATGGTGGAAATCAAACCGCGGCGACCGGATATTCATCAAATATTCACGTTTCGATTTGCGGCAGCCGCGTTCGGCGGAAAACCATAATTGACGATGAATTTCAGTTAGGTACGTGTATATGGGGCCTTAAAATTCAACCAGAAAGGGGAAAACCGAATAAATTTAGGGAAAATAAAACCTGTCAAGTACGAGTAAACCTCCGGCGGCATAGGTACCAACTTACACAATTTTATGCACCATCGGTAAATGGATGTGTCTGTAGTGACTTATGATGATAAACCATGTAACATTTAATCAATAAACATTTTCAATTACAAGATACGGTTGACGCAATTCAACAGGCAAAAATGTCAACTTGCCTGATGAGAAATAGTATTAAAAAAATAATAATTTCATTTTTAAACGAGTCTTTCACACAAGGCAGTTTTATCATTGTGTAGAAAACAGCGTCTTTTACGGTCATCAGTTTTTATTCACATGAAATTTACCCCACTTGCGGAAATCTACTGATATATAAGCACGTACAATTAGCATAATTATAGCACTGTCACTGTCAACCTTATCACTGGTAAGCCATCTATCTCTCCTTAACTTCTCTTTGATAAAATGGTCTAAATATTAAACATTTTGTTTATCTACCGCGTGTGCTCGCCGAGGAAACATCACGACACAAAGTGGAAACTCTGATCATCGATAACTCACGATATTAGAGAAAACCACACATGTCGAAAATATTTCTATCCATTGATGCAAGGAGACGCCGACTCTACAATACTAAAAGTCGACGAGGAAATTAATTATTTTTATTACCGATTTCTTTCTTACCTATTTCTCAAACTCAAAATATTCATAATATTATACAATTTTATCCTATTTTTGTAAAAGGTCCTGTAAATATAGGATTAACTATAATATTCTCAATCCAGAATGCAGGTTTGAGTGCTTTCTTTCATAAAAATTAGGTTATCATTTTTTAAAAATTTAATTTAATGGCTGGCTGGTAACAATCGCAGAATCCTTTAATCATACTTTTAAAGAAATTAATAAATTCAAAATCGTCAAATATTTTGATCCGTCATCGTATATTAAGGCAACGGCATTTGCCGATTTAATCAATAAATATTTTTCATTGTTTTTGGCTTAAATTCAACTTTATAAAAGAGATAAAAAAAAATGTGTTTCATTTTTGAGAAAAATTGATAAAGGCTGATCGTTCACCGCTGACAAAGAGACTCCTAATACATCTACATGGTATAGTCGAAAGTTGTGCACACATACATCTCTTTTAAACATTTACCAATCCAAGCCGGGAAATCCGTCTCTGTCATAGTAGCTTTTATTATTTTTATTTCTATATTAAAATCATAATCCTCTAAATTAATTCTTTCAAAAGATTTTACTAAAATGTTCAAAATAGTCATAATATTATATTGGGCAACGCACCGCCTCCTCGGACCCTCTGACGCCCACTGTCGCCGATCTGCTGCTCAAACACTTCATCGGTCCCAACGCCAGAGCCTTCAAGGGTGCCTATGGTGAGACGTACCTTTACAATTTTATCCTATTTTGCTAAAACTCTCCTATAAAAGCTCTCGTAAATATAGGCTTAGGTATACATTTCTCCATCGAGAATGAAGGTTGAGTGGTTTATTTCATATTATTGAGCATATCTAGCTTTTTAATTTAAATTTAATGGCTGGCTGATTACGAGTGCAGGATCCTTTTATCATCTATACTACCTGACCCGTGCCCACTTCGTTGGGCGGTAAAACTTTTTACCCGTGATGAAATTATGAGTGTGGTTCGGTTAGTACTGAGTGCTTTGATTTATTTCCTGACTGCCAAAAAAAGGGTTATATTTTTACTGCATATGTATGTATGTATTTGCATGCCAATTTGACTATAATACCGTTATTTGTGAGTGTCTTCTTGTGAGTGTCTTATTTGTGAGCGTATTACCTTTTTAACTATTTATGCAGTAAAAGGGAAATTATATGCAGTTAAAGGGAAAAGTCTTTTGTTTTAAACACTTGAGAAACACTAAGATCCAGAAAGTAGATACAAATTTTACCTCTTTATAATATTAGTATATGTAGATTACGACACGGTTGCGTTTCCATACCTATGTCGTATTATCTCTTTAACTATTTATGCAGTGAAAGGGAAAAGTGTTTTGTTTTAAACGCTTGAGACGATAAATTTACTTATTTTGATAATAATACATAATTGTTGATAATATGACCAATAAACATGACCTAACGATTTAAATTATTTTTTAAATATAAAATACTACTTTTTGTTACTTAAATATAAAAGCTAGACATATGCTGTCGCTGACTATTTTGTAGGCATTATCAAGCTGTATAACTTTTCTCTAGAACTTAATTATATATATATATCTCATCGTTAAGGCAGCGTTCGTTAGAAACGTTTTCGTTCGATCGTTTTTTCCGACTTACTGTGGAAATCCGACTAACACGAAAAAGTCTTTTCATTTTTCGGATTAATATATAGCCCATGACACTCACAAATAATGTGGCTTTCTATTGGTAAAATAATTTTCAAAATCAGTTCAGTAGATCCAGAGATTACTTCCTACAACGTCACAAACTTTACCTCTTTATAATATTAGAATATATTAATGAAAGGATAAATTCAAAATCTTGAAGTTTTTTTAACCGTCCTCCAATATTAAGCAACAGTATTCGCCGATTTTATCAATGGGCTTTTGTATAGTTTTTAATTTAAAATTTAACTCTATTCAAGAGTTTTTTACTTTTCAAATGAATGATCTTAGTTTTTGAGATGGATGGATCATCTATCATCATAAAATGTGAAATTTTTACCCACAAGATAGAATTGGTAAAATTCTCTTTCTTGTTCCTGATGTAATTTTATGGTCCTGATTGTATTTTTATATTTTACGTTATTTTTATATTAAATGAGTCCATTTTGAAAGCGGGGAACGGTCACCCTTCATCCGTACATCTCAAAAACCAAACTGAACATATTGAAAAATAAAATATCTCCAATAGAGATGAATTTTAGACGAAAAACAATGAAGAAAACAAGTGTACAAAATAAATTTTAATTCATTTTAGGAATTATTTCTATATTTACCATTCAAGAATCTCCTCCAAACGATAGCACTATCTTTCCGCCCCAGGATCACATAGCTATTTTAATTCGAGAGAGACGCAATTAAATAGATTGACAGTGGGTTCGATTGAATTTTCTTCGTGAACTAAAATCGGATATTAGTTCATGTGAACGAGACAGGACAATACGTTAGAACGAAATGTGAAACGAACGGTTGTTTATTTTCCGCATTAGAACTACCCACCGAATGCAAATGTTAAATGTGCTCATATTTATTCGGACGTATATAAGTTCGACATTTAGTTTTGGTGCGGAAAAACGACGATCGTTCATTTCATATTCTGCTCTGTCTCGTTCGGTTGAACTAACTTCCAATTTAAGTTTAGGAAGAAACGCAATCGGGCCCAGTATAGTGTATAGACAGTTAGGTCAGCTCGTTTAAAATCAGATGCAATTTCATCGTGAACGAGTGAGAAATTGGAATTTAATTGGCAAAGTTTTGGTAAACCGCAAGGTAATTGCTTCGCAGCAGAGCAAATCTCATAACTCGACCGCGCGCCGCGCCAACTTCATCGGGCGGGGTGCGACGGCAACTAGGGACCTACCCTCAATTATCGTGACCCCATTGTATGGAAGAGTACTAGCTGAGCGGGTAGTTTCGACCGACTGATAATATCCACTAATTCCACATTGATTGACATTCGCGTCAAATCATTCCAAGAGAGGTAGCATAAGTGAAGTTTGATGAGAGATTAACTAGAGGTTCGGTTTGCAAAAGATTTTAATTTTCTACATTGGCGCCGTCCTTTCGTTTCTACATTGTTTCTACATTCGTTTCTACATTGATGCACAGAAATCAACGAATTTCGTATTCAAATTTATTTATTTAATATTTTTTCTAGATACATACAGCGCATACAATAGTCTAACGTAGTATACATCCTTATACAGAGGAAAAAAATAATTCGACCGATAATTGTTTTCATAGATATTTACAACTTAAAGAAATTTTAGTATATTTAAATTAAAAATTACTAATTCGGATTAAATATTTAGTTTGAATAGAAAGTCGCTAAGAAAGGCAGAGAATTGGACGTGATTAGGAGGAAGAAGTTGGACGATGGTATATCGATATATAGTGTTGGGTTTAAGTTTAATAATATAGAGAGTGGACTGTAAGGAAGGTTGGTTATTTTTAAAGAATTATAATCATCATTGTGGAGAGGAGAAGGAGTCAAAGTTTACGCACCTTTCTATTTTTCGCGCGATTCCTTGCTGCAATTTCACTCCGAATGTCTCTAAATCTTCAGCTGGCCAGCTCACGAACGCGTAAATTACTATATAATCACAGCACGATACACAAGAACACTCAAACTAGAAGCACGTCTGTTTCGGCCGGCGCGTAATTTGTCACTGATTGGGAGGGTAGGTAGGAGATAAATATATATATGACATGGTATAATTAAAAATGGCCTAACCATATAGAGATATGTATGTATCAATACACGACCTACTATAGCAATAAAATAATTGCGAAAGGTGAAAGGCAACAATGATTTAGTTATGCAATTTAAAAAGCAGCCCACTGTGGTATTAAAATTATTTCTAATAAGTATTACGACAGTCGTAAATCCATTTCATTTTATTTAGGTGGTGGTACCATGCTCCATTAATTTGCGCCCATCCTCCTATTCAATTTTTGCTGCAATGCCAAACAACTTGTTTCACCAGTCATTAAAAAATATAGCGGGAAATGAAACACAACTTTGTGCGGAATGTGCATCTCCGGCGGTAACTATCTATGGCATCGGATGAATTTTTAGGTCCGGTCTACAAATCCTACATACTCGTATTTAGGGTTGCATCAGTTGATGTATGGCATACAGCCTGTAACAGACATCGATAAGATTTTGCACAATCGACCAGACAGCCCAGCTAGTCTAGCAAATGTTCAATTTCGTGCGCCGCCACGACTAACGACGAGATATCAAACATTTGCTGTTGTCGCTTGCAATAGCAATATCGTGTCGAGTAGACCTTTTAACAGAATGTGTTTGACACAACGTGTTAGTCAATGTGGCATGACTACGTTAATTTAATTAAAGATTCGGTCATATCTAGCCTATCTCCTACTTCTTAAGATTTAACTATCTGACATACTTTAATTTTCTACCTTCATACTTAATTTTCTATCTAATATCTAACTTCTTAAACATAACATAATAATATACAAAGATAATACAGCAAGTTACGAAAACCACTCTACCTTCTTTTATATCCAATTATTCATATTACATTTTTGCTTTATTTACCCAATTTTCCCAATTATCTATTGTTTAAGTACTCGTGTTATTTCTCTAGTAAGTTGTTCATGCAAGTGTTGTAAAGTATTCGTAGGAACTATCCTCCGAATAGTTTACAATATGAAACTATGCTATCTAAACCATCCTATCCGGAACTATCCTAAGAATACAATTAGTTTTTTATAAATAGGTTTTTCAAATACTCTATAGTGTATTTACTAGGAATAAGCTTACTATATAATTAATTAATTAGTTAAATAAAGAATTAATTTTAAAGTAATCATTTTACAGTTAGCCTCATTTTAATTAAAACGAGTGACAAGGAGATGCAAAATAAAATCGGATACTATAGCGGTTGTTTGATATTATAAATAAAATGAAACGAATAACCGCAAATTTTATGGTTGTAGCACCAGAAGCTTCGGCAGTGTTGCAACTGCCGTTGTCCATGGTTGACAGGGTTGAAACCCCTTGCTATACCAAGGGGGTTTCCCCTTGGTATGGCAAGGGGGTTTCCCCAAGGGTTTTAACTAGACCAGATAGGTATAATAAGACCATTTATAATATTAAAAATGTTAGTGTATAAAATATGGGTTACTACATTTTAAGAGTTTTGGTTAGGTAAAGCGAGTATTGTATGGTCCCGTAGCGGATTAGGATATGTAAGCTCCATTGAGGAAGAGCTTGAATGTTCGGGAGTTACAAGACACATCATTAGAGTGTCAGTAATGTACGGGGCCGTGTATATCATGTTTCAGAACATGTATTTCAGCATTTCAGCATTTCGCGATGAACATACTCGCAGCTGCCGACCAGCCATGCAGACTTGTACGGTTCGTACATGCGGCCATGTTGTCCAGTTACAAGATTTCGTCGTAACGAGACTTATGCACGTTTGCTCATTAAACATATTATTTTTATTTATTTATACCCTACCCGGTACCTAGTCGTAAGGCGTTGGCCACTGACGGGTTTGATGGCTTTGCTGAACGGTAGATTTGTATGGTCCTCAATTCGTCTACGCTTGTCTTACGGGAGACGGAACGATCATTATCGTTAAAACTTTCTCGGATGACTGGTTCGCTCGTTATAGTCGACACCTCCGAGTGGGGATGGCGGGTTAGCCTGTAGTACTTGACATCCAAAGTATCCAAACACGACTCTTTAGGCGCTCAAATACGAATGTTGTCACTTCTGGATATACCAAAAAGTGGGAGCTAATATGCCCTTGCTGAGTTGGCCACGAAGACCCATTTGTTCGGGGTTGGTCACACTCACGGGTCAACACCCATCCGACGGCCTCCACGCATGATGTGGTAGGACTCTGGCCCTAGGGCTAGTTTCCCCTAGGAGTCAATCTTCTGGCGCTCCTGGACGATCTGCGCACCGTTCGGCGTAAGCCAATCGATTGTGCATTCTGACTAACAGTCGGGGGAGTCTGGAAGCAGTACTGTTTCCTATAGAGCGGGGGTGGGTGCTGACCTTACGGCGACTGCTCTTGAAACGATCATCGGTTATCCGATCCCGGGTGGAACATGCCGGGCAAAGGACGCCGAGGTCCGCGATAGATTCGGTTTACACCGTTTCACCTCTTCGTAAGGGAGAGGACAGCGCAAGCGACTTCGAACACTAAACCAGTCGAGAGACCGGAGTAATCTGGTCGCAATTGGGAGTGAGTGTAAGCCCGCAAGTAAGGGAGTGAGTGTAAGCCCGCTTGGCAACATACCTGGTTATCTCGCGGATAAGGCGTGGGCCTCTTACGGGAATGTGGCGGAACTTGATGGTGGACTGTTTTGTCCAAGTCTTCTGCGTTCGCTTCACGGGAGATAGAACGACCAATTGTTAAAACTTCCAAGGTGACGGGTTCGCCGGTTGTAGTTGACAGCTCTATTTATACCAAAAAGTATCGTCGTCCCACTCTATCAATCTTTTGTAAATCATTTTATTTTGATCTAAATTTTATTATTAAAACTTTTAAATTGCCGTTCTCGACTAAAGATTCAGCTGTGTGTGTAAATTTCTGCTGCAACGCTGACCAATTCAGCTTCTTTTCTACACAACTGGCTCAACTCCCGTAAATCGACTTCCACTCGGGAAATGGCATGAGCCGTTTTTATTATGGCCGTAAATACAATTCTTAACTCAGAGGTGCATCGTGGGTTTGAGTCACCCCGTTAGATACATTTATGACCGCAATATATAGCAGTTTATCTACCCCCTCTTTATCACCCGGAGAGGTAGACTTTATTGAGATAACAACGACCGACGCATATAGCGATACCTTCTCGTATACCACCTGAGAAATAGTAGATATTCCTGGCTGGCTGGCTGGCTTAGTAGATATTCCTCACATACAGTATTGTAACTTTGGAGGTGTCAACAACAACGGGCTAACCCATCACCCCAGGAAGGTATAACGATATGTAATCATGAAATGGCAGACTATCGCGGTTGTTGATATTATAAATAGGATACAGACGAATTTACAGCGTGAAGTGTGTAGAGCCCGACTTTTCGGCGATGTTGCAGCCGACGTTGTCTATGGTAGACTCTGGACAACCGCGGTTGAAACATCGCCGAAACTACATTGCCGAAACATTGCTACAAACATCACGCGGTAAATTTGTTTTTATCTTATTTATAATATGTAATCATTCTTTCAACCTGGAGTGAACGAGAGACTTTGGGACAACAAAGTGCACTTCTAGCTCTGCCAACACGCCCGTAAGAGAAATGAGAAATGGGAATACCACCTGAGAATGTCTAGCTTTGTACATATATACTTCTAACATATAGTATTGTAATGTATTAAAATAGTTTTTGTCGACATGTGTTATTAATATAAAATGTTTTAATAATTGTGTTTAATTTAAAATTGCTCCTTAAAGCACCCAGACCATTGTTAGAGCTACCTTAACCTTTTATTTAAAATAAATGAATGGGAATGAAAAAATCTTTATTCCATACAGTTAAATAAAATGTACAAAATAGACTGACTTATTGATGTTACCATAATAAGTTACCATATGTTACCATAGATTACCATAATAAATTATAGCAGTAGCAATAAAAAAAATATATAAATAAAAAAAAGACATTATTATTTTCAAATATAGGTAAATAATTAAACAAATAAATGCATACGTATATATACAACTTATTATTATATATCATATAATATGACTAAGGAAGTTATAGGATTCAGGGAAGGGAAAGGAAAGATAAGTTGGGCCTTTTCCAAGACCCGTGGCGTCTACTGCCGGTCAAATACCTTTTATTGGGGCTTCATGTGAGCCGGGATCAATGACCCGGCTTTCCGTATGCAGCAGGGACCGCGCGACGCGACCGCTACAGACCGTCTCTTGAGTTACACTGAGTATAGCGCGCTGGGTGCCTATTTGTATACTTTTTTCGCGTGCACTTCTGTGACCCAATTTAATACTAACCGAGAGTGTTGAATGCAGCCTTTGTATTATGTGTGTATATCAGCGACGAAGCAAGAGATTTAATTTGACCTGCGTAGTGGCAAATTGCCAAGGGAATAACGTACGGGAATAATCATATTGTCGTTACATGACCCACTGGCGCGCACCTCATTCCAGGCGGGGTATGCATTCAGCGATATATGGCGGCTAGTGCAATGTTACATCGTAATTCACTAATTATGCGGGCTACGCTCAGCAAAGCACTAACAAAGCAAGCATATTGATGTTACCAAAGGAAAATTGTGCATATCTATCTATACGCACGATATCTCAAGAAAGCTTTTTCCGTTTCAAATAAGTTAATAGTAGGGGAAGGTGTAAGAGATGATTCCTTTTGGTGAGATGATCTCTTTAATTTTTGACGAGACTACAAGCGCTATCTTTTGGATTGGTTCGGTAAAATGTAACCAGGGTACATCCCTATGAGTCAATCCAAACGTATCGGCAGCCCAAGTGACAGAAGGATTTTTGTTGAAAAAAATAAATATGGTGTGTCTTTGATCTAAGGTAAGCCTGACTTTAAATTTGTGTTGCTTTTGTTTTTGACGATAAAATGCATAGTTCATCAAAATGACAGCTTATGGAATGATTTAATTTTGAAATTAGCTGAGGACTTTTGAAGCACGGCTTTGAGGTTATGCTTTACAGCAACTTACAAAAATAATCGTCTTTGGGGCAAGATGATTACGATCTTGATGTAGGAGTTGATCTCCGGGGATCAACTCGTACATCATTATCGTTTGAAGTAGATGTTTTAAACAACCAATGTGTTTTTTTGTTCTAGACCATGCCACGTAATTACAAAAGAAAGTCGACTAGAGGTGGGTGGTCGGAGGCGGCCATGTTATGCTGTGGGAAATGGTATGCCGTATAAAACAGCGAGCAAGCAATACCCGTTATGTCCCTAAAAAGGAAGGCCAAAGGAAAAAACAAGGTTGCTATAGGCGCTGTGAAATATCTTGGTGGAAAGAAAACAGTTTTTACCAAAGAACAGGAGTTAGAACTTGTGCGACACATACTAGAAATGGAAACAAGAATGTATGGTTTGACACGAAGGGATGTTTTGTCACTGGCATACCAGCTGGCGATAAAAACAACATCCCCCATCCATTCCAGAAAGATACAGCTGGGTACGATTGGCTCAGAGGGTTTCGGCAACGGCATACTGATATAACCCTTCGAGCACCAGAATTCACGTCTACAGCTAGGGCGCGTGCCTTTAACAAACCAGTTGTGGATAAGTTTTACTCAGTCCCGAAAGAAATTCAAGACTCGAAGAAATTTTCTCCAAATCGTATCTACAGTGTAGATGAGACAAGCGTTTCGACAGTCCCAACAAAAAATACAAAGGTGTTCTCAAGAACTGGGCGAAAACAAGTGGCTCGAGTTACATCAGCTGAGAGAGGAGAAACAACAACGGCTGTAGTTTCCATGTCCGCCTCGGGTACCTTTGTACCACCGATGTTCATATTTCGACGGATGCGCATAAAGTTGGAGTTAATGGATGATGCACCGCCAGGGTCCGTGTGGGCTTGTAATTATTCAGGATGGATGAATATTAATGTTTTCACTCAGTGGTTTGACCACTTTTTACATCACACCAAGCCTTCTGAAGAATATCCGATACTGTTGGTATTAGACGGTCACTTGTCTCATACAAAAAATCTAGAAGTTATTTTAAAAGCAGGGCAAAACCACGTTACAATTCTCTGCCTGCCACCGCATTGCACGCACAAGTTACAACCATTGGATGTCAGCGTTATGTATCCCCTAAGCGTTTACCACAATCAATTGCTGGAAAAATGGATGACCAAAAATGCTGGTAGACCCGTGACGGTGTTATGAAATTGCAAAGATCTTCGGGAAACTTATTTAAAAGCTGAGGTTCCTATAAATGCTATTAATGGATTTGCTAAAACAGGAATACACCCTATCGACCCTGACGTATTCACTGAAGTTGATTTTATTGCTGCTTCTACCACAGAAATGGATTTGGATGAAGAATCGGAAAATCCTCAAAGACAAAGTTCTCCAAACAATGAACTTCCATCCTCTGAACCGGTTCCAGCGTACGGTATTGGTGATAGGCGATATGCAACTCCATCACCTGAGCTTGCAGTTCGTAATCCTCTGTCAACATTGCCATCTACAAGCTTTGCATCCAGCAGAAATGTCTCTCCGTCCATTCTCCACCATAATGGGAGTCTGGCCGGAAATTTTGGCATCACACCGGCCCAGATACACCCATTGCCAAAGATTGCTGGTAAAAGAAGGTGTACATTGAATAAGAAACAAGTAGCTACATCGATTCTAACTAGCACACCATATAAAGATTGTTTGGTGGAAGAAATAATTAAAAAAACTAAAAAAGAAAGGTTAGGTATAAATGTATACTTCACCTCGAAAAGAGACTGTAAATGAGATGACAGTAAATGTAAATGAGACTGTAAAGAGAATAATTAAATCATATGATTTCAAATTAATTCCACAACAATCGAAATGACGATCTACTAAAATGCTTTGAAATATGTTATAGTGATTTGTTATTTTATATCCTCAAACGGTATCTCTGGTGTCACTTATGTAGTTACATAACTGGATGATATTATACTAGATATAAATATTCAATTTTCAATGAGGTCACCCTGCTCTGGGAAAAGTCACTGCATACTAGATTTTCTACAATATCTGGATAGCCCTGTGAAAAACGCGATTGAGAATCTCAATTTGTTGCCATCCTTCATGAAAATATACTCAGCGGAACACAACTCTCCTACGAAATCGCGAAAGCCCGAGTTTGGTCCTTAACGAACCGGGAGAGTTGAATTTGAAATGAGGCGTCTGATTGCGAGAGGCGTCTTTGCAGGCGTCGGCGAAGTTGGCTTAACCCAAATCTAAATATAACATTTTAATCTACGAGTAGGGAAAGTATTGTCAACGAGGCAATTTTTTTTGAGATGAAGGCGGAAATGTCTATTTTTAGACCCTCTTGAGACGATTTAGACCACTTCCAGATTGAGGTATGTCTGTGTGTCTGTGTGTTTGTGTGTTTTTCTTACTTTATTACTCCCGAATATATAGTTCAGTAGGTACTTAAATAATGCTCAACCAAGTACTAACTGAGTACCGTGCGATATTTAAGTACTCTACTTAGGGGGGTCGTGTATACTTTCAAGATAGTCTTGGGGGCACAACCGTTTTTTTTTATTTGATTAGATTTGAGTCAGGACAACTTCGCAGACGTCCCCGTCCGCTTAAGTTCGCTTGGGAACTCGACCCCGCTGCAAACCCCCTTTAACTTGCCAACAAATCTCGATTGCTGATTTAATTATGGCGATATGCTCGCACTTTGATTGGAAACGTGTTACGGATATTATGAGTTTCGGGGCTGCTTATCTGACATTATTCTCACAGAACATTTTGGTACACATTTTCAAGAATATACTTTTAAAATGGATGCAGATACTCATGGTTCCGCATGCGATAAATAAAATAAATATATACAGGGTGACTTTTAATTACCCGGTATTCTTGAAGTAGGTTAATCAGTAAGAGCAAATAAGCAACTTTTGATAAAAAAAAAAATGAAAATTAGTAACGTCGTGTGTTACAAACGTTACGCGGTAAATTCAATGAGGCTTTTCATAGTTCACTTGGCACTTGGAAATAGGGATCTTTTATATAATATACGTATATGAAGAGTTTGTAAACGAACAGAACGAAAATGAAACCCATCCCTCTCCTTTTCTATCCTAGTAATAGTTGGATAGTAGGTAATTTATTAAATTCGACTAAATTTTGATATTTACTTTATAAGAAAAAAATGTAAGACTACATTAGGAAACACTTATTCGACCAGCGAAACATTATCATAATATACTTAGATATAATTAACGTAGTGCTGTATGATTCCCAAAAATCAAATAAATAAACAAAAAAAAAAAAAATTTACGCGCACGCAGTCGTTTAGATCATAGAAATTTGTTACAACCTTTGTTTTTTTTAATTTTTGGATTGTCTATATATATATATATATATATATATATATATATATATATATATATATATATATATATATATATATATATATATATATATATATATATATATATATATATATATATATATATATATATTTATATATATATATATATATATATATATATATATATATATATATATATATATATATATATATATATATATATATATATATATATATATATATATATATATATATATATATATATATATATATATATATATATATATATATATATATATATATATATATATATATATATATATATATATATATATATATATATATATATATATATATATATATATATATATATATATATATATATATATATATATATATATATATATATATATATATATATATATATATATATATATATATATATATATATATATATATATATATATATATATATATATATATATATATATATATATATATATATATATATATATATATATATATATATATATATATATATATATATATATGTCTATACATATACATAAACATCAATAAAAGTAGTAGTGGTATGTAGGTAGGTATTTTTATACAGCACTATAATTAACCAAATTCTACGTTTCGTTCCTTCCTAGCTTAATCAAACATTCCGTCATAATTTTTCTTTCTCTTATGGTATCTTTAATTTCGAATTGATTCTATTGTGTAGTCGGATAGCTAGAAAATAAATGATATATGCGTATCTACATTGAAAGTCTTAAAGTGTAATATCGCTAGTTATAGCAGCTGTCTCCAAACTTAAGACAGTGTTCGTTAAATACCGTATTATTGAGTTACGTTGGCAGCACCGCGGCGCAAGCAGTTGGATATCTGGGTGGCGTCGGTGTTGCCAACCGGGACGCGCTTAGTAGCGTACGGTAGGGCGACAGCGATGCGCCTTATCTTATTACCGCGGAGATAATGCGGTTTGCCCAACAACTGATTTTATGCACGTTTTAACACGATCCCTGGTTGCTCCCTCGAGTCTGCGTTAAGCTACGGCGGAATTAAATAACACGTCAGCGTCAATATCGGGACAATTGCCGCTGAGCCGCATAACAAAACTCGCGGTGTCTGAGCGGATAAAGAACGAAAAGTTTCTGAGGTTTGACCACCGGATCACTCAGCTTATCTGGGGCCACGGTGAGTTCAAAGCCAAGTTATTTGACTTTGGACTCAACGACGATCCCTTGGTGCCCGTGTGGTACCGGTCGTCATCAAACGGCGGAAAATATCGTTTGGATATGACCCCAAGCTGGAAACTGCACGGGCGGTAATGTTGGGTGTGGTCGGCGTTTGTGTCGGCAGTCTACCGGCTTGTTATGCGAACCTGGTTGGCTGCGAAGGTTGCTTTGCCGCGTTTTGCAGGTTCGTGTAGCACTGGGTGTCCCATTAGGAGGATATGAGGCAGAGGGGCTCTCTTCGTTCGGGGATGAGCCTCCCCTCTTAACGGTGTGGTCCGGGGCTGCTTCATCGCCCGTATTGTGTTGTCCTTAATCGCCTTTATGGATGCGTGCGTTTTCACAGGATCCCTGGTCATCGACACCCCCAACGGCGCCCCCTGCCGTTTGCAGCTCGAAAACGGGACCATTCCAGGGTTTGGCTTCACCGTCTCACGCTCATCACAACCTTACTAGATAAATTGTTTAGAAATCATTTATAATAAACACTATTTTTAACATCATCATCTATCTTGTAACTTTGTACATAACTCTAATATTTTATGCTATTATTACTATTAAATGTAAGATATTTAACTCAGTTCTAAGTAGTTTATAAGTGAATTTGTGAAGCAATATGGTTTTTAAATAAACGGTTCCCAGGATGCCGGAGGGGGTAGAAACCCAGAGAATCCATGTCTCCGTTCGTCCAACCCTCACGCACTAACCTTCTGGTATTTGTGAGGTTGTCGTTGGATGACATCCCGGGTAGATAAAACGACCAATGTCGTTAGAACTGCCCGGGTGGTGGGCGGGAATTCCCGTTTGCCCGTCACCGCGTAAATAATAAACTATTTAAATATTACAACCAAAATTTCCAAATGTGATTTCGGCCAATTAAGACATGTGAATACCAAATTTTAATTGTCTAAGTCCAATATTTTGAGGATGACAAATGACTAGTGCGCCTCCTGGTGAACCGATTTCAACCATAACTCTTGCAATGACCTGTTTTTTCAACCAGGCATGTACCAAATGATGCCTGTGTACCAAATTTCAGGTCAATAGAATTAGACGTTTGGGCGCTATCGTGGAGGAATACATACATAGACACATTTCTACACACAGAAAGACAAACAAAGAGAGTCACAGATATACTTTAGTCTGAAAATAGTTCTAATCGTCTCAGGGGGAAGGAAGGAGGGAGTCAAAATGGATATTTCTGTATTCATCTAGATTTTTTTACCGCGTTTATAATACTTTCCCTTGAGCCGACAAAGTAAAATAAACCTTATAAAATATCAACAACATAGAGACTTAAACGCGAGCGGGGCTGCGGGTACCGTTTTCTTAATAAAAATATTCCCGCGGAAATTCCCGGATGCATCGTCGGCGCGCGAGAGGCAATAGCCGCTCTCCAGCGAGAATATATTTTTAATCTGTTTCGCCGTGGGCCCGTCATAATCGCTCATATTATTATTACGATCGCATCGCGGGTTTGCCAAGTGGAAAATTTAAATGTTGCCTTCGCTCGTCTTTACCTCTTCACCCCCCTCATGCACCCCCTTTCGCCCCTCCGTGGCTCATGTGACGTCGTTTGCAGGCGGTGTTGCCACGTTAAACGCCTGACAGCGCACCGAGCAATATTATACGAGGAGAGCATGCCCCTTTACTAGATTTCCTCCTGCGTCACAAGCAGACTATCCAGTCTTAACCGAAATGAACGCCGACTGAAATTATACAGGATCCAAGCAAAGACAGTGGCAACCATATACTCCCCACGTAATTTTGCTCAGCAAGACGCGAATCTCGCAAAAGAAAAGGGGTTCCTCTATTGTTGTGTCAGGGACAAACGTATCACCTTACGGAAGATGGATACATACACTCTTAACTGAAATAGACGTCAGATGAAATTACACAGGAAACAAGCAAAGAGAGTAGCAACCATACAATCCCGTGAAATTTTTCTCAACTAGGAGCGACTTCCGCGAAAGAAAATATGTTTCTCTACTGTTGGGTCAAAGACAAGCGTTTCACCGTATAGAAGATATATTCAGTCTTAACTGAAATAAATTCCAGATAAAATTAGACATGATCGAAACAAACATATTAGCAACTGTATATGCTCGAACAATTGTATTTATTTTTATTAACTGAATGTATATACATCATGTTTATTTTATAAAATAATATTGTAAATTATTAGTAACATAGCAATATATACATTTCAACATAACATATAAAGCACCTTATAAATAGGATAGAAAACGAATTTACCGCGTGAAATTTGTAGGACCCGACGTTTCGGTGACGTTGCAGCCGCCGTTTTCGATTTTATATATAAAGCACCTACCTAAATGAGAGTAATTTTGAAATATTATATAAAAAAGAGTAGCATATTTAAATTTGAATGTATATGTACCATTAGGAAAGCGAGAGGGAAGGAAGGGATTGTTATAGTAACATATACACATACTCATTGCTCAACACGACACGACTCGCAAAAGAAAAGATGCTCCTCTTTGTTGTGTTAGGGACAAATTTCCACCGCATGGAAGATGGATATATAAAAACTTGTCAGAAATGAATGACAGGTGGAATTACATAAGACTCAAGCATTACAAGACACAAGACATTAGCAACTAAATATGCTCGATGAAATTTTGCTTAACATGGCGCAACTCGCAAAGGAAAGAGGTCGCTCTACTGTTGGGACAAGAACAAACGTTTCACCATACAAAAGATGGATACATACAGTCCTAACTGAAATGAACGCCAGATGGAATTACACAGGATCCAAGCAAACACATTAGGAACTAAGTATATATTCTCGACGAAATTTTGCTCAACAAGGCGCGACTTTCGCAAAAGTAAAGGGCTTCCACTACTGTTGGGTCAGGGACAAACGTTACCTCGCGGAAAATGGATAAAGCAACCCGATACGTAGCGACGGAAATTCATTTTTCTCCTGAAACTTCCGGTAAAACCTATTTGTGTATTAGTTTCTCTGCATTGCTTTAAACATAACATAACTTTACATTTTTGTCGTATCCAATTGACGGCTAAAAACCGTTCGTGGACGTGTCAAAATATTTGTGATAGGTAGTATGTAAGTCTCGTTATTACTCTTTAAATAACAAACATAGGTTGTCAAGAATTTAAATATTATATTGTCAAAAAAATATATCTAAGAAAATTACAAAAATGATTTTAATGCCTAGGAAATTATTTCTAACCTACTAAAAGTTATTCATGGTAAAATATCATTACCAGACATAATGATGGCTTATTCATAAAATAGTCAATAAGTGGAATGAGTGGGTACCTCTAAAAGTTATTCATCGTCATAACCAAAAAAAGTCAGTAAAAAGTTAAATAATCAAAATAGAAGGCTAATAATTGAAATAGTCAATAATTAAAATAGGTTATTTATCACGATATTCATAGTAGTCAGTAAAATGTTAAATAATGAATTTAAAGCTACATCATACATTAAAAAATATCTCATACATTAAAATACCGAATTTTCAATACTTCGAAATAAATAAATTAGATGTAATTATTTTTATATTTTAGGACACTTAGTTTTATTTAATACTTAAACAAGTCTAAGAATATAGATAAGAAAAGTCATTACTTCATTAAATTATCGTTAATGCAATATCACAAAAAAAAAATACTGAACGTTGAAATGTGTTGCAAAAATTAAGACCAAATTCAGTAAAATATTTTTCTCAATCTAGACAAAAGAAATGTCAACCTGAGCACAAAAACATGAACATAACCATATACATGATGCTTAATTTATACGAAAGCTCCACTCAATATTTACATACAAACGTGGAATGGTTTCTGACGCGGTCAAATTCGATTTCACTCTTGAATCAAACTCGTTTTCAGCCTTACCTGCCTCAAAAATTTAGTAAAGTCTTCTCTACTTCAACTAATATAAATAGTTTCAAGACAAAATCTACATGAAATTCAAAAAAATATTAAAAGAAAATATTTTTTCCCCTTCATGACAACAGCCATCTTATAGAGTGACGATTTGTTACTACAAGTCTAGTTACCCTGAGTCACCGTGCCAAACTGATTGGATACGCAGGAGGTGGACTCAACTCCAGCTAACGAGAACGCGAAGTTTCAAAGTCGCACTTTTCTATGGAATTTCACCTATATAAACAGAAGTGCAGTGCACAGGGTTAAATTGCAATAACCGACGTGGTGGCTATTATATTTGAGAGTAATAAATATACGCTGACTCGACTCCGATACGATTTAGCATGCAGTACATTTTTATTCGGGCGGACTTCTATTTTTTTTAAAGGGATGATTATGAAGAAAGTTACACTTACATAGTGATGATGGGGTCCCTTGTTGGGATTTGGGAATTCTCTACGTTTAAACTAAATTTGTTGGATGTCTCTGACTTTGACGCCTAGTAAAACTCACCTTATATCCATCTCTAAAACATATCTAAACCATCTCTAAAACTAAACAACCATCATTCCTGAAACATAGAACGCTTGATTAGATCTTAATTCAAGCCAAGTAACATTAAAAAATCAATTATTTCATCAACGTTCGGCTTATGCCGTGTCTTAAAAAATAGACGACCAATAGTAAAAATAAATCGTATTTTTTGTTTTTATTTATTATCAAAATATTGCATACTAGCTATACCCGGCCACGCGTCGCTGTGGATAAGTATGGTTATAAGGAATAGAAAGAAAAGAGAAAGCACGCGTTTCCAAATTTTTTTAATTTAACAATGCTTGTTGATATAGGTACAATATATTTTGTTGATCCATTAGCTGTGCAGATAAAAAGATTTTCTGGTTTGCTGACTCTAGAACACGCAACATATAATTGTCCATATGAAAGCATATGGCTTCCCTGGCAGATCGAGCGAAATCAAAAATTCTGTTGGATAACTAACAGCTTTATTTGCTTCCACAACAGTGTCGACGGATTTGTATGTGACTGCCTCGCTTTGAATGTTAGACTAAATAATAATATTGATTTCATAGACGGCTCGTACACCCAGCCGATCGTCTTTTGACTTATTCTTATAATTGGTTTAAAAATTGGGAAATACTTTTTCAACCATTACTTCTTTTGACGTCACTAAATTTTAGAAGTTATAAGGCAATGAAATTTCTTGGTGTCAGATCAACCGGCACCAAAATAAAATCAAAAGTTCATAAAAATGAAATTCTTGATATAACCGTATTATAATGAAAGGAAGCACTCTTTCTTATGAATTGGAAAGTTTTTTCTAAATGGAATATTTAAAATGAAACAAAAGTAAAATATGTAAAAACAATATTTTCCAAATACTGTTTTTTTTCAATACCTTTCAAATTTTTCAATATCTTTCAAATCTTTTGTACATATTTATTTTAAGAGCTTGTAACGAGGATGGTTATGAAGAGACTAATAACATTAAAATTCACTTAACCCCTCTCCTCGCGGAATAAAATTCAGCCGTCCCATTCGCGCGCGACCTTTTTGCGCGCAAAATCGACGACCTTGATAAAAACGACCATAACTTGTAAACCACTATACGGATCATAAAAAGAAGAACTGTAAAATGATCGCATTGAAATTTGACATATAAAACATTATAACCTTATCTCGTAAATCAATTAAGATAATAATGGCGACAAATTACAAATTTGGCGAAGTGAAAAAACTCGCCTATTTATCATTTCGATGTTTTTATCACAAAATACGAAAGTCTATGCGGAAATTGTATTTACAGTTATGTTCTTTATTAAATGCTTTACCAAAACCATTATTTTGTTTTACTTCTTTGCATACAAAAATATTTAGTTTTTCAGTCATAATAACCAAGAAAAATTTGATGTCTCCTCGTAAAAATTTTTTTTTTTAATTTTGTATTTCTGACTACTTAGGGACTTTATTTATATGAAATTCTTTCATAATAACTTTTCCACTACACTACACTTCTTATAAAATCATACCAGTTCTTTCAGCTTTGTCTAATATTACAGAAAAATCCAAACTTTTGCGAGTCGGTGACGAAAATTTGGCATTAACTTTGACAGGTCATAATACAAAAGTGGATAAAGTTTTTCAAATATATTGTGTTATTATGTGCTTATTATATGTCTAATAACTAATTATTATACTCTAAAGAGTCACATTTCATAGAAAAACTATAGGAAATCACACTCAAAATATGGTAATTCTTCTATACTAATTACGTAAACAAATAGGTATGCGCACCCCGCGATTTCGCGAATATCGATAAAATTAGGCAGCGCGCCTGTCTATGCAATACGCCGCGGTGCGATCTCATTTGTTTAGGCAAATTCGGAGTGTGATTTTCTAGTTTCTTCTATGAAATGTGACTGGAGTATAATAATTAGTTATTGGACATCTAATACGCGTCAAGTTTTCAATACATTCGAAAAACTTCTAACCACTTTTGTATGCCTTTGCAATTATTATGAAATCAGACTATCGCGGTTGCTTCACATTATAGCTTTATAAACGAATTTACCGCGTGAAGTGTGTAGCACCCGACGTTTCGGCGACGTTGCCCAGGGTAGACTGGACAGCGGCGGCTGCAACGTCGCCGAAACGTTGGTGTCCAAACTTTACGTGGTAAATTCGTTTTTTAACCACATTTGTATCATGCCTTTGCAATTATTATGAAAAAGATTATCGCGGTTGTTTGACATTATAAATAGCTTTATAAACGAATTTACCGCGTGAACTTTGTGGCACCCGACGTTTCGGCGACGTTGCAGCCGCCGTTGTCCAGGGTAGACTGGACAGCGGCCGCTGCAACATCGCCGAAACGTCGGGTGCCACAAAGTTCACGCGGTAAATTCGTTTATAAAGCTATTTATAATGTCAAACAAACGCGTTAAGTTTTTGATTTCATAATAATGGCAAAGGCATTATACAAAGTGGTTAAAAAACGAATTTACCGCGTGAAGTTTGTAGCACCCCACGTTTCGGCGACGTTGCAGCAGCCGTTGTCCCGAGTAGACTGGACAGCGGCCGCTGCAACATCGCCGAAACGTCGGGTGCTACAAACTTCACGCGGTATATTCGTTTTTTAACAACTTTTGTATAATAATTATTATTTTCTAGAAGAAAACTCAAGAAACCATTTTTTTTTTATTTCAAAGTTCAAAGTTCAAAGTTTATTTATTCCAAAAAACCCGGTAAGGGTATAGAACTTACAATTAATAAATACATTTTTTATAATATTCATATTTTAAACATATCATATATCTGGCAAAAATAAAATTAAATCAAGTTAGAAATCTGAAAGTCAATAAACTATACAAAATCAACCATTACATTGTCTAAATATTAAAAATATCATTTAGAAATATCAAAAATAGAATAAATTTCCAGTACAAAATTTTACAGTAACAGTCATTTGATAAAAATAAAACAAACATGTCATAAAAATAAACAAAACAATTGTACCGACTAAAATAAAAACTTTCATCAGTTGGTATATTAGGTATACAATTATTCGTTTCTTTATATACAAAAGAAACATAGAAAAATATGAGATTGGATTTTATCATTTATTTTTTATGCGACTTATGCTTTAATTTTTTTTTATTGGTACTAAATATCCAGTACAAAATAGTACATGCACGTTTAAAAATTGCCACATTTGATAAAAATTTATAATGTATCACAAAAAAAAGTGCATAACACACATCACGTTACATCGTTGAAATATAATGATACATATAATCGAGTAATGGAGTTTCATCAAAATTCCTTGTAATTCAACAAAATTTCGAGTGAAACGTCGTTATTCTATATGAAACAGTAATAACAAAACGCCGCCCGTCGCTCTCCGCCGCGCGCCGCGCGCCGGCTACTCGCCCCGCCGCCGCTAGAGGTCGTCTGAAAATTAAAACAATATTATTAGTTCTCACGTCCTGTCTAAATTTCAATTCAATTTCAAAAACCTAATTCTGTTGTAGTGATCGAAAATTTCCCCTGACCGCAAATTTCTGTTTCTTTATTCCATCATAACTTCTAAACGCTCAGACCGATTTAGAAGTCTGCGGTATTACTAGAATCGTTATGTCATCCCGTAACAGTCCAGTGAAAAATGAATCCCCTTAGGGAATATAAAATCAATTGATACGTAGTAAAATTATTCATAAGTAGTAGAAAAGATATGTAGTAAAATTATTCATCGTAATATTCAAATTGTCGAACGGTACGCAAACCGTCCAGTAGCGCCCGGGGAAATCCACCAGGAGAAACCGATCCACTAGCCGTGAGGCCTGAGACGCAAGAGCCTTACCTGGGGTAGCCTTTTACACGAGGAGGCTACTGAATTGAGTTTCACAGAATCAAGGATCAGCAGACAAGAAGCCAACAAACTAAAAACACAAGGCAAGCTACTGGGTCGAATTATAATATTCCGATTGTAAAGTCCTCATTTGCCCAAAGGCATTTTTACTTCCTTGCGCCGAGATTTTATAATAATTTAAATGAGAGTTATAAGAATGCAAACAACTTAAATTCATTCAAAATACTTATAAAGAAGTACCTGCTTGAAAGGGGTCCAATGTATGCGGAGTCTCAATTGCTCTCGCTAATAATTTAAGTTGTTTTATTAAATTATATATTACTACCTAAACCAAATCTCGTGTATTATTTCCTATGTATACTATATGTACTAATATATATGTAATAATATATATATGTACTAATATATGTATAAAGATATTCAAAGTATGCAGATAATTGAGATTTCAAGTGAAATAGCCCTGTTTTCTCTTGTATGAGCTCCTTCATATACGAAATTCTCCTATCCTGACTAAAATGTATTCTCCAAAAGAAAAAGAAGAATAATAATGAGTATTCTATGTATCTAGACCCATTTGTTAGGTCCTTATGCACTTGGTTTTAGCTAGTTTGAATCAATTTAAGGTTTATAAGTTAGAATCGGCTGGTAACATACACTTTTAAAATCTCGTCTCGGTGAATAATATTGATTTTTGATGTACTATGACACAATTCCTATATAGTGGATTATCAAAGGTGTTCTATAGTTAGAGACTTCCAGATCAATGTATGCTAATAGTTTTAAGTCACTTTTCCAATATCGGATGATGATTGACCTGTTTTCACTTGTACGAGAGCTCCTTCATATATGAAATTCTCCTATCCTGACTAAAATGTATTCTCCAAAAGAAGAAGAAGAATAATAATGAGTATTCTATGTGTCTAGACCCATTTGTTAGGTCCTTATGCACTTGGTTTTAGCTAGTTTGAATCAATTTGAGGTTTATAAGTTAGAATCGGCTGGTAACATACACTTTTAAAATCTCGTCTCGGTGAATAATATTGATTTTTGATGTACTATGACACAATTCCTATATAGTGGATTATCAAAGGTGTTCTATAGTTAGAGACTTCCAGATCAATGTATGCTAATAGTTTTAAGTCACTTTTCCAATATCGGATGATGATTGCCCTGTTTTCACTTGTACGAGAGCTCCTTCATATATGAAATTCTCCTATCCTGACTAAAATGTATTCTCCAAAAGAAGAAGAAGAATAATAATGAGTATTCTATGTGTCTAGACCCATTTGTTAGGTCCTTATGCACTTGGTTTTAGCTAGTTTGAATCAATTTGAGGTTTATAAGTTAGAATCGGCTGGTAACATACACTTTTAAAATCTCGTCTCGGTGAATATTATTGATTTTTGATGTACTATGACACAATTCCTATATAGTGGATTATCAAAGGTGTTCTATAGTTAGAGACTTCCAGATCAATGTATATAGTGGATTATCTATATATAGTGGATTATCAAAGGTGTTCTATAGTTAGAGACTTCCAGAAAAATGAATAAATACAGACCTTAGAGTGCTAGGCGGCGAAAGGCAGACAGGGGAAGCAGAGCGCGTACGCAGCGGCGATGTCTGAAAAGTAACAAAATACTGCTTAGTAGGATCGTCGATAATCTGACCGTCCTTAGAAGAATTGGTGTATTTGTACCCGCCGAAGACCGAGATTGAGAGAACGGGTGACTCTATAAATATCTCGGTCTCTCCGGGAAAATTTCAAACTCCTTCCTGGAAAAATTATCTAAAACCGCAATTTCCGCATCTCACATTCTTCGGCTTCGAAGGGGGAGCGAATGGGCGGTACGGTAAACGTTCACATGCGGCAAGGCAGCTGTCCTAAACCTACCTAAACTAGCGATTAGCGATTCGAAACTGGTTACAGGTTCGAAGTCGCTCGAGTGATCCTCTCCCTTGTCTTGCGGTGATCGGTGTGTACCGAATCTATCGCGGACCATGGCATCCTTTGTCCGGCTATCTCCTGGTATCGGGTAGCCGAATGGTCGAATAGAGTCGTCTTCGGATACTTTTAAACGCAATTTTGCTACTTAAATCTATGGTTTTAATGATATTGAGTATTCATGTGAGTTATTAGGAAGGTAAAGTACTCGTACCGAAAAGTTTTGGAAAATAAATAAATATTTGTATTTTATACCTCTCTGTAGTTGGGCGAAAAATAGGCGTCGGGTGGGCGGCCCGGCGGGCGAGCGCTGGGTTCTAGGCGGTGGCGGGTGGCGGATGCTGGGCCGGAACGGGCAGTCGCCCGCGCTGCTGGACGCGGCTCGGGCGCCGCTGTGCCCGCGCTGGCCAAGGGCTGCAACCGGCCCGCGTGGTGGAGGCAGCGGCGCAGCCGACAACCGGGATGATGACAGCGGCCACTCACTATTGAAAGACAAAAATACAATAAATTGACGATAAATTCTGAAAATAACATGGAATTCTTTATATACTTACTAATTACCCAGAGTTCCGCCGGGGCTTTGAAAATCGATCGACATTTTCACGATATCTGCGTCGTCATCGTCATATCCAACGTCATCATCCCAGAACGCCGGCGCTGCACCCTCATCTATTTCATCCGAATTGGACCCCGACTCCTCCAGGAGATCTAGGAACGCCTGGGGCGGCGTCCGATCCGGATCTCGATTAAAAGACATCTAAAAAACAAAAATACATTTTTCAAAAAAAAAACAAAATAGTTAGTAACCCAATCGTGTCTGTGCTGTTGACCGTTGAGAAAGTTAATGGGCCCTCGCTGAGGTAGCCACGAAGACCCATTCTGTTCAGGGTTGGTCACACTCACGGGTCAACACCTATGCGACGGCCTCCACGTATGAAGTGCGAGCCTGGGTAGGACTCTGGCCCTATGGTTAGTTTCCTATGCTAGGATTATCAAATCTTCCCTAATCAGCTTGAATTCCCCCACCTTATGGGCAGTTTCCCCTAGGAATCAAACTTCTGGCGTTTCTGGACGGTCTGCGCACCGTGCGGCATAAGCCAATCGACTGTGCACTCTGACTAACAACTTGGGTTGTCGACTACAACGGGCGAACCCGTCACCCCAGGCTGGTATAACGATCTTACACCGCATGGTGAGACACAGTCTAGATTTTCTCAGTAAATAAGCCCAAATTGAAAAAAAGTTGTATGTTATTTTAAGCTGCATTTTAGTTTCTCTATAAAATCCGATATTCAAATAACCAAATTTCTCAAAAATAAAAATATCGAAAATAAAATTTTTTTTCCGTATTTTTGTTGTTGTTTTGTATCGATAGAAATGCAAGCCTTCTCTATACACATTGAGAAATTTCGGCTTTTGCCGCCAAACTATGAACTCTGAAAACGTGGTCAGTTTGTAAACGACGTGTAAATATCAAAATACATCTAATTCCTTGAGTATATACCTCCTACATTGAATAATAACGATTTTATAAGCGAAATAAACCAATATTTTCACTACACTCACGAGATTTCGTTCGTTTTGAAAAAAATGTTGATCTCGACCGCCATTGACGTGTTGCGCCATTTCACAAATTTACTAAAAACTACGTGAAAAAAAGGAAATGGCCTTCTCCAAACGGTAATTATCATTCCTACACAATTTTAGAATGCATATAACTCACTTTTACGGGTAAAATCCAACTAAAAACACTCACAATTGTAATTTCGGTAACGAGTCGCGCGGCGCTCAGTCGAACGAAATGTCGCACTGGCGAAGCGGAATTTTCCACGAGTTGGCAGAGTTGCCATGTATCGTACAGATTTTATCGCATGATACTATCGTATACAGTAATGGTAACGAATCATTGGCTATTTTCTGGCATCAAACGATAAAATATAGAAGCGCGTTCTATTTTTTAATGGATTTTTTACCAAATGGCGACTGTGGCCTCCATCATGATGACCCTATTGGGACGCCTCACATTTCAACGTATTAAAGTTTATATCCCTAATGGGACGCCTCACATTTGACGGGTTAAATAGTAAAGAAGGAGCCCTTGTTTGGACTTGGGAATGATTTAGGTTCGAACGAGATCGGTTGGATGTCTCTGACTTGCGAACAAAGATGCAGGTTTAAAAGCCTTTGACGCTAGTAACACCCACACTACATCCAACCATCTCTAAAACTAAGCAACCATCCTTCCTTAAATAAATTCAACCGATTAGATATTAATTCAAGCCTTAGATATTACTCACATGCAAATCGAAGTGGAAATAGCGAAAAGGTTGAAAAAGTCGCTGAAAGAGACAGCTTCGAATCTCAAGAAGACATAAGTAATGCGACCACCCAACTGTACCGTATTCAATGTTTCACGATGAGCAACTAGATCTGACGACTACAACAGGCGAATCCGCCACCTCAGGAACTTTTAACGACAATAGATTGTTTTGTCTCCCGTGAGGTGATCGCAGAAGACTTGGGACGAAATCAGTCCACCGTCTAGTTACACCACACGCCTGTGAGAGACCAACGCCTTACCGCGAGATAACCAGGTTAATCAACCAGCGGGCCGACATCGCGCCCTTACGACCAGTTGCAACCAGATTACTTCGGTCTACCGACTGGTCACGGGTTCGAGGTCATTTGCGCGGTCCTCTCCCTTACATAGCTGTGATACTATGTCTACCGAATCAATTGCGGATCACGGCATCCTTGCTCGGCTCTTCACACGGTATCGGATAGCCGATTGGTCGTTTAAAGAAGATAAGGTGAACAATTACCCATGCTCTATAGGAGACATTACTGTTTCCAGACTCCCCCGGTTAGAATGCATAATCGATTGGCTAACGTAGCATCAAACCATCCAAGAGCGACCGAAAGTTGACTCCTAGGGGAGACTGGCCCGTAGGCCAGAGTGGTACCCTGGCTCGCATTTCTGCGTGGAGGCCGCCGGATGGGTGTTGACCCGTGAGTTTGACCGACCCTGAACACATGGGTCTTAGTAGCCAAACTGCAACAGCATTAGCTCTCAACAGTGAGTGGTAAGCCAAGCGAACTCATTTGAAGGAGATTAGAGTAAATATATTTTGTACTAGCTGTACCTCCTCCGTAACCCGGGTCGTCGGTAAATTATTAACGAGAAATTGGATTCCGTGTTTTTTTCTAAGGTATGGGTCTTTTTGTTGTGGGTGGCTTATGTAAAATTTGGTCCATGAACTGTGCGCTGGCGTAGATGATTTTATTTATAGAGATACATAGTTGAACCCGACCACGCGGTGCTGTGGCTCTGGCGCTGTTGTTTAAAAAAAACATATTTTAACCTGTCACAGGTAAGACATCTATATAATAGGCATATAAAAATGCGCGTATTCGAATAAAACGTTGTATCACCATTTCAAAGGAATCGATGAAGAACGTTCAGAGATTTAGGTTTGTTAACAAAGGAACATATACATTTCTATTTATATGGATGAATATCCTAATTTTACTGACCAACGGTTGGATAATTCTTGTACAGGATGTTATATCCAGCCACGTTGACTCCCCGAAAGTTCAACTTTCGCCTGGTAGGATTTTCCTCCTTCATGGTATTTCGCTTCCACCCAGGAAGCATTATATTAAGTATCATCATAAATCCTCTGCAAGATGGAGGCGTCAGACCGCATCCGGCGCGGGCGCGCTGCTCGTTTGACATTTAAATTATTCAAATTAAATTGGGACATCGCAGAATGCAGTAATCAGCGTCTCCGATGGGAAGGAGAAGAAGTGGGAGGAAGGGGAGAGGCGAGATAGAATGGGTGGCGAAATATAGCTTCTAAAATATACCTTTACTATCTTATCTTTCGTTGATGGCACGCCTAAGATTCTATACTGAGACGTGCTCAGGACTTCAGGATGCAGCTTGCTTGAGACCGAATTACATTTTTTGTTAAATAAGAGGACAATTTGTCGGGACTAATTAAACAATTTATTTCAAAACGAGATGGAATAGAAAAATTATATATTTTTTCTGTAAAAATAATATATAAATTAACATTTGATTGAAAGATTTAAATTAACATACACTAGCTGAAACCCGCCGAATTCGACGGCCACATTATTGACTGTAATGTTTCAAAAATAAACAAAAGCATACTTATTATTTACATATTTATGTACAAATAATATTTGTTAGGATTAATTCGATTACATTGTGGTGCCTTGCTCATTTGATCTACGATCAGGTAACCGCAGTGTCCAAGGTCTTGGAGAAAGCGGACAGAAACAATCGAAGAGCGACGCGGACATAACATGACGTATGACAGGAAGTAAACAAAAGGCTTCTCACCAAAATCAGCTTACTTTAGCAACTCTACGCTAGATGGCGGAGAAATGATTGAAAACTGTAAAATTTGTTTTTAACTAAAGTATATCCGGTAAAAAAATATTTTGTCACCCTAGACTTTCCCGGCAAGCAGACAATTCCCTAGCGCGCCAAACCCCCTAACCCTCCTCCCCAGCTTCCCTCAATCACCCAACCCCCCTCGTGAAAATTAGTAAATCGTAGTAAAAAAGTTATGATAATTTAACGAAGGCACGACTAACGTTTTTTCTTATTCTTTCAAGCTCATAATAACTCAATGTAGACGTTACGTGATAGAATTAGTAAAGGAGCAGAAACACTAGTCTGAGTACAATACGCCTCTTGGGAGACGGTACTGAGACATATCCCTAGATTATTTAGTCTTACTCTTCTCACATTACTGTGTTGCAGTATAAATATTTTCCCCCAAAACGTAGGGTCTAACTCTTTTTGGCCAGACTGTACAAAAGACAATGGGAAATTTCTCACCCTCTTGCGAAATGTGTCGTAACACTTTGCCACATATACTAAACAAAAAAACAAAAGCTTATTACAAGTGTAACATTTCATATTCTATACAAACTAAGCTAAAATACGTCGCTGGAAAATATATAGTGTTGAAATTGCAAAATATTTGATTCAATAATATTTTTATAGGAAAAATACTTTACTTATTTCGTGTTATTTAAACAATAAAGTTTACATTGTTTTTGTACTAGGTATATAAATTAAATATATTAAAAATATTACAAACTATAAAGCAATATCAATTATAATGTGATATTAAAGATTACTGCATAGTACCCAGTGAGTACTTTTATCTTATTCTGAAAACTAAAGCGGTAAATAAGTTTATGTATGAAAGAGAAACAGCCAATAATTAAGACAGATATAGACGATCAGTGTGCGGGTGTCGGATAAGATTTTGCGTCTGGGCAGTCGGCATTCTTTTATTTTACGTTAGGGATGTCTAAATAAGTTTATGAATTAACCGGTCGGACGCCAACAGAGCCTATAGGCATTTTGCGTCGTTTGACAGATCGACGCGTAACCGTTTCGGCCGGCCCCCATATATATTATATAAATATATAATATATAATAATATGATTAACAAGATTAATTACTAGGTAACAAGATGAATTAATGAAAAGGCGATATTGTTAGTATTTATTTATAAAATCGGCCAAAAAGTTGCGGCGCAGTTTTTTGGTCGCGAAGGCTGGCTTTCGACCGGTTAAAGATACGCAGTAAATATGAAAGACAGATATAGATACTCAGATAACAGAGATATGATATAAAACAACTGGCGACGAGGATCGGACAGAAAGTTATTATATATCAGACTTATGTTCGATATATATAACCCAATATATTATTAATACGCCGAATCAACGAATCAACGAAATCGGTCGACAGGCCATTTATAACGGCCTGTGACGTCTACCACTAGGCATTTTGCCTTTTCGTGGGGCTTCTCTTGAATCGGGCCCACTGGCCCGGCTTTCGCGAGTATGGCGTCTCAGGGCTATTCACCTTGAGGCAGACTTCAACATTTCTGCTAGTCTCGTGGCACGAGGTAGGTCCTACTGAAGGTACGTGTTCAGCAGCATGACGTTCTGTTCCTTCGTGCCGATTTGGCACGCGCGAATGAGCTCCAGCAGCTCAGTTACGTCCATCATGACCAGTTTGTCGCTCGCGATGAATCGCATCTCGTCCAGGTATTCTGGCTCTTCTGGTTCTTCTGGCTGGGGTTGTGGTTGTGGGGACGGTGTAGTCGCACACTCTTCGTCCGTTTGCGTGCATGCGGACGCTGTGGTTGCTGTGGTCGTTTGGGAGCTGGTGGACTGGGCGGTCGCCTCGACCTCCATCCCCTCCACCTGCTGCGGATGGGACCTTGATGGCTGCTGCTGCAATGGCTTCGAGCGGCGCCGCCGGTTCGACTTCCTCTCTACAGCTGGCTGCTGTGGAGTGGTCGGTGGCGCCGGCTTTTTCCTCCACGACAAGGGCTCCGTAGGGGCGGCGGCAGGCTGGGGCTTCGCCTGCGTCTTCCTCGGCGCTGGGCGTGGAGAAGGCGACGTAGGCGCGGCTGCGGTCGAAGCGCCCGGAGAGGCGCTTCGCGGTGGGGCTCGCGAAGGAGCGGAGACTGCTGCACGCGGAGCTCCCTGCTAACTCCGCGTCGTCTGACGGATTTCCGCCAGGAAACTGGGGCAGCGCCGGTTGTTGGGTTGTTGGCGGGGTGCTCCTGCCCGCAGTTTCCACAGGTTGTACGGGCGGTCTTTGGCCGAGGGCAGTTTTTGGCAGCGTGCCCCTCGCCACAGCAAACGCATACCTGCGGCCGGTGGCAGTTGTGGCTGCTGTGCCGGAACTTTTGACAGCGGTGGCACTGCTTAGGCCCGTTCCGGCCTCTCCAGCTCTCGATGGTGACCGGCAGGTACCAGATGTCCGGGAGACTAAATACCTTGCGCCAGCCCACGTTTTTCCGAATGTCAACGAAGAACAGCGCGTGCCGCCCTCCATGGATCAGGCGCGCGTACGTTGCTTCGATGTCTTTGGCCGCCAGCCCTTCGATGACTTCCTGCTGGGTCGTGTTAGCCAGGAGGCCCCGAATGGCTATTTTGGCGTCCTTTTCTATCAGTGGCGTGTAGGTGTGCCACGCCACCCAGCTGCCAAGGGTGTGAAGGTAGGCCTGGACAACGCGGTACTCTGCGTCGTCGGCCGGGCGGAATCTGAGGCCACCGCCGCGTCCGAGCGGTGCGACGTTCGGCGCGCGCCCCAACTTCGCGCGGAGAGCCTTCAGGTGGTCGGGCCACCTATCGAGCTTGTCCACGACAATGGGTCGGGGGCGCGGCGCCTGCTTCGGCAGAAGCGGCGCTGGCGGCTGTGGTGATGGTGCTGCGGCGCTGCGGCATGGCGTCGGGCTTTTCCTAGCCGCTAGTTGGGCGTAGGTAGGCTCGTCCTCGGTGTCTGAGGGTTCCGGCGAGTCGAAGATCTGTTGATGGTCGACGAAGGAGTCAGGGGAGTCGGCTCGGCGGCGCTGCGACTCTTCTGGAGACGCGGGGTCTCTCACGCGTTTCCTCGGTGTCGCGATCGGAATGAGCGGCATGTCCAGGCCCCTAGTCACTGGTGGGCAGTGCGGAGCGGCAGCAGCTTCGGCGGAGTTGGCAGCAGACTGCATTTCGAACCGGAGATACTCGACGGCACGAACTTCAAGGCGAGGACCGGAGACGGCGCTCGACGGTCGACTCGCGGCGGCAATATTCAGCGCGGGCGGCGGAGCGGAGCAGGCGACCGTTCGGGACGGACGCCGGGTACTGAATGAATACGCCGAACAACTGAAAGCACATTTTATTTCACATCCATTTAACACCATTATTTTTCGGTCCCGTCTAAACTATCCTACACACCACACTTTTAATTTCCTTGCTTTGTCAAAATACGATCACATCCTCCACATTGGTAATTTTACCTTTTCCTATGAACTTTGCGTAAATGCACATTTAAATTTCCTTGCTGTGAAAAGGCGCGATCGCATCTGCCGCAAATAAATTTCTTTAGTTTCTCATGAACGGCGGTTATATGACTTTGTAAATTTTTTTTCTGCGTAAAAACACGATCGCAGTACTCACATGAATATTTCTTCAACTTTCTATGAACTGAGTCTAAATGTCTTTTTAAAACGCCTTGATGTGAAAAAGCACTACCACATTCGCCACATACAAATGTTGTTAGATTCCTATGAACAGCATCTATATGACTTTCCAAGTGCTGTCGGTGAGTAAAACTACGCTCGCATTCTGCACATGAGTATTTGTTTCTTTTCATGTGAACTGCTTCTATATGCACTTTTAAATTTCCTTTTTCTGTAAAAGCACGATCGCATTCAGCGCACGAGTATTTCTTCAACTTTCTATGAACCGAATTCAAGTGTCTTTTTAAATCTCCTTGCTTTGCGAAAGCAGTACCACATTCGCTACATACAAATGTCTTTATTTTTAAGTGAATGGTGGAAATGTGTTGATTTAAATGACTCTTCTGGTTAAACTCCCTGTCACACTCTGGACAAACAAGCGATTTTACACCCCTAGCACTAATATTACGGCTCTCAGGTGGTACACTTTCGACTGGTTCTTGCTTGATGAATTTGTTCCTTTTTGCGTGAACTGTGTGTAAATGCACGTTTAAATTTCCTTTTTCTGTAAAAGCATGATCGCATTCCGCGCAAGAATATTTTTTCCGCTTCCTATGAACTGAATTTAAGTGTCTTTTCAAATCCCCTTGCTTTGCAAATGCAATACCACATTCGCTACACACACATTTCTTTATTTTTAAGTGAATGCTAGAGACGTGATGATTTAAATGACTCTTTTGAGTAAATTCCCTGTCACACTCTGGACAAACAAGCGAATTAACACTCCTACCACCAATATTTCTGCTCTCAGATTGTCCACTTTCGGCTGATTCTTGCTTGGTGAATTTCTCCCTTTTCATGTGAACTGTGTGTAAATGCACTTTTAAATTTCCTTTTTCTGCAAAACCACGACCGCATTCCCAGCATGAGTATTTCTTCAACTTCCTATGAACTGAATTTAAGTGTCTTTTCAAATCTCCTGGCCTTGCGAAAGCAGTGCCACATTCGCTACATATAAATTTCTTTATTTTCAAGTGAACGGTGGAAATGTGTTGATTTAAATGACTCTTTTGAGTAAACTCCCTGTCACACTCCGGACAAACACACGATTTAACACATCTACTACCAATATTACTGCTCTCAGATGGTCCTATTTCGACTGGTTCTTGTTTTATAAAACAAGTCATACCTTCGTAGACATCAACTACGTTTTCACGTTCTTCTCTAAGTAAATCGCTTAGAGGAATAGTTGATTCAGACTTAACAGAATCGACCTCTAATTTAATGGCAACATTCCCTTCGATCTTTACGATCACGTTGGTGCAATCATCCACGATTTGCTCACTCATCTTGGTTTAAAGTTCATGTATTGCAGAGATCGTGCGTTTGACTCGATAATGTAACAAGGAAAATTTGCAGCGAGACGAAGCACACACAGAAATACGACAGCAATTTGACAACTGCACACATTTTAATGTTGCTTTTTGATAAAATTTAAATTGTTGCCAGTTTAGAACAACATCTGTATATAAATTATTATAGAATAAAATAATTTGACGTGGTGATAATACTAACCCTTATATCAGAGTTGTATGCTGTTGGTTATGTTCATGAAATTACATTCATTTTGTAATTTCTTATCACTTTGTTTATTCGAAGCGTAGCTAGAGAAGTCATTTCCAGTGTCTTAAAATGTAGGTATTATCTTTCTGTGTCCATAAAGCAAGCCTCTGGAACATTCTCCCAGTAAATGTACGAAGCTCGCCTCCTTTACAATCCTTCAAGGCTTACCTAAAAAAAAACAACTTTTCTAATATGAAACCAGTTCTACTCTTTCTCTCCTTTACACATTTTACTTCACCGGCCCACCAACCGAGAATAAGGTAAAGTAATGTGAGCAGGCTGAAAAAAAATATTCGACATGACGACGGATATATAAATTTTGACCGCACCCCCCCCCCCCCCCACGAGACTGTTAAAACAATTTCCAGACTGAAGTCGGTCTACGTACAAACATGCCTGTGTGTGTGTGTGTGTGTGGATGTATATTCTTCCATGATAGTGTTCAAACGCCGATTGTGCTGAAATTTGGCATGCAGGCATCATTTGGTCATTGCAAGAGTTGAGTAGATTGTGGTTGAAATCGATCCACCAGAGGGCGCGCTATCAATCTCAAAATATTGTACTTAGAGACTTAAAATTCGGTGCACAGGTGCCTTGTTGGGATGAAATCACTTTGTGAAATTTTGGTCGGAGCATCTCATATAAAAGCTACACAAATAATATTTAAAATCCGACATACATCAATTAAATGGTAAGGCCCTTAAAAGCAGTGACACTTGCGATGCGTGGAACATTCGAAGTTCGAATTCAAAGGCTCACGGCGACCCGCGATGGCAACTGGATTTTTAAATTGAATGAGATGACGCGCGTTCAAAATTCAAATTTTCATTTCGCTGCTTCGTTTATTAAGAGGAATTTTCGCCAGCTACTCATCGACTTTATTTATGACCAGCTGTTACCCGCGGCTTCGCTTCGCGTAAAGTTTCGAATCTAATAATTTAACACCCGTGATAATGGTTTAATTTATTTTGATAAGGATTTTTATTTTATTGCTAATGTCTTCAACAAACACTGCCTACTTAGTTTTCTTATTTTTTTGAGATGTAGAAGTAGTTATTGTAGCATATATATTAAAGTTGGATGCTGTCGCCGACCTTTTTATAAAACTCTCTGAGGCCGATGGTTTTTTCGTATTTTGTTTTCACATATGCCGATAAAGCAACTCACCAGGTCATTTTCTTCGGCTTAAGAGGCCGTACCGGCCAACTATATTTATGCAGCATAATTTTGTGGCCTGGTTGCTTGAACACGAAAAAGAATTTTAATACAATTATGCCGGATTGAAAAAACCCGGTCCTTTAGCTATCATTTCGCCAAAATGAAATTGGTAAATTATTTCCATATTGATTGTAAATTATCTTTATTCTGTTACTGTTTTTAAAAAAAAAAACGAGCGAGATTTGTCTTCAGTTTTTGAAAAACCTAGAGATGATTCTCAATAAACCATTTACACCAGCGTATGGTCTATTTGCATAGTACCAAGACAGTTTTTGGAACTTCCATACAAAAAAGATAAGAAAAAAATATTTGAAATTACGTAATTTCCAGAAATGTTATGGCCAAACTTTTTTTTTCTTCTATTTATTAAAGATACTTTTGAGTGATATAAAAATAACACAGTGATCTTAAGTTATTTTAATATTGTAATCTAATTTTTACTTTATAAAAAACTATTCATTTGATAATTTATTATATTACGAGTGGTATTTATTACCCGGCGTTGCCCGTGTTATATCTTTTCTCAAATACCAATGTATACCAATTTTCTTGGCGATCGGTTGAGCAGTATAGAAGTTGGTGTGCTGCAGCGCCGTCTAGTTGAAAGTTGCAACAAAGCGGATATATATAAAAACCTTAACCATGAAAAAATACATATATATGCCAACTTTCATGGTGATCGGTCAAACGGTTTCGGAGTCTATTAAACTCGGACAGACGGGCATACAGATATACCAACATCCATTTTTATATTATATTATTTTGGCCTGTTTTTAAAATTTAAACTTTGAATGCCTATATCTCGCTTATTTATAGCGACCGACACAATTTTCTTCCAGATTTAGCATTAAAATGAAAAAAATTGGACTGAGGTTCCTATACTGCAGTTATTCCACTTTTATAACTATGTGATAATACTTACATGTATATATTTTAATTAAAGAGTTTTGAACAATGAAGCACAAATAATTAAAAAGCAGGAATAATTTCACTGTATTACCTTCACAATATTTTGAATTTAGAATAACGCTTGGCCGACTATGACGTTTGTAGGTTTAACATAGCAGCGCCATCTATGGATTACTCAATAGATAACGCCATCTGTTAAAATCGTTTGGAACTAACAGATAATTGCGAATATCAAATTGCAATAAAATAATATCGCGACTATAAATTAAGACGTAAGCTATCCTATCTTTCAAGTTGGATCAAACTGCACATTGTGTGCAAATTTGATTCAAATCGGTTAAGTAGTTTAGGAGTCCATCGCGGACAAACAACGTGACACGTAATTTATATATATTAAGAAGAAGATAATTGAAAAGCCAAATCGACTATATTAGACGACGTTCGAAGCCGAAATCGTCATTCGTAATTGGCCACTGCCAACGGTGGGACGTATTCCCTTGTCGCCGCGGTATTCCTATACATCTTTATGTATATATCGAAAGCGAGAGGGCGCGTGGCATTGCAAAAATATGTAAATTTTTAGCCTCGTCAACTCGGAAGGGAGCTTTAATTGGCAAATATCATGATTTCATATCGAAAACCAATATTTATCGCACTTATCGATAATGGAGCTAACTATCAGTGGCAGAATAATTTAAAAATCCGATTAGTAGTTTCGGAGATTACCCCTTACATACAAACTTACCAACTTACTATCACTACTTCCTTGTAATATTAGTATAGACATGAATTTTCAGATGAAGTCCCTGGCTACTTGGCGGGAAAGTCTTGGGGTGACACAACCGATATTTTTAATTTTCATAACGAGTCAGGGGCCTTACTGCTACTATCCGCGTGTGTGTTTCCGCGAAGGCGTATTTGGATGAGAGGAAAGCGTGGTACTGGCATATGCTGCCAGGCACACATTATCGCATAAAGTTTTCAGCGGCGAATTTCGCCGGGCGAACACCTCCTCCGGTCGTCCAAGTGGGCGGTTTTCCTTAAACTTTCATGACCAATTCCTGAAGTGTTTCGCTCTAGCGGTGGCAACGCTCGCCTCATCCCGCAACGCAAGACAAACTGGTGTTTTTCGCTTTTATGATGATAAATATTGCGGAAAATAAAGGAGGTACTTTCAACTATCCCGATGGTCGATGTAGAGTGTGTAAAACCAACAGTGCTATAAGGAAATAGTTTCTGGGTACAATGGGGAATATCTTTCTGGGTATTATTTTGTTTTTACTTAAAAGTTCGTTTACACCGCGAATACGCATTTTAAACCCTTCTGCTACGTAAGGACCAAATTTGGTTGCACATCAGAACACCGTTGACTACGTAAAGGACCAATATTGGCGGCTTACTCCCGGAGCGCACAGTAATATTATTTTCTAATTCGAACGCATGCTAAAATCCATACCAAATATATCATTATTACCATAGGATACATAGACGGCCGGTTAGAATAATTTTGCGCGTCATGTCGCTGATATTTCTGGTAAAATTCCATTGTCAAAAATCATATTCTTATTTTTTTTTCGAGAAATCATCAAAATTTTTATTGGTGTTTATGAGCTAATATTTAAATATTTTTGTAAGTAAATAAGCAAAACGAAATATAATTTTTAATATGGAATCTAAAAAAGATCACGATAGTATTTACAACTTCTAAATAGGGTTCCGTATTTTTCCGTAAGACAAGTACAAGTTAGAAATTCCGAGTTTTTTTCAGTTTTTCGACTTTCACATTTTTAGTCGTAATTATATAATTGTTTTACAAAATGAAATTTTAATATTCTATATGCGAAATTTCAATATGATCATTGTACAGTTATTATTTTTATGATTGCTATAGTAGTTCCATAGTTATAGTACTTTTTGTCGAGCACGGCGATATTGCAAGAAATTCCAATAAATTGTCGCGGTCTGCTATGAAATTATGCCGCTACTTAAAGAGTTAAATAATCAACAGTAGTTTAATGATCACTGATTGTCGAAGTATAATCGGCTGTATCACCCCAAGACTTTCTCGGCAAGCAGACAAGCCCCCCTACAACCCTCTCGCGAGAACCTCCCAACCCCCTATACCACAAACCCCCTTCCGATAATGATTGGGTCAAGTAATATGTTTGCAAATGTACTGTATTTTTAGTATTTCCGTGGTATTAAAATAGCTATTTTCTAGTATCATTTAATGGTTTGTTAAATATGGCAGAATTTAAAAATTAGTTGTGCTGCTTATATTAGAGATGTTCCAACCAAAATTCACAAACATTCATAACGTGGCTTCGGCCCAACGACGCATCTGTGTACCAAATTTCAATTCTCTAAGGCCAATATTTCGAGATTGAAGTATGACTAATGCGTCCCCTGGTATACCGATTTCAACCACATCAAACCCTTGCCATGGCCAAATTATGCCTGCACGTCAAATTTCAGGTCAATCGTATGAATCGTTTGGGTGCTATCGTGGAGGAATAAATACACACAGAGACACAAAGACAGACTTCAACCTGGAAATTGTTTTAATCGTCTCGGAACTGGTGGCGAAGGGGGGGGGGGTCATATTAGCTTTTCAATGTTACCTCGTTGATTGACCGGGAAAGTAAAAGTCAAACAAAATTGTTAAATTTTCTAAGTGAAATAGAATGTCAAAATTTAACCAAAGTATAGGTTTTTCAAAAATATTTAATTGGAGTGAAAGAATATTAAATGCTGAAGATTCGCTTATCCTTGTTTTTGATTTTTATGCTTCTATAAATTGCTAGGAAGTTGTAAACCATAAGCCATTTTATACACAATAAACATACCCTATCTAGCATTTCATAGAAATAAAATAATTTAAAAATAAGGGAATAAAACGTGCTCTCAAGGATATCGTATTTTTGCTCTTTTACAAAAATACGCTTTGGTCGAATTTTGAATTACTTATTTAGCTTACGAATTTAAAAGCTTTGCGTTTTAATGCGAATATAATATTTTTTATTCTTCGATATAATTTATTCTTTGATATTTTTTATTTTTCGATATGTATTCGTCGATATAAAGGCTATTGTTAATTATGAAGCTACTCTTCATCTGTTTGCTATTTGTTTTAGAGTTTTAGAATACCTACATATTTTCTGTGAAAGTATAGTTTTTAGAAAACGGTTGAAATTCCTTTCGGCCCCAGAAACTCTCGACTTAAACAGGTTGATACAATTTGATATTAGGAAAAGATCCCCGTAGCTGGCGCTACCGCGACGCTGACGCTATTGTCGGTGACTATTTTTTATTTTATTTTTATTTTATTATTTTTAAGGAAACATACAGCTGTTACAATAAATTTGTTACAGAATTATTAGGTTAAAAACGTATTGAATACGTGAAACGTATTGAATACGTCAATATCGCCGAGCTGCGTATTACAAATTTTACATACCCTATACATGAAACAGTTTTGTGCATAATTAGTACTAACCTGCGGAAGGTGGAATAACTCCGTTTGGCGAGTGAGTCGCGATGGTACACGGAAAGATATCATTCCAAGAAGATCAGAACAATCAATATAACCTGCCAATATTTTATGGAAAAACACCACGTCTGCGCATTTTCTTCTTGATTGTAAGGATTGAAGCCTATGAAAAGCAGCTGCTTCGTTGATTGGGAAAGGACAAGAAGGAGCGATAATTCAAATGTTTCAGGAACACATTTTGAATACGTTCAATTCTTTTTATGTGAACATTATAGTTAGGAGACCATATTTGAGAAGCATATTCGAGGTGACTGCGGACGAAAGCGTAGTACAAGAGTAATAGAGAATTTTTAATTGCGAAATGTTTTGAAGTCTATCGCTCGTTTTTCGCCGTCATCCCGCCCTGCTAGTCAAGTTTTGCATTTTATTTATTCTGTAGTCTATAAGTCTGCATTTTATTTATTTATTTAAGAAATAATTACTATAAAACATTAATTAGCTTACAAAAATAACAGGAACCGAATGGCAAAACCTTAACCTTTTGCTTATTTGTTTCAGTCACCCAACTGGGAGCCCGTTCTAGGGTGGACAGGACTCTAATATTACAATCAAGTTTGCTTGATTGCTTACAAATGTACAAGTTTTAATAAAAAGCTAATAACACTAAATTGCCCTAAAATGTGGTCTTCAGAATAAAATAAAAAACATTAAAAAAATACGTGTGGCACTCGGGGACTGCCGCGGTAAAGCTATTGCATAGCATTTTTAACAACTTATGCAATTATAATTATTTATTTAATTTATTTTTTCTGATTACAGATATCGGAAAACGTTGAAATTATTCCGAATCATTTGCGGCTGCGAAAGCAAATGATTCGGAATAATTTAAACGTCTTCCGATAGAGCGCCGCGCACGAATTTTTTATTCGATAAAGCAAAATAACCAGATTATTCGAAAAAAATCGTAGATAAAAAGATAGATAATTAAATTATCTTTGAAATGGTGCAGGTTTCATAATAATACGCCAGATAGTATTTGCGTAGTAGTCGTTTTTGTGTTTGGTTAGACCTAATTTTACAAATTAATTACACCATGTAATATAAACAAAATGTAAAATATTCAAATCTAACAATATTAGGAAAATGTTCTTGTTGAACATATATTTTTTTCGAATCGTAAGCAGTACTCGTTTAGACGTAATTATCAGTTAAAAATCATTAATTTTCCTTAAGAAATTTCTTCATTCGGTCGCCGCGCTGGCCTAGGCCCGCGATAAAAGCTATGCAATAGCTTAAAAAATAAAAAATACGTGTGGCACTCGGGGACTGCCACGGTAAAGCTATTGCATAGCATTTTTAACAACTTATGCAATTATAATTATTTATTTATTTTAGTTTTTCTGATATCAGATAACCGCGCTCTATCGGAAAACGTCGAAATTATTCCGAATCATTTGCGGCTGCGGAAGCAAATGATTCGGAATAATTTAAACGTCTTTCGATAGAGCGCCGCGCACGAATCTTTTATTCAATAAAGCAAAAAAAACGAATTATTCGAACAAATTCGTAGATAAAAAGATAGATAATTAAATTATCTTTAAAATGGTGCAGGTTTCATAATAATACGCCAGATAGTATTTGCGTAGTAGTCGTTTTTGTGTTCGGTTAGACCTAATTTCACAAATTAATTACACTATGTAATATAAACAAAATGTAAAATATTCAAAGCTAAGAATATTAGGAAAATGTTCTTGTTTAACATATATTTTTTTCGAATCGTAAGCAGTTCTCATTTAGACGTAATTATCAGTTTAAAATCATTAATTTTCGTTAAGAAATTTCTTCATTCGGTCGCCGCGCTGGCCTAGGCCCGCGATAAAAGCTATGCAATAGCTTAATAAAAGATAATAAAATAAATAAATGCAATTCCATTATATAATAATCGGCAATATTGTAATATAAAATTCAATTGAATAATATAAATAAAGTTATATGTGAGAAAAGAAAGAAACAGTCATTAATATTTAATATATGTTAAGTAATATAGAATTTAATATAAAAATACCTAGTCAAAAAAGTACAATTCATTGTCAAAGTAAAATAATTTTTGGTAGTTAGTTCAATGTTAAAATATACTCAACATACATGTTTAAAAATATGTTAATAATTTGTGCACCGTTTTATTAGACTATTATTTCTAGCATTTGATGTATGGTTAATCTCTCATAATTCGATAACCATTTCTTTCATTTATTTTTGATTTCCCTAAATGTTAAATTCATTTTTATTTCCATATTGATCAGAATGTAAAATCTCGGCGCAATGAAAGAGTAATGTCTTTGTCCAAATGATGTTTTCCTTCTGGGTATTATTAAGCTATTTTCTAAAACTTGTCTCGATGGTCGCCGGTTCTGAATTATTCCTAAATTAAAGTTATTGTCCAAAAATAGCCTTTATCATCTGTGTTTAATTGGACATCCCCGAATTAGACCATAGATAATTTCCGGCCGCAAATTTCAAACGCATCGATTAACTATTGCGGAATATTCGTATCTCATCTATCCTAGCATCACTCGTTCCACCATGACTTTGCATGTAGCGTTGGGTGGGAGCTAACGGGCCCTTGCTGAGTTGGCCACAAAGACCCATTCTGTTCAGTGTTGGTCACACTCACGGGTCAACACCCATCCGGCGGCCTCCACGCATGAAGTGCGAGCCCGGGCAGGACTCTGGCCTTAGGGCTAGTTTCCCCCAGGAATCAACCTTCTGGCGCTCCTGGACGGTCTGCGCACCGTGCGGCGTAAGCCAATCGACTGTGCACTCTGATTAACAGTCGGGGGAGTCTGGAAGCTGTACTGTGTCCTAAAGAGCGGGGGTGGTTGCGGACCTTACGGCGACTGCTCTTGAAACGACCATCGGCTATCCGATCCTGGGTGAACAGCCGGGCAAACGATGCCGTGGTCCGCGATAGATTCGGTATACACCGTTTCACCGCTTCGTAAGCGGTGCGATCGCGCAAGCGACCTCGAACTCGTAACCAATCGAGAGACTGGAGTAATCTAGTCGCAATTGGAAGTAAGGGCGTGAGTGTAAGCCCGCTGGGTAACACTCCTGGCTATCTCGCGGTTAAGGCGTTGGTCTCTTACGGGCATGTGGCGGAGCTTGACGGTGGACTGTTTTTGTCCAAGTCTTGTGCGCTCACTTCAGGGAGACAGAACGACTAATCGTTAAAACTTCCTGAGGTGACAGGCTCGCCCGTTGCAGTTGACAAGTCTAGTTGTAGCGTTAGGTACTGCGTTAACTATAACCATAAGTTATTTCATTGGGTGTTAACTACCACTGATTCTTTTTAAAGCAAATTATATTGCGAAAGGATTATCTATGCCTGACTATATATTATAAGTGTAATTAAAATAGCTTCGGATTACACCTGGGGGGGGGGGGGGAGGGGAGGGGGGAATTCGAAGAGGTAATGTGTGTAAGTTTGTAAGTTTGTAATGTACGGGGTAACCTCCGAAACTACTTATCCGATTTCAACATTTCTATCAACAATGGAAAGCTAAATTATCGATTAGTGCTATAGGCCTTATTTTGTTGTGATAAATATTAGTTTTCAATACGAAATCACGTTATTTGTCAATCGAGTCGGAGAAAATGTGCTGGTGATGTGCTTTATCGGAGTGCGCTGATGAAACGGTTGGGTATTTTTGAAAACTATGTGAAACAAAAGTGTCGACCTCAAAGAGATCTAAAAAAAAGTTTGCGACAGCATATATTTAACTTTTATATTTAAGCTACAATAACTGCTCTTATGACTCGAAAAAATAAGAAAAAAGTAGTTGAAGTTTGTTGAAGACATTAGCAGTAAAATATGAATCCTTGTCAAAATAAATTAATCGATCATCACGGATAAATGAAGATAAAATTAACAATGTAGTGAAACTTTTTAGTTGCAATAGTTTTAGAGATATCATGAAATAAATAACGCGGGCAAGCAGTTCGAAATACCAAGCGGGGGCTGCGCGGCGGCGACTAGCCCAACAAGGTCAGCGTTCAGCGGAAGGCGGCGGGTGGCGAAGAACAAAAAGCGAACAAGACGTCTTTTACTATATATCTAAAGGTAGTGTCTAAAAAGGCAAATATACGCCACCCTACTCAAATTAGCAACTCGATTCGAAACTTTACGCGAAGCGAAGCCGCGGGCAACAGCTAGTTTATAATAAAAGCATAGGTATAAGTAGGTGTAGAGATTGATGATTATTCAAATATTAATTTTATTTTTATATTATTGTTAAGAGATTTTTTTATTATATTATTAGTTTTTTTAATTAAATGATATTTTAATATTATGATAACGTTTCGTTACGAATTTTAGTAGGTTGCCCTGGTCGTGGTAGTTGATGACAAGGTCCGTGGACGCGTCCAGAAATCTATGTTGGATCGATGATTTTTGAGAAAGAGTAGACAGAGAACATATGTTAATATTTGATCATATTTATTAGATGTTACATTTTACATAGAAAGAGCGACTTACCTATTGGAGTGTGTGGCAGATGTGATTTTATTGGGTAAAAATGCACTCTTTTATATTATAATATTTCCACGTCAATAAACATTTCAAAGTCAATACAATACTGCGAAATTACAAAAGACGCGATTTAATTAATTCTTTGAAATATACTAGTCATTCTTTGAAATATACTAAGAGCTATATATAAACTTGGTCCTCGAGTTTCACTTGGAGAAAAATTCAAAGAGATAAATATTCTTACTGTTGCATCACAATATATATACGAAAATCTGTTGTATGTCCACAAGAATATTGACAAGTTTAAAATAAAAAGCGACACTCATAATTTTAATACTAGACATAAGCATAACCTTGTTGTACGTGCTACTCGTCTCCACAAAATAAGCAATTCTTTTTTGGGACAATGTATACGCTTCTATAACAAACTTCCTCATACTATTAGAGAACTATCTGTAAATAAGTTTAAAGCTACCATCAAAGCAAAATTGTACAAAAAAGCATACTATACAATATCTGATTATGTAAATGACAAAACGGCTTGGGAGTAAGGCTTGGACGCATAATAAGAACATAAATTAAAATTAATTGTGTCTATATGAATAAAGAACATTTTGATTTTGATTTTGATTTTGATCAATATACGCAAATAATAATATTTATTGTGTCTATATGAATAAAGAACATTTTGATTTTGATTTTGATCAATATACGCAAATAAAATTACATTTGTATATAAACTAGAATCGATATGAAGTCATGCCGTACTAAGTACGATTATTTGGATTTGTGGTATACGCCACATCGGTATTTAAGGTATTTTTATAAATAAAATCATCTACCTTAGAATAGACGGCGGCCTAGGTAGATTTGTCTGTTGTAAGCTTTAACTATTGAAAATTGTTAATGGATACATTATTTGAAATTTGGAAATGGCCTTTTATTAAATTCATTTTATTAATTATGTATGATTGGAATTTATTAAAATAACTGTTAAAATCTATGGATAAATATATATATATATATATATATATATATGTATATATATATATATATATATATATATATATATATATATATATATATATATATATATATATATATATATATATATATATATATATATATATATATATATATATATATATATATATATATATATATATATATATATATATATATATATATATATATATATATATATATATATTTGATAAGGTTTGTAAAGAAATCCGTTTATAGGATGATGTTTTTATTTAAAATAAAATTAGTAAAAGCTACTTAAAAAGTAGCGAAGGAAATCCCAGTTTGTATTGGGAAATGCTTATGTTTGAATGAGATATACTTACGGATGTGCACGACTTTCGACGGTGCAATGTAAGTTTAAAAAAGTCGTCCTAAATAAAAACATCATCCTATATATATATATATATATATATATATATATATATATATATATATATATATATATATATATATATATATATATATATATATATATCTTATATATAAAATTCTCGTGTCACAATGTTCGTTCCCGTACTCCTCCGAAACGGCTTGACCGATTCTCATGAAATTTTGTGAACATATTGAGTAGGTCTGAGAATCGGCCAACATCTATTTTTCATACCCCTTGGTGATAAGGGTTGTCCACCCTTAACATTTTTCTTTAATTTTTAGTAATTTTTTTAATTTCTTTATTTTTTTATTATGTTGCATTAAAAAATACATACAACCCTAAATTTTTACCCTTTTATCACCAACCCCTATTTTTTAATAGCCATTTTAGTAATTTAATCATTTTTGATCCCCGGTCGATAACTGATCGATCGTCATTTAATTAGTTATCCCCGCCAGTTGTCTACAGGTGTCACTTCTGACCCAGTAAATTGCACGAAGTAGGGATGAGAACGAAGCCGGTCTCCTGTTTCTCTCACACAATAAGACTTCTCTCACTCCCTACACAGTTGTCGGCCATCATTATTGTTTATGCATCAAGTGTAGTAGTAACGTTGACAATTATTATTTTGCTATCTCAGTGTAACTCTCATATTAACTATTAATCATTCCTATTTTATAATTAATAATAATAAAATTATCAATTTAGAGTGTATTTTGCACGATTAGTTAATCAAGTGATTTTCATAACCTCAAAAGTACTCAACACGTGGCACGAGCTTCCACCAACAACGGCTTTTGTGTTGTAAGTATACTTTTTTTTATTTATATCGAAAATGTTGTTGGAAACGGTCAAAAAAGATTCGGTAGAATTTAATTTTTATTAAAATTGGGCAAACTTTTTTTGTGTATTCAATTTTTTTTTTACCATTTCTAACCATATATTTTCGATATGATTATGAAAAATAAAATTTTTCGCTTTTGTAAAACAGTCTAATGTTTACATGAATATGTAAATGAATGTGTGTACAACCAAATATTAAATACATTATAACTAGGGCCAAGATTTTTGCCGTGATTTCATTTTAACATTTTACAATTAATGCTCTCAAGTTTTTGACATTACGGCAAATATATTTGATCTTATAAAAATGTAATTTTAATTTTATTTTATTAAAAAAATGTAATTTAACAATTAAGATTTTCATAGTTTCCAAAAATTTTAATCAATTATTATGAATCTTTATTTTGAAATATCGATGGAAATATTAGTTGTATGAGAAAATTATAAGAGACAATTTTTTTCGTAAAATTTAATTTTTTACAACTTTTGTCTGATTTTTTTTTTCATAAAACTTATATTTTTGCTATAATTTCATAAATTCAAACTAATCATTTCAAAACTGCGGCAAAAATCCTGGCCCTAATTATACCTTTAACATTTTTCATCATTAATTAATTTCATTAATTCTATTTATGTGTGTTTTGTACAGTGAGCAATGCCAAGAAAACGCAAAGGGACTGATTTGAGCCGTAATACAAGTAAATCTCGAAGCTTGGGAAATAGAAGATCCGAAAGAACCGAAGAACAAATCCAGCAACAAAATACTGATGCACGTGTCAGAATGGCGCAATTGCGTCAAGAAGAGTCAGAAGATACACGAGCTGAACGCAATGAAGTAATAAGATTAGAACAACGACAATCACGCCGTTTCACAGTCAATAGACGCAGAACAAATGACCAACAACGACACCAGGTACATCGAGCATTTACATCTGATTCATTCCTGCGTCTAGCATTCCAGTATGAGCCCGATATTGAATATTATGCTCATTCAAAAGTGGTAATTGGTGCTATGGACAAGGAATGTCCGCATTGTCATGCTCTGAAATTCAAAAATGAGCCAGCTGGGATGTGTTGCGCGTCAGGAAAAGTGCAACTACCTGAAATTGAAACACCACCTGAACTATTGAACGGTTTACTTATCGGCACGGATCCAGATTCTAACGTGTTCCTGAAGTCAATTCGAACATTCAATTCATGCTTTCAAATGACATCGTTCGGAGCAACAGAATAGTTCGAAATACTAATGCAAATGGTCAACAATACAATTCTACATTCAAAATCAGAGGCCAAGTTTATCATAAAATGGGCTCACTGCTGCCAATGCCCAACGAACCACATAAATTTTTACAAATCTACTTCATGGGCGGCGAGGATTCCGGAAGCGCACTTACCAATCGCGTGAATGCACGTTGTGATTATAATAACCTTGATTCATTTTATGCCAGACGCATCGTCAGCGAGCTGGATGCTCTATTGAACGAGCACAACGAATTGTTGAAAATATTCAAATCACACATGCACAAATTACAAAGCGATAATCACGCTATCGTCATTAATCCTGATAAAATACCAGCTAGAGAGCATATTCGTAGATTCAATGATGTTGATGATGTTGCTGGAATCATGGTTGGCGATCGTACAGGTGCACGAGAAATTGTGATTCGTAGAAGAAATAATAATCTTCAGTTCATTGCTGATACACATCGTTCATATGACGCTCTCCAATATCCGCTAATATTCTGGAAGGGACAAGACGGATATTGCATAAACATAAAACAACGAGATCCCGTATCAGGTACTTCATTGATTATGAATTTGATCATTAATCATTTAACAAAACAATAAAATTATTGAACGTAATTAATTTAAATTAATTTTTATGAATATATTATTACAGGAGCTGAAACAAACAAGAACTTTAGTTAAAAGGATTATTATGCGTACCGATTAATGATTAGACGCGGCCTGGACAACGTCATTCTACGATGTCGTGAGCTTTGTCAACAATTCATGGTCGACATGTACGCGAAGATTGAGGGCGAACGACTACGATACTTACGATATAATCAACTAAATTTGCGAGACGCTATCAACAACAACGCCGACGTCGCCGAAATTGGTAACCATGTCATTTTACCATCATCGTACGTAGGCAGTCCACGTCATATGCAAGAATATATACAGGATGCTCTGACTTTCGTGCGCGAATATGGACGACCATGTTTATTTATCACGTTCACATGTAATCCAAAATGGCCAGAGATTGCATCTTTGCTATTGCCTGGCCAAAATGCAATACATCTCCATGACATTACAGCACGTGTGATCAGACAAAAGTTGAAGTCTTTAATAAGTTTCATTACTAAATTACATGTATTCGGTCCCACACGTTGCTGGCTGTATTCGGTTGAGTGGCAAAAGCGAGGATTACCTCATGCACACATTTTGGTTTGGTTAATCGACAAAATCCGTCCTGAAGAAATCGATAGTATCATTTCTGCGGAAATTCCAGATCCGTCCACTGACCAACTGCTGTTTGATACTGTTACAACAAACATGATCCATGGTCCATGTGGTACTCTTAATAGTTCATCGCCTTGCATGGCAGATGGAAAATGTACTAAAAATTTCCCTAAAGATTTTACTAATGATACGATCACAAATGTCAACGGATACCCAATATATCGTCGAAGAAATCCCGATAATGGCGGACAATCATTTATTAAAAATATCAGCAACACAGACATTGATATTGACAATCGTTGGGTGGTGCCATATTCGCCTCTGCTGAGCAAGACATACAATGCTCATATTAATGTTGAGTTCTGCAGTTCTGTGAAGAACATCAAATACATTTGCAAGTATGTCCATAAAGGCAGTGATATGGCTGTGTTTAGAGTGGAAAATACTAATGTGAATGCTCCTCCAGTGAATAAAAACGATGAAATAACGCTCTACCACATTGGTCGGTACATCAGCTCCAATGAAGCTGCTTGGCGTATCTTTGGTTTTCCAATTCATGAACGGGATCCAGCAGTTGTTCAGTTAGCCGTCCATCTTGAAAACGGTCAGCGTGTATTTTCCACGAACGAGACAGCGATTGATCGTGCAATAAATCCACCTAAAACTACACTCACTGAAATTTTTTAATTGTGTAATCGTGCGGATGATTTTGGTGCCTTTGCACGAACATTACTCTATTCACAAGTACCACGCTATTTCACATGGACTCAAACAAACAAAGACATGGATGCCCCGCAAGCAAAGCTCACCAGTTGCTGCATGTCTCAATTTATTTAAATCAAACGCCTTGGGGCGATTATTTACAGTCAATCCAAGACACACTGAGTGCTTTTATCTTCGACTGTTGTTGGTTAATGTTACTGGCCCATTATCATTTCAAGATATACGTAAAGTGAATGGGCAACACTATCCAACGTATAAAGATGCATGCCTTGCACTCGGCTTGCTGGAAGACGACAACCAGTGGGAATGTATGCTTGCTGAAGCTGCATTGAACTGTACACCAATACAAATTCGTCTACTATTCGCTATAGTGTTGACTACGTGTTTCCGAGCCCGAGCACAGATATTGTGGGATAATCACAAAGATTCAATGACTGATGATATATTGCATCAACATCGTACACGGTGCCACGATCTAACCATAACATTCAGCGACGCAATGTACAATGAAGCATTAATTGCTATTGAGGATCTTTGCATTGTCATTGCCAACTTACCACTCAGTCATTTCGGTATGAATTCTCCAAATCGAACTGCATCTGATTTAATGAATACTGAAATGAATCGTGAACTGCAGTACAGCACTGTAGAAATGGCAGCGATTGTTGCCCGCAATGTCCCACTAATGAATGAGGAATAAAGAACCATTTATGATCGCATTATGCTCGCAGTTTCAGCTGGACAAGGTGGGTTCTTCTTTTTGGATGCACCGGGTGGAACTGGCAAAACATTCGTTATTTCGCTAATTCTTGCTGAAATACGATCAAATAATGGCATCGCATTGGCCGTTGCATCATCGGGCATTGCAGCAACTTTATTGGATGGAGGCAGAACAGCTCATTCAGTATTTAAGCTGCCACTAAATATTCAGAATAACCCTGATGCAGTATGCAACATTAAGAAACAAAAATTAATAAAAAACGTGATCGAAGGCAGCATTTTAAATGGCAAGTTCCGAGGTGAAAATATATTAATACCACGGATTCCTATTATACCTACAGATGTGCCAATTCAATTCAAACGTATTCAGTTTCCGATTAGATTGTCATTTGCAATGACAATCAACAAATCCCAATGTCAAACGATATCTATTTGTGGCTTAGATTTGAGAACACCATGTTTTTCACACGGGCAATTATACGTGGCATGCTCTCGAGTGGGTAAACCATCCAGTTTGTTTGTGTTAGCTAAAGATGGACTAACAAAAAATATTGTTCACGCTATAGCATTAAGAGATTGATATTGTTTGTTAGTGTTACTGTCGTAATTGATTAATTAATGATATATAATTTTAAGGAATAAATTATAATAACTTAAAAATAATGTTTGCCTTTTGTTATTTTTATATTCCCTCATCGTTCACAGTGCTCGATGCCTATTTCACGCATATACCACATTCTTACACACTTACAATAAGTAAGCTATTTTTTGTCTACACTAGAAATTACTTAAAAATTATTTATATGGCAAAACAACGTTTGCCGGGTCAGCTAGTATATATATATATATATATATATATATATATATCCTGTGCTTATTTAACTGTATTTCATTCTCTCGTATTATGTCTACTGGGTATATTTCCTAGTAAAAAATATAAGTACATAACATGAATCCGTATCGCCTTTCCTTTAAAAACATGAAAACCTTTAACAAAACGTAGGCGAACAATTCGAAGTTTCATAAATAATTCAAATGCGTTCGACCCAGGTAGATCCCGCCTCCTTGAATAGTAATCTATGGTAATGCGCCGGAATGCAAATATAGGGAGTTGGGCTAGTAAATGTTTCATTGGTATTCAAAATACATCGAAGGCAAAGGAATATACAATGGGATATTATGTTGGAGACGGTGAAAACTTAAGTGGATGGGTCTTTGGGTTTATACTGCTGAAAAGAGTTTTTCCAATGATTGAGCTCACAACTCAACTTGGTCCAGGGTCAGCTATCGAAAATCAGCAGCCCTAAGTGTGGCTCAAAATAACGTTGACAAAATAAAAAAAACGGTTGTTTTACCCCAAGATTTTCGCGGCGAGGAGACTAACCCACCCCCTGCCAAGCCCGTTCCCCTCCCGCGCCAACTCAACCTCACCCCGCGCGCTGATTCGTAGTATATTTGTAGTATTTTCTGGGAGCTAATGGGCCCTGTTGCAGTTTGGCAACTAAGACCCAGTTGTAAAGGGTCGGTCAATCGCACGGGTCAACACTTATCCGGCGGCCTCCAAACAGAAGTGAGAGCCGGCATAGGACGCTGGCCTGCGGGCCAGTCTCCCCTAGGAGTCAACCTACGGGTGCTCCTGGACGGTTTGCGCACCGTGCGGCGTCAGCTAATCGATTGTGCATTCCGACTAACAGCGGGGGGAGTCTGGAAATAGCAATGTTTCCTATAGAGCGGGGGTAGTTGCTAACCTTATGGCAAGTGCTCTTGAAACGACCATTCGGCCACGTGATCCCTGGTGAACAAGTCGGGCAAAGGATGCCGTAGTCCGCGATAGATTCGGTAGACACCGTATCACCGCTTCATAAGGGAGAGGACCGCACAAGCGACCCCGATCCTGTAACCAGTCAGGAGGCAGGAGGTATCCTGAAGGTTAATTCCAGACGGAGATATCCTTCCTTCCAAATAGGTAGACAGGGGGCGAGGCGGCCCGCTGGTTACCTTTCCCGCTGCCTCGCCGTAAGGCCTTGGCCTTCGTCGGGCAGGTGGCATAACCTAGACAGTGGATTGTTTTTCGTCCCAAGTCTTCTGCGCTCATCTCACAGAACGATCCAATATCGTTGAAACTTTCTGAGGTGACGGGTTCGGCCGTTGTACTTGACAGCTTTAGTTTTAGTATTTTCTCTGGTGTTAAAATGGAATTGTTTCCAAAAGAGATGTAGTATTTTCCTAAATGGGACGAATTTTAAATAGTTTTTGTGTCCCAGGTATACGCGATATTCGAATTAAAATTTCCCAACTCGATTTCGGTTTAACTTTACTAACGTTGAAAAGAATTAATTACTATAAAACATTGATTTTGATTACAAAAATAACAGGTACCGAATGGCAAAACGTTAACCTTTTGATTATTCGATTCTGTCACCCAACTGGGACTAGACCGTTCTAAGGTGGACATGACTCTAATATTAAGTGTATTATGTATATATGTACATATATGTATGTATGTTATAACCTCTAATTACTAATCTACCGTGTTTAGAAGAAACACGGCAGAAACCACCAAAACCCAAAAGAATGAAAGTAAAAGGACGCCACCTACTTTTAAAGAAAAAGAAGGAAACTAATTATATAAAAAAAAAGATACCCGAAAGAAATTTTGAAAAAAAGTTAACCTAAAAAAAATCGATCTCAGAGAGTGGGCTAAATATTAATGAGCATTGGGTTTGGCCCACAGAAAGCCCTTTTCCTCAGACACACGAAAGACTAAAGCACAAAAAGAAACACAAAGTTATGTAAAGTTCGCGTTTAATCCATTTAACAAGGCAACCCTCCTGTCGATGTATTTTATTACGGCGTGCAATCAGCCAACATGTCACCGCTCAAGAATTGAGGGTTATTTTATTTCCTTTTCCACGTGAAGACAAAAATCCCGGTGCAATTTAAAGGTGAGGTGAAATCCTCACATTTGGGGACGATTTACGTCACATTAGCAGCAATATTGACCAAAAAACAGAGGTGCCCAAAAACTGCGATTAATAGAAAAATCCGTTAAAATCGCGAGGATCTTATATGAAAAGCTACCCAAAATGAAATTAAATGCTTACCAGATAAGTCACACACACTTCACATAACAATTTTTTACCGCCAGGCGGTCACTCTCCGGCTTCTCCCTTACGGCGGTCGCCAATTCTCACAGCCGAACCTATTCGTCTGTGTCCCAGCCATCTTGAATCGAAACAGAACTATTGAGAGGCGGAAGTCGCCCATAACAGGTAGGGCTAGACCAGCACAACCGCTATTAATCGCCAGAATCACTTAGGGCGATAAAAATTATGACTGCACAGCTCTATCTGTCAAAATTTCATATTTACGAAATTTCGTAACATGGTTCTTTTAATTGTCATAATATGGGAGAAATTCATGAAAACAGCAAAAACCAACAGGAAACATAACTAAACACGGGGAAAACATGGAAAAACAGGTGCAGCGAACATAATCTGCACAAAGGCGCGAAAACAAAACAACAAAATATTCGGTTTTTGTTACAATGTTATATATCATCATATATCTTACATACATCTACATAACTCATTATGTGGCTTCCCTATCCATTTCCCCTTACTTAAACCTGCATTTTTTTTCATAGCTCTGTGAGGGACCACCCCTCAAAGACTCCCAATTATTCGATGTGAGGTGGTGGTGTCAACTTACGAGTTATCTCCGTATTTAAAGGCGGTTTTGATGAAGCAGAAGATAGACATTGATTGAATCGATTGAATATTGCCAGTTATAACGCTTGCCGAATTAACGAGTGCCCGGATTACTTTATCGAGACGCGAGGGTTGCGCGACGGAGGTTATGTAGAAAAGTGGATGAGGATTGTATGTATGCTCCTAGTGTCTTGTACTAGGCACGGCTCGAGTCTGTGGGATTCCAGACTGATGTTTCGAGACTCAGGGAGAATGAGGAAAGGAAACCAAGGAGCCGGATCCGTTGAGCGACCTCGTAGAGGGGTACCGGATATGCCGTCGCAACCTTGGGGGAAGGTGATCAATCAGGGACTGATAATTTGGTTGCTATTTCGCCGGTTTAAATAGGCCGTGAAATGATGCAATCCGAAAATATTCCGAGTAAAAGTATTGTTTCATCGTGCTGATTCATAGCTACACGAGTCAAAATAATAGCTGAATTGTGTCAGTGGATTTCACTGGAAGTCCTACCGCGGGAGGATGTCGATGCATTTGTCGATCGCATGTAATGGACTTAAGGTCCGTTACATCTCCTTGCGCTGTAACAATAGATTTTGTTTAATTGTGAAAACTTTTAATTGGCCTTAGATTCGTATAATAAAAACGCTGTAAGTTTTTCAAAAAATAAATAAATTAAATACAATAAATATTATGTAACCGTTTCAGTAAAATGATAATAAACCTAAATTGCCATAAAATGTGATCCTCAAAAAAAAATGCAATTCCATTATATAATCGGTATGAAATGGAGCATTACGTTCGATTAAATAGTAAATGACAAACAGAATAGTCTTAAAACTAAAATAAAGTTATAAGAAGAAAAAAAAAGAAATGTCATTAATATATGGTATATGTTAGGTAATATAAAATTTAATATAAATATACCTAGTTAATACTCAGATTAAATCAGCCCTTTGCTAATTGCCGGGAGAGTCTTGTTGTGATATAAATATATTTTTTCTTTTTGCCTTACTATGAAGTAAACAACATTTCCCCTAGCAGAGGAGCTCTCTGGTAATAAGTTTGTAGGTTCGATAATCTTATTGAGGAGATACGCTGCGACGTGTGAGCCCATGTGTGTCTTTCCTTGGAGTATAGGAAGACGTCAGCGTGAATAAATAAACGTGGCATATTTTTCGCTCCGAGAGCAGCGGGCGCTAGACTAGAAAGAAATGGAAGCAGAAGGAATACCAGCGGAGCGGAAATCGTCATTACTATGCTGTTGAAATTTTCTTTCCTTTTAGTGATTCAACCCCAGCCCAGTTCAATGTTACACCACAAATAATTGAATCAGTCATTTCGGAAAGAGCATCTGAGACAAAAATTAAATTTTTAGGAGATATAAAAAACCGTTTCTAGCCGTAACTTGAAATTGTTTAACAAAAAAAAAAAAACTATTTTAAAAAAGCTATTTGTAAGCAAATTTGTTTAGTTAAATGTTGCACTATGTATATTTTTATATCGTTCAGTTAATTAACCCCTCAAGACAGTAACGTCCCGAATCGGGTACGATGTATTGTAGTTAATGCTCAGTAACGTCCCAAAACGGGTACGAGCGCGGTGCGACAAACCGCCTCTCAACGAACTGAATTTACACCAAAATCACAGTGCAACCATCCCCTGTTAGATATGTGTAGAAAGACGGATACATTATGTATTTTATGATTATTCAGTCGTGCTTCTCGCAGTCTAGAATCCCTAATATAATTATTTGTATTCTGGGGACACTTAGTTGAGTGCTGCCATTGCTCGGATCTGTGCTTCTCATCGGATATTCTCTTCGGATATTGTATGAAAATAAATAAAACGAACTAATAGATTTGCACAAGACGTACACAAATGTGTTTACAATTTCTAGATAGGGCTTTGTATTTTGAGATAAAACGTCGATATCGATGAATAAGTGATTTTTTTTCAGTTCTCCAACTTTCTAATAATTATTCATAATTATCTAATTGTTTTACATAATAAGATGTTAATGTTTTATATTTAAAATTTCAATGCGATCATTCTACAATTCTTCTTTTCATGATCCATCAAGTAGTTTCTTTCTTATGATCGTTTTTCTAAAGTGCTATATTTTTGACCTCAACTCTCAGAAATGACAGGTGACTGCCAAGACTTACACCCGCCGCTTGAGGGGTTAATTAGTAATTCATTATTTAATATTTTTAAAATATGCTCTTTTAAAAATGACTGAGATGTCTACATACAAAAGTGCCCTTTTCAAAATGACCATTTAATCTCCATATAGCAAAACTAACTTCTGACGTCTAATAGAACGTGAAGTATCAGTAAAAGCTTTTAAATCTCGAACAGCCTGTATATTTCCTTTATAAAAAAATGCCAAAACATAATTCACATATTTAAAAGTCCGATATCTGGTATACATAAACAAACGTACCAAATTAACTCTCTTATATCTTAGAAACTGATTTAGGTACAAGTGCTATTTTCAATTTAAATATGCGGTAAGGTGTAAAGAATCGATTTCCATCAAAAAAGTAATTTGTCCCCTGACTACCAGTTTAAAAGGATAGCTCCGTTTAGCTCCGAAAGGATACCATCAGGATACCTTCTACCTACTGACTGGTTACAGGATAGAGTTCGCTTGCGCGGTCTTCTGCATTACGTAGCGGTGATACGGTGTCTACAGAATCTATCGCGGACGAGGGCATCTTTTTCCCGGCTGTTCACCCGGTATTGGGTGGCCGATTGGTCGTTCCAAGAGCAATTGTCGTAAGGTTAACAACTATCACCGCTCTATTCGAGACAGTATTGTTTCCAGACTCCCCCAACTGTCGCAAACCGCCCAGGAGCCCCCGAAGGTTGACTCCTAGAAGGAAACTAGCCCGCAGGCCAGAGGGGCTCGCTTTCTGCATGGAGGCCGCTGGATGGGGGTTGACCCGTGAGTTAGACCGACCCTAAACACATGGGTCTTAATCGCCTAGAACAGGACTGTCTGAAACAAGACTTACCTCCTATTAGAGACAGAATGGCATGATGTCGTCGTTACACCCCGGGATTGACACCATGGAGGCACTACGCCGAAATCAGTTGGTACTAGGCCGGTGCCGCGTAGGTACGTGAGTTTCGTCCTCACGTACATTTTCAGCATCAGCAGTCGTGTCTTCGCCGGAATCGCGGCCAAACGAAGCATTAGCCGCAGCGGTTGGCGGTCGCTTTTGGAAGCGGCGACCGCCACGTTTGCGTGCGCGTGAATTTTATGCGGTGATCGAAATTGTACCACAAAGGTATTTGATCATATTTTTACAAGATTTTATTTATCTTGCAATGTATGTTAGTTAGTATGTACATTTCTTTAGGTCAAATTTTGCAAGCGGAATTAAAACTACTTCCTCTTATCCTATGAAATTGAAATTTTACATATTGGTTTAGTTACAATGGCAATGCATTATTATAGTGAGCATGACTTCATTCTACCTCCAGGATCAGCCCCGACGAGGATACTCCTCCATGGCCAACAGCACAGACAAAAAAAATGTATACGCATTCAATTATGATAGCCCGTTCTAAATTTCACCATGATATGGCTGCTGCACCCAGGGTTGGCTTGCAACGAGGGGACTTCTCAACGGTCGACAGCACAGTTACGAAATTTTGTATACGCAATCAATAGCCCGTTCTAAGTTTTACCGCGACAATGCTGCTGCACCGAGAGTTGGCTTCCATAGAGGGGACTCCTCAACAGCCAACAGCACAGAAACGAAATTTTGTATACGCATTCAATTATGATAGCCTGTTCTAAGTTTCGCCGCGACTGGGCTACTGAACCCAGGGTTGATCTAACGAGGGGAGTTCTCAACGGTCAACAACATAGAAACAAAATTGTGTATACCCATTCGATTATGACAGCCTGTTCTAAGTTTCGCTGCGACAGGGCTGCTGCATCCAGGGTTGGCTTTCAACGAGAAGACTCTTCAACGATCAACAGCACAATCACGAAATTCTGTATAGTATTCAATTATGATAGCCCGTTCTAAGATCTAATATAACACGGCTGCTGCACCCGGGGTTGGCTAAAGACAGAGCATTTTAATGAAAGCTTGTTTTTAAAAATGTGTGTTTTACTATTAACTTATTATACGATACCGGAGCGCCGCTAAGTTTCACCGGCTGTCAGTATTTTTAAAGGAATGGTAGGATACAACAGTCGTGAAACGCGTCGATATATTTTCCTAATTATATTAGCATATAAATTAATTCAAGGAACTATTTATTTGCCAGAGATACTATTTAAGTTTGAATTGTACGTACCTGTAAATTACACAGCGAGGAGATCGCATCTATTGTTTAATGTGCCGTACCATCGTACAAATATTTTTGTAGACAGGCCAGTGGGAAGGGTTATAGCTCTTCTTAATTCCTTACCCACAAAAATAGACATCTTTTGTATATCCCTTTGGCAGCTAAAAAGGCAACTCCCTGCTATTTCCCTTTTCACCATAATCTGTATTTTATTTAGTTTTATATTTTTATGTTTTTTGTTCTTGTTCAACGTTAGCATTAATTTAGTTATGTAATTCATTTATTTTTAGACTTACACTCTAGCTTTAATATTCAAGGGCGAATTGGATTCGTCTGTAATTCTAATGAACATTTTTTGAAACTAATAAATAAATCAGCAAAAAAATATTTGGTTGTAAATATATTGTGAATATACATATCCTATCCTATATCCTATACTATTATAAACGCGAAAGTTTGTATGTATGTATGGATGTTTGTTACTCTTTCACGCAAAAACTACTGAATGGATTTTGATGAAACTTTACAATAATATAGCTTACACATCAGAATAACACATAGGCTATAATTTATAAAGATATAGTGTGAATTATCTACAATATAACGATAACTGTCAAGTAAGTAGGAAAAATCTAAGAAATTGATATTCGAAATTTAAATTCTAAGCGTCAACATATATTTTGAAAATTTTCTCAACAATCCTACTTCCTACTAATATTATAAACGCGAAAGTTTGTAACGATTGCGCGACGTTACTATGGCGACGATTGCGTGACGTTACTATGGCGACGTCATTGACAGCTGTGTTCAAAATGTGTCCGTAATTAATGTTATCATCGTAATCGTAAATTAATTATTACTTACAATAAAACAACGAAAGCGTAATTTGTTTGTGGTTAGTAGGTAATTATAGAAATTACTTCGTTTTTATCTCCATTGCATAGGTAAAAAGCGTGATTTTGTTTCACAATTAGCAGATTAGAATTATTTTTTGACTATTAATTAGTATGTTGCTGTAATTTTCATTGAATAAGCAGGTATTGTATTTTTTAGGAAGAGTAGAAAAAGTCGCCAGCGTACATAGAAAGATCAGAGATTCCCGAGTGCGACAAGGCCTTCTTTCAGAAGGATAGTTTGAACCGCCACGTGATCACGGTGCACAGGCGACTCAAAGCGTTCCCCTGTCACGAAAGAGACGGATCGTTCGCAGCGAAGGGCGACCTCGAGACGCACTTAAAGCGGTGCATCTCAAATCCAAGCAGTTCGAGTGCCCGCATTGCGACCGCTCCTTCGCCGGGAGGGCCCTGCTCAACAATCACATCGATGCTTCGCTGCTTAAACTGCCCGATTATCAGTGTCCCGAATGCCGCAATAACTTCACCACCAGGAGAAACCTGACGCAATACATCAAGGCTGTGCATAAAGCCGTTCGTCTGAGCGGAATTTCGCTTACAACAGCGACTTGAAGGAACACATGGCTACTACGAAGTGTAACTCGAGGAAATGACGTCATAGGAAAGTTTCATTTAATAATTCGGACGCAACGCAACAACCGCTGGAACAATTTGAACAATTATGATATAATCAGCGGAAGTGTATTTTAATACCTACTATAAACGCGAAATTTTACTCAAAGGTTTGTAAGAATGTATTTTTGTAAGGTATTGTATTTTTTGGAACAGTAGAAAAAGTACTTACTAAGAATTATGCCGCGAAAGAGTAAGTCTAATCTTTCCCAAAGCTCTAATAAAGCTCGAGATATGAAAGTAGCTAAACTTAACGAGACGTTTCAACAAGCCAAACTGCGAAGGCTTGAACAGGCGGAGCGTGGGGCAGCTCACAGAACTGTTGAGACACCAGATCAGTCCCAAGATCGGCGTCGACAGCATGCTGAGTATCTGGCATCTCAACGAGCTAATGAGACTCCAGAGCAGTTCCAAGCTCGCCGCCAACAGAACGTTGAGTATGTGGCATCTCAAAGGGCTGCTGAGACACCAGATCAGTCCGGAGATCGGCGTCGACAGAATGCTGAGTATCTGGCATCTCAACGGGCTGCTGAGACACCCGAACAGACCCAAGCTCAGCGTCTTCAGCAGGCAACTTACATGGAGTCCCAAAGAGCAACAGAAACAGTTGAAGCAGCGGCATCTCGCAGACGCGCTGTTGCTGAAAGGGCACAACAGCGACGTCTAATATTCACAAGAAACACGTGGGGGGTATTCGATAAAGCTGCATTTGAGTACGACGAGACTCTTGATTACGAAAGCCACAACCTTATGAAAATAGAAGCGATGAATAAAGAATGCAGATTTTGCGGTGCTCTTAAATGGAAAGAGGAAGCTTCAGGCATGTGTTGTTCGGGAGGCAAAGTAGCCCTTCCTTCAATAGACGAGCCAGTTGAACCTCTTAAAGAACTTTTCTCTCATGAAACAGATGAGTCTCGCCGTTTTCTAAAAAACATAAGGAAATACAATACATGCTTCCATATGACATCTTTTGGGGCGGATAAAAGTAGGTGTACCCGTTTTGTTAATGCGTAACTTGGACGCGCCAAGATTATGCAACGGTACTCGGTTGCGAGTCACCGAACTAGGAAGGCATATTGTGAAGGCCACAATCTTAACTGGAGAAGCCAAGGGAAACAATGTTCTTATACCACGTATCCCAATTATACCCAATAACTTACCATTTAATTTTAAACGCCTGCAGTTCCCATTAAAAGTTGCATTTTCAATGACTATCAACAAATCGCAAGGTCAAACCTTAAAGGTAGCAGGTATACATTTGGGCACGCCGTGTTTTCCCACGGCCAGCTATATGTGGCTTGCTCACGCGTTTCTAAATCGCAAAATCTGGATGTTTATGCTGACCTAAATAAATCGTTTAACATAGTTTATAGGAGTATATTGCAGTAGCTACCTATAACTTTTGCATTATCATCAATCATCATATACATCCGTACCTATGTATCCTTACAAACTATAGGGTTTAATACCTATTAGTGAGATCATCATAAAAAATACTTAGTTCCAATTTACATACATTTCCCAATATAGTTATTCGAAGATACATATATATATATATAGTTGTTCGAACAATATAGTTGTTCGAACACATATATATAACTAGAGAACGGATGGACCGATTTTCATGATTTTTAATTTGTTGGATTTGTCTCCGCCCCGAATAGCAAAATAATATAAAAACATTGAAAAATTAACGAAAATATAAAATACTTTACATCATCATTATCACAATTTTTCATCACCACGCGGGTGAAACCGCGTTTGTTATAACTCGAGAACGGATAGACCGATTTTCATGGTTTTTGTATTTGTCTCCGTCCCGAATAGCATAATAACTACTAAAACATTGGAAAATTACCGAAAAAATAAAATAAAAGAAAAACATTTACCATACATATTATTTCGTTCGGTCGTTCGTTCGTTCGTTTCGTCGGGTTTGTTCGAACACTTATAACTCGAGAACGGTTGGACCGATTTTTATGGTTTTTGATTTGTTGTATTTGTCTCCGTCCCGAATAGCAGAATAACTTAAAACGAAAAATTGGAAAGTTGGTGAAAAAATAAAATAAAAGAAAAACATTTTCTCATATAAAATCTAAATCCGTGTTTTCCCATGTTAAGTTATACGTGGCATGTTCACGTGTCGACAAATCATCCGCTTTATTTGTTCTTGCGCCTAATAAAAAAAACAAAAAATGTCGTATATCACAAGGTGCTTCAATGAAGAGAATTAAACCAAGTGCATTCCATGCTGCACAATAGTTTAATTCAAACATGTCTTGCTGACACGCGATTGGTATATTTAATTTTTGTACTTTTATATTTCTTTATGTGTTATTATCTTAATAAAGTAGTGAACTTAATATTTATTTTGTATTAATTGGATTACTTTAATAAAATCATAAATTGAGTTCAGCTAATCTGTAACACGACATTCATTGACTGTTAGGCGGTACGAAGTTCGCCGGGTCAGCTAGTATAATATATATTTTAAAACTACTTTAGATCTAATCTCTAATCTCTAATAAGAACCATTTAAAGTCAGCTCGCAATATTAAATCTAAAAGGTCTTAAATCACACATCTAGGCACAGGTGTAAGCCTAGTTAGATGTGTGATGTGCCTCAGGTTACATGGGATTGAGGTGAATCAACTTGTCGCTTTATTTGACTAGAAAGTAATTGTTTTTCCTATGTAGCCTTAGAGAATATATGTAATATTGAATATATAAATAAATAAATTGGAGGTAGCTGGTAGCATGGTAGTTGTATACCGCTCAATACTAGTCCGAAAGTCCCTTTCCTGGATATTTGTATCATTGATGACGTGTTCCTATCGCTATCGCATCTTACCCCGCGCTTGGGGTACTGTAATTTCGCCTAAAATCACTTTATATACCCGAGTAAACACAGCTTTAAATGATCCCCGAAGCGGAAGCGGCGATTACTGAATTTACACCGTTTTTCACATTTAGTTAGACCGGAAACGAAATCAGACCAACTTTTCCTCGGACATTCTGCACTTCCGCTTTTTGGGCTTCCGGCGAACTTAGTTAACTCCCAGTCTGCCGGTTTTACTGGCACAGACGTCCTCATTAAATTTACTTCAAACTTTCGGATCAGCGCTGCAAATAAGTTGGCATTTATATTCTCTTTGACTCAAAATCTGAGTTGGTTTTTTTTGACAACCGCACTTTAATTTCTACTAGATACATTACAGAGATTTTTGAAGAAAATATCTTCTCTTTCGCGGGTTTTATTGGAGAAAATTTCTGCGCTTGCAAGATAATGCTCGGCCACACGTTGTTTCTTCTGTCACTCAGTAATTTCGGGAGGTCGGTGTGAAAGCTGTGCAAAAGTGCAACAATGTAATGGCCCACCATGAGTTCCGGTTTAAATCCGATAGAGCACATATGGGACGACATAAAAAGACGAGTGAGAATTCCACGGTTTGCTCCATACGACAACCGCGAGCTGAAAACGGACAAACTTGAAAAAAATAATGGAGTTTCTCAAGTAATTAAAAATAAAGTTTTTTAAATATCGTTGTAAGGTCGTGATGAAAAGGAGCGGGGGGAAATACCTCCAACCAACTAAAAGACATGGTGTAATGTGCCTTTTATCTGATATTTCGTTTAATTGAGTCAGTAAATTGAAGTTTTCGATATTGTTAAAAACAGTCTTCTTCACGTTTTTCAGGAAAACTGGCTAAGAACTGCTAATCCGTATTTTTTCTTTCCTAAAGCTTTTTTACAATAGTAGTAGTAGCAGTAAACGGAGTGGGGGGCTTGTTTCCAGCCCTTGATGCCCCCTGGATCTATAAGATCAGTTATAACTACCCACTTTGTGGCTAGGTCAGTGGTCAGCTAGTAGCCCAGCTATTTCTTACCATTCCAAGTAGATCACTGACCTTATTTATTTATTTATTTATTTATTTATTTATTTGCAGCTGTTATAAAAAACATATACAAAAAAAAACACAAGAACACACAGATTAAAAATTAAAACTATAAATAGACAAAGACTATGAAATAAAGCTACAAACGCTGCAAATTAGGGGTATCCTCAGGATATCTCTTATCCTGGTTTTCAGGACACACCTATTAATTATTGATACATAGGTATATGATTTTTAAAATAAAATAACCAAATCAAATAAATCTTAAAACAAAAAATCCAAATAATCATAATCAAATAAATACACAAATCGAAATAATCAAAATCAAGATATTTAACATCAAATGATATTAAAAGAAAATAACGTAATTACATAAATTTTATAATCTACATATAATAAATCAAAAATAAACAAAATCAAAATATTTAACATTAAATAATCAGGTTACAAATTAATAAATAAACGAAGACAATAGTAATAATCCAATTAGCAATAGTTATATAATAGTTACCTTCAAGTTGGGCAGATCGCTGGGTTAGAGAAAGGCTCGTCCCAGTAAACTTTGTCTTTTTGCGGCGAGGCCTGGGCAGCGACCAACAATGTGTATGCTGTCTTCAGGTTCTTCGCCACATATTCGGCAGTCCTTGCTCTTTTTTATAATAATATAGGATCATCAAAATATATCCATTTTTATTTTTGATAAACTATTTCTAATTAGATTTTTGCAGGTGGCCCGTTTTTTACACACATACGCGCTGCCACGAATGTCGTTTATTAATTATATTTGTCAACCTTTTTATCCTTTCCTTTTTATCCTTTTGGAAAATACCTTCGGTATTTTTTTTAATAAAAAGGATTTTAAGGGCGATGATAGATCTCTTGGAAAAACCCTTTTTGAGTTCTACGAGTAAATTTATATTTTTGTGGTTTTCGACAAATTTTACGTATTTTTATTATTATGCAATTTTAATTCATAATATCTTTTATTATTACTAACAAATACTTGTGTTTATCAGATGCTGAAGAATACTTTAAGAAATAGAAATCGTTACTAATATTCCATATATTGGCTTTTCCGGGTTATATGGTAATATGACCCTTCACGCACCGCCGTATCTCGAGATATGGCATTCTAAAGATCTGTGTTTCCATATATTTATGTTTTTAATTTGTTGTATTCTATTTGAAGTAAAATTAACCACATTCATTGACAAGTCATCTACTTATTAGGTAACGACATCAGAACATTAGGATTTTGAAGAGAAATTATTAGTAAACCAAAATTCGAACAATAAAAGCGAATATATTAAAAATAATTAAAAACACGACTGCTGTTACAGTTAGTGACCTATTGTATTTATTATTATATTTCTTAAGGGCTCTCTAGACGAGCAAGCATGCTTGTCAAGCATCCCGTCCCGGGCTGGTAGAGGATCGTAAACCGCAGGAAATATGCAATTTTTTAAAAATATATTTACGAAAAATGCCTAATTGTGTAGTTTTATACCAGGGAGTCAATCATTTATGAAGCAATTTCGTCTAATTAACGTGACTCCCTGGTATAAACTACAAAAATAGACATTTTTGTAAATATTACAAAAAAAAAAAAACATATTTCCTGCGGTTTACGATCCCCTTCCTGTCCGCGACGCGAAGCTTGTCAAGCATGAATGATCGTCTAGAGAGCCATGTATATTTCCACTTAACACTAAACAAGATATATTTATGTCAATTTATTGAAATTTGGACATTTGCACATTTAGGCCACTATTTACATAATATTTGGACAGTTAAAGTGCCCTATGATACTCGGGATGACATATCGATTCCAACAATATCACACACTTCTAAATCGGTTTAAGATTTTAAAAGTTATGGTGGAATTAAGAAACCGGAAATATACATAGATGAATCCTAAATTCATTACACTCATTTTTTGTTGGTCGATCGTGTAAAAAGGGCGTTACAATCATGTCTTATATTGGCTTCTCTGGGTTATATTATCAACCCTTCACGCACCACCGTGTCTTATGCGATATGCCGTGTTTATGTAGATATTGGGCTCGATTCAGAAATTAGTTCGTGTAAACGAGACAGGGCAATACCCTAGAGTGGAATGCGAAATGAACGTCAATTTTTCGCATGAAAACTACCCACCACAAAGCAAGACAAAGCATCTGATCTAAGACCGCACGAAATGTATTCAAAGTTATTTGGTCGACTATACGTTCGACCAGTAGTTTTGAAGCGGGAAAATCAACTATCGCCCATTTCATACTCCGCTCTATCGTTTTGGTCTATCTCGTTCGCTTGAATTATTTTTTGTTTTAGTTCACGATGAAACGCAAGGGGTGGTATTTATTTATAATAATTAAATATATTTAATTTCAATTAAAATTAATTACATAATTAAAACGTAATCGACTAATTAGATAACGACTTTTAAAATGAAATTTAAAAAAATAAATAAATATAGTTTTTGCGATTATTGTGTGCTTGGCGCGCGTTGTACCTGGGCATACTTTAGCTTAATTTGACCCAGAAACAATTGAGTTTGAAAATACATATTACTGTTAGGTTTGACTTCTTTTAAGCTTATTTATTTATTTAATTATTTAATTATTAAAGAAAAGCACATTTTTCATGGCTGTACATTGTAACATTAACACTATAGGCTTAAATGTAGTTAGTAGCAAAATAGAAAGCACCGAAGACCACATTTTTTTTCAAATCAACGCCGCCTAACTAGGCCTAGGCCCGTACTAAGGCAAGCGTACCAAGTAGACAGTGGCTTGTGTATGCTTTAGACTTTGTGCATACTTATTTTATCTCATTTCTCATTTTATACAACTACCTGTTGCCCGCGGCTTCGCTTCGCGATTTGTTTATTTAAGTAGGATGGCTTTTATTCGCCTTTTAAGAAACTACCTTTAGACATGTGGTGCAAGACGTCTCCCCTCAGATGTACGCTACCTATATCGTAGATGTATATGTCTTGTTCCTCGCCACCCGCGTCGCCTTCCGCTGAACGCTGTCCTTGTTGGGCCAGCAGCCGCTACCGCCACGTGCTAGGTATTTCAGGGTGCTTGCACGCGTTACTAATTTCATGGTATCTCTATAACTATGCCACCTAAAAACTGACAGTAAATGGCATTTTTATCTTTATTAACCACTCGTAATAACGGACTAATTTATTTTTAAAGGGATTCCTAATTTATTGCCAATGTCTTCAACAAACACTGCCTACTTTTCTTATTTTTTGAGAGATAAAAGCAGTTAGTCTAGCTTAAATATAAAAGTTGGATACCTATATGATGTCGCTGACTTTTTTATAGATCTCTCTGAGGTCGATGTTTTTGTCGTATATTACTTTTACATATATCTAAGCGTTTCGTCAGCGCGCGCCGATAAACAACTCACCAGCTCATTTTTCTCCGACTTAATTTAGAAATATGATTTCTTATTAAAAACCAATATTTATCACAATAAAATATATTCTATAGCAATCATCGATTATGGAGCTTTGCATTAGTAAAAGAATTTTTGAAATCGGATAAGTAGTTTCGTAGATTACCTCTACATACAAAACTTTCAAACTTACAAACATTACTCATAGTCATAGTCATAGTCATATTTTATTAATTCCAAAAAGTACATACTGTGGAATACGTCATTTTACATTTTCTAGAGGTTATTACAACTTCATTACGTGTACATATACTTTTTATATGTAAAAGCAAGACACCATCGGATCAATTATAAAAATTCAATCTTACAGACTCAAATAACAAAAAAAAAAAATGTAAACAACATTTTTAAATAATCTATCGATAAGTTTTAAAAATAGTCAATCAAGAAATTTTAAAATAATCAGTTAATAAACAACAAGTTTTACAATGAAATCAAAACTACGGTGACAAAATACAGAACAAATTTGATAAAAGCTAATTTATTTTTTAAAAACTAAGACGGCCTTGTCAAATTCCACCAAATTATAGAGAGCATGCATGGCTAAGTTTCTTTTTATGCATTTCTTAAATGCAACCTCTTGAAGTATTTTAATTTCTGCTGGCAATGAGTTGAAAAATTTAAACCCCAAATATAAATATGATCTCTGGTATAAAGAAAGCCGCACTTTGGGGATTACTACATTATTTTTATTGCGAGTGTTATGTTCATGCAGACTCGAATGCTTTTCCTCGTTTTTCAAATTTGCTTTCGCATAAATTATGCACTGATATATAAATTCAGATTGAAATGTTAATATTTTTTTATTTTTAAAGATCGGAGCACAGTGGTCGTCTCTTTTTAACCCAAATATCGTCCTGAGAGCTTGCTTTTGCAGTATAAAAATACGATGGCTATCTGGTGCATTACCCCATGTTAGGATACCATAAGCCATCTTCGAATGAAAGCACGCATAGTATGTGCTCATTGCGGCTTGTTCACCGGCTAGAAATTTGATTTTTCGTATGGCATAAATAGCAGAACACAGTTCCTTCGATAGCCTCTCGATATGTGGACTCCAGTTTAATTTCTGGTCTATTGTAATACCTAGAAATTTGGCCGCGTTAACGACCTGAACTTTATTAGAGTCCATGATGATATTGATATTGTTAACTTTTTTTAAGGCAAAATTCATGGCTACGGTTTTGGTGGGATTTAATAATAATTGGTTCGTTTTAAACCAGTTACTAGCTACAGAGAGACATTTGTTGGCATTATGTCCTACTTCATCGCTAGTTGTACCTTGGAATACAAAACTAGTGTCATCTGCGTATAGTAATGTATTACAATTTAAGGGCATTGAATCACCCACATCATTTATAAAAATAATAAATAATAGCTTACTTCTTTATAATCAAATCAAATCAAATCAAATTATTTATTGTCCTAAAAACTAATACATAGTCGTATAGACAGTTGTATTACATTTACATTTGGCCGTGATATGATTGAATTCTTCATTAATGATCAAATTCTTTTATTAATAATCAAAACATAAAAGGTTACTCTTAAGAATAAAGAAGGTATTATTGTAGAATTAAATCGAGTCTCACCATTTAGTTTACCAGATAAAAAACACAGAGTAAAATATGTAGAAAGTTATAGAGATGTAAGATATAGAGAAGATATGTAGATATTAATCCAATAAGTAGTGATTCTATTACATTGAATATAATGAATAATGTTGTGAGAGTGGCCACCCTTCACTAGACTCCAATTGATTGTGAGCGAAGGGTGGTTCTCATCGGGAAGTTTTCTCCGTTATTGAAAGTCGTGGATGTTGAAGTTCAAGTATTTAATCAGAAGGTCTGTAGTAGGTTGCCAGTTCGTAACGCCTTGATTGTTATTTCGCCGTTGTGTAGGTAGTGTGGGCGCGAGGGGAAGCCGTAGTTGTGTATCCGAAGTTGAAGCGCCGCGATAGATTCGAAGATAATGGTAGTCGCGTATACTATGCGTGATTTGTTGACTCGAAGTGAAGTGTAGAGCGCGAGTACTTGTTAATGCGAGGTTACTGCCCTCCAGGGAATGATGAAGATGTGTAGCGTGATAACTGCCCAACAGGAATAATATTGATCGATCGAAATGTACTGCGTTTTATATTGTAAGCAGTGACGCAATAGTTGTGAGTGGGGTGAGAAATGTGGTTAATTTCGTATCGATCAGAAGAAATGACATTAGTCATCACCTGACTGTGCGTAAAATGCCGAATTTAGTTGGAAATCAACTGCAGCTGACTCGTGTAGATTTGAGCGAATTTGCGGTTTCGATTCTGTAGAAATTACTTTTTTGTTGTGGGTATGTTGGACTGAAGCTCCAACAATGTAATGAGAAAATAAAGAATGTTATAATGAACACATAATTATTTTTTTAAATACCGATAAAAGTAAGTTTTTTTAGTTTAAAATTAGTAAATGTAATGTGAACGATTGTCAAAAAGTAAAATCAATGTCTTAGTGATTATATTGCAAATAAAAATAGTCAAGATATAATTAATATGTGCCTACCTAATAATAGAAATAGTCAATACATTTTAGTCAAATTGAAAATCGATTAAAAACCTATTACAGAAAGAGTTTTTATAGATCGTTAATGTCGTACAATTCTCTTTCAATGAGATATAATTTGAGTTTATTTTTAAATTGGAGCATTTTTCTTTCGCGGCATATTTTTTTGATACTAGAGGGTAGCTTATTGTAGCAAATAATTCCGACGTAGTTCGGATCCCTTTTAAAAAGTTCAAGATTTGGAAGAGGAAGAATCAGAATAATTCTCCCCCTGGTAAAGTGTTTATGGGTATCTGATTTTATCGGCAGCTGAGCTAGGTTTTTTATGATCAATTTAACGCATTCTAAAACGTATAGAGATGGAAGGGTGAGAATTTTAAGCCTTCTGAAATGACCACGGCATGATTCTACATAACCCAGATTACTTAAAATTCGAATGGCCCGTTTTTGCAATGAAAAAATATGTTGCCTTAGATCGACGGTGCATTGCGGAGTGCGATGGTAATATTATTATATATAATTGATGACTGTTGTTTCCCGCATCTGAATTTAAGCGATATACACATTGTGTTGTGGGACGGCTTGTCAGTCGCTGTGACCCGCATTCGCAAAGCTGCTTTGTTGTTTGGAGGCATGCAGTTAGTTGACGCACAGAGTATACAAGTTAGTATAGATGGGCGCCTGGCGTGCGGTTATCCAGGGCGCAAACTGGCGCGACGCGCAATCAGAGTCGAGACTTGCTTGATTGCAAATTTCATGTGTCGTCCTTGTTTGCCACCATGCTCTACATGCTGTTACTATAATATGCTCCACAGAGTGAGATTATGTGAATTTCCGAGAGGTATACCGAGAGTCTTCTTCCTTCTTCTTCTTCTTCGTCTTCAGTCTGGATTGATCCACTCCTGGACGTAGGCCTCTTCCTTCTACTTCCATGTCTCTCTGTCAGCTGCTGCCCTCAGTCAGTTGGTTCCAGCCGCTTTCCTGGGAGCTAATAGGCCTTGTTGCAGCTCGGCCATGTTGTATAAGAGTCGGCCAACTCACGGGTCAACACCCATCTGGCAGCCTCCACGCAAAAGTGCGAGCCCGGGTAGTACTCCAACCTGCGGGCCATTTTCCCCTAAGAATCAACCTTCCGGCGCTTCTAGACGGTTTGCGCACCATGCGGCGCCAGCCAATCGATTGTGCATTCCGATTGATAGCTAGGAGAGTCTGGAAACAGTATTGTTTCCTATAGGGCGGGGGTGGTTTTTAACCCTACGGCAAATCCTCTTGAAACGACCAATCGGCTATCCGATTCCGGGCGAAAAGCCGGGAAAGGATTCTGTGGTCCGCGATAGATTCGGTAGACACCGTATCATCGCTGCGTAAGGGAGAGGACCGCGCAAGCGACCTCGGACCTGTAACCAGTCGGGGGACCGGAGTAATGTGGTTGCAACTGAAGCTAAAAGCGCGAACGTCGGCCCGCTTGTTAATTGACCTGGTTATCTCGCGGTAAGGCGCTGGTTTCTTACAGGCGAGTTGCGTAACTAGGCAGTGGAGTGTTTTTGTCCCAAGTCTTTTACGCTTATCTCACGGGAGACAGAACGATGAAATATAGTTGGGTTAGCCCTAAGGCGTTAGGTTCGCCCATTGTAGTTGAAATCTCCAGTTGCTGCTTTTCTGATGTCGTTCAGCCATCGCAATTGTGGTCTCCCTACTCCTCGCTTTGTGGCTATTGCTCTCCACTTGACAATCCTCCTCGACCACCCCGCGTCATCCTGCATTGCAACGTGACCTGCACAGCCTCACCTCAGCCTAGCGATGCGTTTCATGACGTCCGTCACCCCCGTGCGCCTTTGTATTTTTTCATTGCGCGGTCTGTCGTGGAGACTGGTGTCCAGCAGTGCTCTGTCCATGGCCTCTTGGCATATTCTAGAGCGGTTGGCACTGCTCTGTGTTAGAGGCGCTTATCTCGTATACTTTCCGCTTTAGGTTGATTTAGGTTCCGCTCTCAGAATGTAGGTAAGCGTTCCGCAAGCCGTCCAAGTCAATCCCACACATCTGACAACTTCTGCACGTTGGTTGTCTTTGCCCAGTTTAAGTTTATGGCCAAGAAAGATGTAGTGGTCGACAAATTCGAGTGTGTGGCTCTCAACGGTGATCTGGACTGGGTTACTGCAAGCCCTGCACTGGAAAACTACGAAGTCGTGTATTTTTTGACACAATCATTCTAATGAAAATTAAAAAAGAAAAGGGGCCACTCGAAGACTTTCCCGGCGAGTAGACAAGGCTGATTTCATCTGAATATTAATATCTTAAATAAAATCGATGAACGCCATTTGTCCGCCAGTTTACGATAAAATGTATGGCAGAATTTAGACACTACACTAGCCAGCAAAATTTTGTTTTTTCTGTATCATTGATGAAAACAGGTCATTTTTATGTTTATAAGAGTGCTGAACACGGAAATGATAATGAAAATGCAAGATTAGCTCTTGTTTTTTAGTTATTGAAGCTTTTCAGAATGCCTATGCATGTATTTACCTTGTAATCCTCCCTCGGAGGAAGTTCACTGATTGCGCAATCGCGTTGCCTGCCTTTTGTATTTTGTTGCTGGTGATTCCCTAATAAGCGGCCAGCAATAGTCCGCTAACATTGATTCACTCCACTTTCCCTGGTCTTTCAAGTCCAAATTTATTGGTGGAAGCGTTCGCCATGTTCGTCGCTAACAGCACCACAGTTTTCGGGGAAGACGTCCAAGTGTGAATGTAAGAAGTGTAACTTTAAAGACATGTTACACCCTAGTCTGAACTGCAGAAGATTTTCCGAATGATGCTTATAGTTTTTTGCCTTATAATCTCCAAAGATATAACTTTTCATCGCCTTCATCTTCTCGTCACCTTTGAGAATATTATTGAAATGTTCATCCCTAAACAGTTAACCTATCTGTGGATCAACGAAAATCCCATTTTTATTTTAGCTTCACTGAGATGTGGACATTCCTTAGGCAAATACAAAAATGCTTCCCCTTTTCCATCGCTTTCACGAAGTTTTTCATAAGGCTCAGTTTTATATGAAGAGCAGAGAGTATAATTTTGCCTAAATCGACGAGAGGTTCATGCAATATATTGCATGTTCCAGGTTTAACTGATTGACGCACATGCCAATCCTTCTCGGTGTAGGTAATGTATTGTGATGTCCACCACCAAATCGGAACCAAACAGCGAGTCCATGAGGGATTGAAGAATCCCGCTGCCGTTGGAAACCCCGAACGCGGTTTTAGAAAATTGAAACGAGTTCCGGAATGGTACTGTGAACGCTGTCTTTGGCCTTGATTCTGGTGAAATTGGGATTTGCCAAAATGCAGAACTAAGGTCGATTGAGCTGAGGTAGTAAATCTCCCATCTCTCTGGGTAAATGCTTCTTATTAACTGATACGCACCCTCATATATCGAAAAGTACAGCTAATCGGGGATTTTCATGGTTGTTTTAGCGATCAGCGTGGTTAATTTAGTGCAGAACAACTGACTTTGTTCTTGTTGAATTGTCACTGTTGGCTTGTGTTATTAGTGTAGCTTGTACCAATTTTCCAGTCTCCAAGTCCTTTAGTGTAACAAATTTTAAGCCTCTAAGTCCAATATTTCAAGATTGATATATGACTACTGGGCCCCTGGTAAATCGATTTCAGTGACAAGCATTTAAATGCTTGCAATGACAATTGAATTAGGCGTTTGGGCGCTATCGTGAAAGTATACACACACACAGAAACAGAGACAGACACACTTTTCCATCTAAAAATGATCTTAATCGTCTCAGAGGGCTTAAAATAGATATATCCGTTTTCATTTCGAAAAAAAATTGGCGCGTTCATGATACTTTCCCTTCTCATCAGTTGGTGGGCCAGAAAAGTAAAAACAGTGCCCCATTACTTCATTTAGACAAATCGTATTGCTGTAGATGCAAGTTGAACAAGGTAAATGAAGGCAAGTTGCATAAACGCAATTTGTAGAAGATGGGTCCAAGGGAATTTGCCAAATAGCAGACAATAAGCCGACGGACGATAAAATTAGCATCTCCAAACTGTCTAACAGCGACAGCGGATAAGCGTCTGCAGTAATAATCAAATTTAGTTTCAATTATCGAAGCAAATGTAGTGGCATTATTCAAACTCCCTTGACTAATAGTAAATACATGGCTTTTACATTTCTGCAAGTCGTCGGTCGAGGATAATATGGTGGGACTGTATAAAACGTACGCCGCAGAAAATTTAAAAGTAATGTATACAATACAATTAATTTTACTTCAGTATATATGCATTCCTACACTTAGGTATATCATTGCCTCTAATATTCTCAAAAATGTAAATAATTATAGGAAATTGTGTCCATGAAAATCTTCTTTGAAGTACTATGATTTATATAAAACTGAGGATGTATAAAAAATGTATGAAAAATGACAAATGCTACTGTCTACTGTAAAATTGTTTTTGTTAGGCATATGATGTTTTGCTCATAAAGTATCGATTATATTGCTCGATTAACGTGCTAAAATTACTCACCTTGGTCTGTGTTGTTTTTCTTTTGATATTGTGTCGTTTCCTAGATGTCCCTTTTCTTTTTCTTCCTTTTTTTCACTTTGCCTTGATGCTCTACGATGTGGCCAATCTATGTATATCATTTAATAGTTAAAGAAACTACTTGATGACTGACTTCGAAAATATGAACTATCTCACACTGTCTTTTTCAGCTTCATATAAAGCTTTTGTTTATCCTCGTTGCAAAAACATATAATACAATATGATACAATTTCATTCTGGTGTAATAGGTAGGCATCCCTACACTTGGATGCGTCATTACGTTTAATATTCTCATATATGTAAATAATTATAGGAAGTTAACTATCGTGGTATTAGTGACTATATAAATTAATTTAAGTAATAGATAATCGGTATAAGAATCATCAATAACTAGAAAATAGTTTATTAAAGAAAACGACTGAATAAATAAAGAGAACAATATCTATAATCATAATTATCCTAGTAATAATGTGATAGTCATAAAAATAGACATTCTTATACTGAAAATATCAACATTTAAATTAATTTCCGAATCCAGCAATAATATAACCTTCGTCGAGAAACACAATAATGACTCTTTTTGGCAAATGTCAGCTATCAGTACGTTTTTCTTCATTTTTCAGCATAATACTCTTAGCATTTGTATTCATTGTTATCCAAACCTCTTACGTCATATGCTGTATTTTTCACTAGGCCATTTGCTACATTTTTTTTGGATCGGTTCTCTCAAAGACTTCGGATAGGCGCAGGGACCTTATTATAAAAACAGACGCTTTGGTGAAGGAAACTGCTATGCACCTTGCTGAGCCGGTGTCGATCAGGGTATTTTGATTATCTATATAATACTCCTATGCGGACGACTATCCGCTACCGCTGCTAGACACGATGGACAATGCTAATTTTATTGATTGTCCATCGCCTTACTGTTTGCCTTCTGAAACATTCGCTTGGATCAAATTCCTACGAATTCGGTTTTTGCAACTTGTCAGTTGATATTGAGCTTAATATACTGTATCTATCAATATATAATAAAAATGGTGCATACTTCTGCGTCTTCCCAATTTGTTTCGGACTCGAGCGTTCTCTTGGCGATTAACAGCTGAATTGATTTATCCCTTACAGCTCAGGCGATCCTGTAAGCCTCCTTTGTTTCAGCGGGTGAACAGATGCTCCATTAGATAGAGCCCCCGGCTGTAGGCCAAAAACGGCGCTGCCAACTAATAGCGGATATAGACGTTGTTGAATTTTCAGCATTTTATCGAGTGCTCGAATTTTGAGAGTGAAAATAATATTGGATACCTATAAAGATGCAGTTCTATAAAGAAAATTTAATGCTAAAAACTTTGTATGAAAAATATATATTTTATTAATAGAAATATTGACACATATTATCTATGCAGATCTGTAATTTTAATGGGAGCTGCTTAATTCCTGTGCTGTAATACTCTCGTGGACACGAACCATTGAATGCTATAAAGGCGTTTTTCAACGACTCTTTAAAGTTGTTTTTCTTTCCTTGTAAAAAGTTCTCTAAATTCTGAAAAAATGTAACTCTAGTGGAACAATGTCTGGCAAGTACGGTGGGTGTCCAAGAGTCTCCAGCCGCAACTCCTGAAACTTTGCGACTGTTTGCCGTGAAATCTGTGGTTATACGTTGTTATGCAGAAGCAGTGGCGATGAGCGATTGGACCAGGCTCGGTTATTTAATCACGAGCTTCTCCATCATTGTTTGCAGTTCTTTACAGTACACATTTACGGTAACCGTATAGCCAGAATGCAAGTATCTGTAATAGAAAACACTATTACAGGATATCATATTTGAAAGTAATACAAATTTTCAAAATTTCCATGGTTGCACAAACGAAAATATTCGAGCAACAAAAGACGAAAGACAAATAAATAGCTCATTCTTTAAAAAAGAATAACGTGGCCTTGAAATAAAATTTATTTGAATTTGAAATTCCAACTGAAACCCAAATCATCCAAGTTCAAAAATGCCAGTGTGAAAAAACAGCAATTACATAGGTAACGACGCAATATTTTTATGAGTTCATACCTGAACATTTTAAAGCATTTATAATAGATCATTCTGCTCGACTTTGGAACCAGCTTCCGCATGCTATTCGTCATGCAACATCCTTGCCCTGCTTCAAGGCGTTACTGAAAAAACATTTTCTCCCTCAAAATATCAACTAAGAACCAACCCTCCCCCTATCCCCTCCCCCCTTCCCCCCTTTCGTTGGGTTGTTGACTGGATAGAACTTTGTAATATCTATCATTTTATATAAGCAGTTATTTTTATTATTATTTATCTGTAGTTTCTATGTATTTATTATTATAATATACATATATTATATTATTATTTATATTTTTATGTATGTATGTATATTTGGATGTATGTATATGTATATTTATGTTTATATGTTTATGTATGTGAGCTGTATTGATACTTTTATTTCATATTATACGGTTGGCTGTAAGAAATCGTGAAACGATAAGCCCGCCGTTTGTACTAAGTTAAAATAGAATTTAAGTTTTCTTTACCCATGTAATTTTTTTTTTTGTTAGTACAATAAAGGTATTTTTCATTTTTTTTTTCATTTTCTTGGTACAAGTACGCTTTCGGTGCAAAATTCTTTAAAGAAAATTAATTTATTCAGACGAAACTGATTTAATGGTCGACCCGGAGATTTTAATCGAATAAGTCTGTAACCTACAGTTTTTCAGACATGTTTTTTTTTAAAATAGATTTTTTTGATATAAAAACGTAATTCAAAAGAATTAGAAATACAATAGTTTACATTCTGTAACGGCAGCCATGATTTTTATACTTTTAAATATATTTACTTGTTACTTTAATAATTGATATTGTTATAGGTTTATAGTTTGTGATATTTTCTACATATTTTATCTACATAATTTGAATATAAACAGTATATACAACTTGTTGTTTAAAATAAACGAAGTACATAAGGTATTATAATAAAATATATTTAATTAAATTAATTAATATATATTTAATTAATTAAACATAGTGGTTAGGTCGCCTGATCTTACACTGTAAGGTCCCGGGTTCGATTCCCGGCTGGGTCACCATTTTCCGTTGGGATCAAATTAACGGAATTGCATTTTCAATTCTGTCGATCGAATGCAATAACAAGACACACACTTACAGACATGTTACAAGCACACATAAATATAACACGTCACAGTAGGGTTGATTGTAAGAGAGTGTCATATGACAATAAACCCGCACATTGTGACATTTTCAAAATGAAGAGTATAAACAAACAAACAAACGAACAAACAAATCCACGAATTTCAGGTCAGCTACTTTAGAATGAAATTTTACTTTTCTAATTAGCTTTTGTTTGGTATGTGGCAAAGTGTTACAACAAACTTCGCGAGTGGGGTACAACAACCCATTGACATTTGATGAAATTGTGACGTCATAAATCGGAAACTGACCGCGAGTATCAATATAAATGTAATTAAAATAAAATTATATACGCGGGTTCAATCACGCAAAGGCATGTTGACACCCATTTAACGTATTATCATATTACAAGCTATCATTAATTACCAAACGCCTATTTTGGCTTTAAATACCTCTAGTCTAGAGCAGCACAGTGGCGTCTATTTATGCTCAATTGAAAGATTATATCATAGGCAATGATAAATTAAAATAAAACGTTTTGCAACGAAAGTATTGTTTGAGTAATCACAGATCCAGATTTTATTTATTTATTTTTTTACTTTCAAGCTTTCATTTGCCTTGCAGTTAGCTTGTTAGTTTGCTTAGGGCAAATCTTGCAAGCTTAATTAGAACCAATACCTATTATTCTATGAAGTTGAAATTTTGCATGTTGGTTCAGTTCCAACGACAATACTTTTTTATGGTATTAGCATTATCTAATTATAAAACTAGTCGAGCTGTCAACTACAACGGGCGAACCCGTCACCTTAGGAAGTTTTAACGATATTGGATCGTTCTGTCTCCCGTGAGGTGAGCGCAGAAGACTTGGGACGAAAAACAATCCACTGTCTAGTTACGCTACCTGCCCGTCAGAGGCCAACGCCTTACGGCGAGGCACCGGGAAAGGAAACCAGCGGCAGCCTCGCCCCTGACTACCAGTTTTAGAAGGATATCTCCGTCTGGAATTAACCTTCAGGATGCCTCCAACCTCCCGACTGGTCACGGGTTCGAAGTCATTTGCGCGACCTATACCTGCCGTGCGTTCAGCGGTGATTCGGTTTGAATATATCCCGGACCAGAGGCATATTTTGCCTGGCTCTGATTTCAGGATCAGGTAGCCTAATGGTCGATTCAAGAGTCCTTCCACCCCCGCTGCTTAGGAGACAGTATATTTTCATAGTATCTAAACTCCTTTAGCAATTAGGCAAAGTGCACATTCGACAGGCGTCGCCGAACGGTGCTGTAACCGTCCAGTAGCGCCGGGAATCAGTTCTTCCAGGAGAAACCAGTACACCAGCCGTGAGGCCTGAGACGCGAGAGTCTTACCCGCGGTAGTCCTCCACACAAGGAGGCTTCTGCATAGGAGTTGAATGGTGATTTGGGCCGATTCGAGAACAAAATGGATCTTGTGGCCCAAGCTGCACGAAACCGGTCGCTGCCGACCTAATTCTACACCTAGGATTGGCTGCCGACGAGGCTACTCTCCACGTTCAACAGCACAGACACACAATTTTGTATACGCATTCGATTATGATAGCCCGTTCTAAATTTCACTATGACATGGCTGCTGAGCCCAGGGTTGGCTCCCGACAAGGAGACTCCTGAACGGTGTCAACAACACAGAAACGAAATTTTGTATACGCATTCAATTATGATAGCCCGTTTTAAATTTCACCGCGACAGAGCTACTGCAACCAGGGTTGGCTCCCGACGAGGGGACTCCTCAATGATCAACAGCACAGAATCGAAATTTTATATAGCATTCAATTATGATAGCCAGTTCTAAGTTTCACTTTGACATGGCTGCAGCACCCAGGGTTGGATCGGTACAGAATATTTTAATAAAAGCTTGTTTTTAGAAATATGTTTTATTATTATTTTTTTTTATATTGAATCAGATTTCGGTTTGTGCTGAACATAATTTAATGCCATGTGATTTACAAAAATACTCCATTAATGTAACACGTCCCTATTATTACAAAAATATTATTTCTAATAATTTCAATTATAAGGACTCATTCCCACGTGAACACAACCAACGCAACAGACGCCCACGTCATACCTCTCGTTTAGAAGATGTTAATAGCCCATGTTTTAAGATGGTGAGTTTTTAATGAACAAATAGCAATTTATTCCGGATTTGGGTCCGTCTCTCTGACCTTAACAAAACTGAAGTCTGCTTAATATTGCGGAGCTGAATTCTACTGATATTATAAATAGGATAAAAACGAATTAACCGCGTTATGTTTGAGTACCCGCCACTTTGGCGATGTCGCAATAACTATTGTTCAGGGTAGACTGTCTGTACTGGAGACTAGAGTGTACCCTGGACAAAGGCGGTTGCAACATCGCCGAAAAGTTGGGTGCCACATTTTTCACGCGGTAAATTCATATTTTTCCGCGATAATCTTCGATTTCATATCACCTACTTGGTATATGATTATTAGGCGTATGTTTGTTTGAATAGCTTTTCTTTTGATTTGACCTGGAATGTCAGAGAGTTAGGCATAAAGCATACATACAATTTTTAGTTGTACAACTATTTAGTTGTGTGTCATAAGTTTATATGAATATATCGCGACCATAGAACGTGCACATACTGTTAAATCGATAGTTGCTCGAGAAAAAATCAAAAAGTTGTATCGATTTGTTTTTGATTAAAAAGTTAGACTACTATCGGTCAAACGCTCAATTTGTATTGCTGTGTATTGATGTGCGCTTACCATCGACTAAACAGTCGGTCCATACTGTATCACGACGTTGTAAAAAGTATAAGGACACAGTAATGATATGATTACACCAAAAGTTTCTTCACTCATTCTATAACATTTAAAAAACTTATCTGAGTCCTCTTTTAGCTTAGAATGTAACGTATGAAATATTCCACAAGATAATCTGTCACTAAATATAGGATGTACACAGTATCTTATTTTCTTATCTCTTTTAAAATGTCTATAAAACGAAGCACAAACTAGAACTTTCTTGTTAATTGTCATTGTTTGTAGCACCTCGACTCGAGCATTGTAAAACGAAGACTGGTCGATTTGTTTAGGATATAAAAAAATCGACTATCGACTGAATCAATCGTATGCGCACATCCATTGACTTAATGGTTTAGTTGTGTGGAATTCACGAGAGGTACAAAACTCGACTAAACAGTTTAATCGATGCAAAAGTTGTATGTATGCGCTAGCTAGGCCTTATGATAGGGGAATACAATGTCATGTACTACAGATAGGAAGTTGTACCAGCGCAGTTCGAAATAAAGGAGACAACCGAATAGACCAAAAGGCGTTATCTAAGTTCATTTCATTGTGATATATGTACTCTTATAAATAAGTGACAATGGTTGGCAGCGCCACTCCAGGGGTAGTACAGCATTAGGGGGAGGCAGCAGATTTCATCTCAGTCGGTTTCGAGTAGGCGAGCTAGCCGAACGCGTCGAGCACGGCAGCTCCATAATTTTTATCATACTCGATTGTCGTAACGCTGCTTTTCTCGGCGGGAAAATAATAACATAATTAATTTTACCGGAAAACTTCACTCCCTAATGATTTTATGTAGGTAATAAAACATGTGGTTTATGGAAACCATATGGCGAAAGTTTAAAGTTCGGTTTAAGTTTTGTGAAATTTGAAAATTGAAGTTTCAGTGATTTTTGTTTTTGGAATAACTATTTGCGATGAAGAAATTCACGTTTCTTTTAGCTTTAGCTGTGCTTCTTTTAGGTGAGTATATTTTAAAAGTTTGATAACAGAATAACATTTTATTTAATATTACATAAATTATTAATATTGAAGCAGAAAAGCTCTGCGCGAAGATAGAAATTTCCTTTTTGCCGTAAGCATTTAATGGGCGAAGAGATACATCATAGCCAACAAAGCCCTGAGGGTGTATTTTATGACTTTGCGGGTAGGCTAAGCAGCACTTAGTAAAGTGTGTGGTCGTAGGGATGTGTGTGCGTGTGTGTAAACCCGGTGTCGTCCTTTATTTCAATAAACGTCGACATATTCGCGAAGCTGCCGTACTAAGTGCCGTAGCGTATGTATACGTCTCTATTGATGTCAGTGGTTTTGCTTAAAATTGTGACACACGGAGGATAAAATCCGCAGATGAGATTAATAACGTGTTCGACTATATGCATCATTAACCTTACGGAAGACAGCCATTCCATGCAAAAATTTCGAATCCCTCGAAAATTTGTTTGTAGAAGCTGTGGGCAAGCATACTGATATATAACGGTAGCTTATTCAATGGCAGGCTTCAATGGCAGGCTTTTATCACAGTGGGGGGAGAAATAGAGCTGATAAACAAATACGGATATTTTTATTTTATTTTATTAATATTAAGGAAAATTACAGCTATTACAGGAGAAGTATCTGAATTTTATTTATAGACTACAATGCCAGTTAAAAGTTTCCACTTAAAGATAGTAAAAATATACAGTCGCCTAGTGATGGCATAGGAGAAAGTGGAGGGGAATTAAAGTTATAAAGATATAACACGCATAATACTAAAAACGCTGATCGGCGTGCGCTGCCACCCAGGGGTTAATACATTTTTTGTAATACCTGCACAAAATTAATTAATCTCTTTATCGGAATGATTCATTTTTAGTATCTGTAATTCAATTCCTTTTTAAAGTTCGCCATAACTGCAACGAAAAGTCTAGTTTGGCAGCGATCTTCAGTGCGAAATCGGAAGCAGCTGCATAAGCAGTTTGCAAATTTTTAATTTAATTTTTATTATTTTAAAATGACGTAGGTGTACTCCAACATATGTACATCGATAACACTCTGAATTGAATGTTAAATTTACTACATGTTCTATTTTGTCTCTTACAAAGAACTTAATAGGTTGCTAAACGTATTTTTGACAATTTCATAATTGAAATGATGATGTTTATTGAATAGCTGTCTTTCATTAAAAGCTTAAGTATCGATGATTTTACGACCTTTAATCAATAAATGAGGATTTCTTGGTAAAACATAATAAAAGTGATATTGAGTTCGTTGTAACCAATAACTGAGTTGACTCAATTTGAATTAAATGCAGTTTTAATTAATTAATATATTTATTTATTTATTTTTATTCTAAGTAAGTTATGTTATGTTAGGTAATGTACAAATAAAAGAACTGAACACGCACATTGTTGATAATAGTACAAAGAAAAGAACTGGAAATACAGGTCGATATACAATACACGGCCCAGCCCAGCGGCGTAGTGGTTAGGTCGTCTGATCTTACATTGTAAGGTCCCGGGTTCGATTCCCGGCTGGGTCACCATTTTCCGTTGGGATCAAATTAACGGAATTGCATTTCCAACTCTGTCGATGAAATGCAATAACAAGACATAGACTTACGTGTTACATGCACACATACATGTAAACATTTCATAGTAGGGTTGGTTGTAAGAGATTGTCATATGACAATAAACCCGCCCTTTGTGACATTTTAACAATAGAGAGTATAAACAAACAAACAAACAAACAAATTTTTGACTAACATAGGTTTTGCTAAACATATTTTTGACAATGTCATCGTTGAGCTTATAACGTTTATTGAATAGCCGTCTCTCTTTAAAAGCTTAGGTATCGATGATTTTACGACCTTTAATCAATAAATGAGGATTTCTTGGTAAAACATAATAAAATTGGTATTGAGTTTGTTGTAACCAATTACTGAGTTGAATTAAATGCAGTTTTAATTATTAATAAATTTATTTATTTATTTTTATTTTAAGTATGTTATGTTAGGTAATGTATGAAAAAAAAATCGACTATCGACTGAATCAATCGTATGCGCACATCCATTGACTTAATGGTTTAGTTGTGTGGAATTCACGAGAGGTACAAAACTCGACTAAACAGTTTAATCGATGCAAAAGTTGTATGTATGCGCTAGCTAGGCCTTATGATAGGGGAATACAATGTCATGTACTACAGATAGGAAGTTGTACCAGCGCAGTTCGAAATAAAGGAGACAACCGAATAGACCAAAAGGCGTTATCTAAGTTCATTTCATTGTGATATATGTACTCTTATAAATAAGTGACAATGGTTGGCAGCGCCACTCCAGGGGTCGTACAGCATTAGGGGGAGGCAGCAGATTTCATCTCAGTCGGTTTCGAGTAGGCGAGCTAGCCGAACGCGTCGAGCACGGCAGCTCCATAATTTTTATCATACTCGATTGTCGTAACGCTGCTTTTCTCGGCGGGAAAATAATAACATAATTAATTTTACCGGAAAACTTCACTCCCTAATGATTTTATGTAGGTAATAAAACATGTGGTTTATGGAAACCATATGGCGAAAGTTTAAAGTTCGGTTTAAGTTTTGTGAAATTTGAAAATTGAAGTTTCAGTGATTTTTGTTTTTGGAATAACTATTTGCGATGAAGAAATTCACGTTTCTTTTAGCTTTAGCTGTGCTTCTTTTAGGTGAGTATATTTTAAAAGTTTGATAACAGAATAACATTTTATTTAATATTACATAAATTATTAATATTGAAGCAGAAAAGCTCTGCGCGAAGATAGAAATTTCCTTTTTGCCGTAAGCATTTAATGGGCGTAGAGATACATCATAGCCAACAAAGCCCTGAGGGTGTATTTTATGACTTTGCGGGTAGGCTAAGCAGCACTTAGTAAAGTGTGTGGTCGTAGGGATGTGTGTGCGTGTGTGTAAACCCGGTGTCGTCCTTTATTTCAATAAACGTCGACATATTCGCGAAGCTGCCGTACTAAGTGCCGTAGCGTATGTATACGTCTCTATTGATGTCAGTGGTTTTGCTTAAAATTGTGACACACGGAGGATAAAATCCGCAGATGAGATTAATAACGTGTTCGACTATATGCATCATTAACCTTACGGAAGACAGCCATTCCATGCAAAAATTTCGAATCCCTCGAAAATTTGTTTGTAGAAGCTGTGGGCAAGCATACTGATATATAACGGTAGCTTATTCAATGGCAGGCTTCAATGGCAGGCTTTTATCACAGTGGGGGGAGAAATAGAGCTGATAAACAAATACGGATATTTTTATTTTATTTTATTAATATTAAGGAAAATTACAGCTATTACAGGAGAAGTATCTGAATTTTATTTATAGACTACAATGCCAGTTAAAAGTTTCCACTTAAAGATAGTAAAAATATACAGTCGCCTAGTGATGGCATAGGAGAAAGTGGAGGGGAATTAAAGTTATAAAGATATAACACGCATAATACTAAAAACGCTGATCGGCGTGCGCTGCCACCCAGGGGTTAATACATTTTTTGTAATACCTGCACAAAATTAATTAATCTCTTTATCGGAATGATTCATTTTTAGTATCTGTAATTCAATTCCTTTTTAAAGTTCGCCATAACTGCAACGAAAAGTCTAGTTTGGCAGCGATCTTCAGTGCGAAATCGGAAGCAGCTGCATAAGCAGTTTGCAAATTTTTAATTTAATTTTTATTATTTTAAAATGACGTAGGTGTACTCCAACATATGTACATCGATAACACTCTGAATTGAATGTTAAATTTACTACATGTTCTATTTTGTCTCTTACAAAGAACTTAATAGGTTGCTAAACGTATTTTTGACAATTTCATAATTGAAATGATGATGTTTATTGAATAGCTGTCTTTCATTAAAAGCTTAAGTATCGATGATTTTACGACCTTTAATCAATAAATGAGGATTTCTTGGTAAAACATAATAAAAGTGATATTGAGTTCGTTGTAACCAATAACTGAGTTGACTCAATTTGAATTAAATGCAGTTTTAATTAATTAATATATTTATTTATTTATTTTTATTCTAAGTAAGTTATGTTATGTTAGGTAATGTACAAATAAAAGAACTGAACACGCACATTGTTGATAATAGTACAAAGAAAAGAACTGGAAATACAGGTCGATATACAATACACGGCCCAGCCCAGCGGCGTAGTGGTTAGGTCGTCTGATCTTACATTGTAAGGTCCCGGGTTCGATTCCCGGCTGGGTCACCATTTTCCGTTGGGATCAAATTAACGGAATTGCATTTCCAACTCTGTCGATGAAATGCAATAACAAGACATACACTTACGTGTTACATGCACACATACATGTAAACATTTCATAGTAGGGTTGGTTGCAAGAGATTGTCATATGACAATAAACCCGCCCTTTGTGACATTTTAACAATAGAGAGTATAAACAAACAAACAAACAAACAAATTTTTGACTAACATAGGTTTTGCTAAACATATTTTTGACAATGTCATCGTTGAGCTTATAACGTTTATTGAATAGCCGTCTCTCTTTAAAAGCTTAGGTATCGATGATTTTACGACCTTTAATCAATAAATGAGGATTTCTTGGTAAAACATAATAAAATTGGTATTGAGTTTGTTGTAACCAATTACTGAGTTGAATTAAATGCAGTTTTAATTATTAATAAATTTATTTATTTATTTTTATTTTAAGTATGTTATGTTAGGTAATGTATGAAGAAAATAACTGAACACGCAGATTGTTGATAATAGTACAGAGAAAAGAACTGGACAATAGGTTGATACACAATAGCTACAAACAAATATTATTAAGTGAAAAAATATAGCTCTATCCATATATTTATGCGATCATACCCAAGGTGATGCGAAATCGCGAAACCAACTACACCTAAACGGATTGTATCGGGCTATGTTGTTTTTTTTTGCGTTATTTTTCTTGTCAGGCTAATTAACGCATTTGAATACATTTTACATGATTTTTAAATCTACACAAAGGTTAGTGATTCTAATATGTTGGTTTTTTCTCTAACAGGTGTGGTTTTTATTGAAAATGCTCGTTGTATATTACTGAGGTTGTTATTATATTGATAATGATCGCGCATGGGATATGCCACCGACAGAGCTATGGGAAAGCCAATATTTAAAAGAAATTAAAATATCTTTAATTTACTATCGCCTAGCAAATTGACAGCAAATCTATCATTCTATCACGTGTCACTACGTGATAGATGGTTTTATCTATCACGTAGATACACGTGTTTAAATTTGCTTGAAATATCGTATATATATAGATATATATATATATATATATATATATATATATATATATATATATATATATATATATATATATATATATATATATATATATATATATATATATATATATATATATATATATATATATATATATATATATATATATATATATATATTTATATATATATATATATATATATATATATATATATATATATATATATATATATATATATATATATATATATATATATATATATATATATATATATATATATATATATATATATATATATATATATATATATATATATATATATATATATATATATATATATATACGATATTGTTGAAGATATATATATATATATATATATATATATATATATATATATATATATATATATATATATATATATATATATATATATATATTTGGCATTTTGTGTTGCATAAGGATAAGCCCTATTTATGAGATATATGGATGAATAGTGATCGTTAGTCGACTGCAAAAGGACCTTTAAACTTACATTGCACCGTCGAAAGTCGTGCACATCCGTAAGTATATCTCATTCAAACATAAGCATTTCCCAATACAAGCTGGGATTTCCTTCGCTACTTTTTAAGTAGCTTTTACTAATTTTATTTTAAATAAAAACATCATCCTATAAACGGATTTCTTTACAAACCTTATCAAATATAACAATATTATACTGTTTCCTACAATGTTTCTTTACAATTTTTTAATATTATACAATTTTATATAGGTTTACCCTATTTTGATAACATTATACAATCTTTATTATAAACTTCTCTGCCAGAAATTAAGATTGAAGTTTCTTCTTTCATTTCATTGAGCATATGGAGGTTTTTTCATTTTTATTTCGATTTAATGGCTCGTTGATAACAAACTCAGCCAATTGTATCATATTTTAAATGTTGGTAGCATTCGAAATTTGAATTATTTCGTAATGTCACTTTCATTTATAAAACGGCTTTGCCGAAGTGATCAATACTTTAATTTTTTATTTTTTCGCTTAATTCGTCTCAATTGAAGGCATTTTGTGTTGCATAAGGATAAGCCCTATTTATGAGATATATGGATGAATAGTGATCGTTAGTCGACTGCAAAAGGACCTTTAAACTTACATTGCGCCGTCGAAAGTCGTACACATCCGTAAGTATATCTCATTCAAACATAAGCATTTCCCAATACAAGCTGGGATTTCCTTCGCTACTTTTTAAGTAGCTTTTACTAATTTTATTTTAAATAAAAACATCATCCTATAAACGGATTTCTTTACAAACCTTATCATATATATATATATATATATATATATATATATATATATATATATATATATATATATATATATATATATATATATATATATATATATATATATATATATATATATATTATATATATATATATATATATATATATATATATATATATATATATATATATATATATATATATATATATATATATATATATATATATATATATATATATATATATATATATATATATATATATATATATATATATATATATATATATATATAAAATTTA